>CAWUFW010019319.1:0-190303 GCA_963921515.1 Calotriton arnoldi
CCGTACACTGTCCGAACACCACTGTACTGCCCTAAACCCTGAAACATAAGCCCCAGCAAGACCCCCTACACTGCCCGAACACCACTGCACTGCCCTAAACCCTGAAACACCACCCCCAGAAAGACCCCCTACACTGCCCGAACACCACTGCACTGCCCTAAACACTGAAACACCACCCCCAGCAAGACCCCCTACACTGCCCGAACACCACAGGACTAAACCCTGAAACACCACCCCCAGCAAGACCACCTACACTGGCCGAACACCACTGCACTGCCCTAAACCCTGAAACACCACCCCCTGCACGACCCCCTACACTGCCCAAACACCACTGCACTGCCCTAAACCCTGAAACACCACCCCCTGCATGACCCCCTACACTGCCCGAACACCACTGCACTGCCCTAAACCCTGAAACACCACCCCCCAGCAAGACACCCTACACTGCCCTTACACCACTGCACTGCCCTAAACCCTGAAACACCACCCCCAGCACGACCCCCTACACTGCCGGAACACCACTGCACTGCCCTAAACCCTGAAACACCACCCCCTGCACGACCCCCTACACTGCCGGGACACCACTGCACTGCCCTAAACCCTGAAACACCACCTCCAGCATGACCCCTACACTGCCCGAACACCACTGCACTGCCCTAAACCCTGAAACACCACCCCTAGCACGACCCCTACACTGCCCGAACACCACTGCACTGCCCTAAACCCTGAAACACTACCCCCAGCAAGACCCCCTACACTGCCCGAACACCACTGCACTGCCCTAAACCCTGAAACATCACCCCCAGCAAGACCCCCTACACTGCCTGAACACCAATGCCCTAAACCCTGAAACACCACCCCCAGCAAGACCCCCTACACTGCCCGAACACCACTGCACTGCCCTAAACCCTGAAACACCACCTCCAGCACAACCCCCTACACTGCCTGAACACCATTGCTCTGCCCTAAACCCTGAAACACTAGCCCCAGCACGACCCCCTACACTGCCCCAACACCACTGCACTGCCCTAAACCCTGAAACACCACCCCCAGCACGACCCCCTACACTGCCCGAACACCACTGCAGTGCCCTAAACCCTGAAACACCAGCCCCAGCAAGACCCCCTACACTGCCCAAACACCACTGCACTGCCCTAAACCCTGAAACACCAGCCCCAGCACGACCCCCTACACTGCCCGAAAACCACTGCACTGCCCTAAACCCTGAAACACCAGCCCCAGCAAGACCCCTACACTGCCCGAACACCACTGCACTGCCCTAAACCCTGAAACACCAGCCCCAGCACGACCTCCTACACTGCCCGAACACCACTGCACTGCCCTAAACCCTGAAACACCAGCCCCAGCACGACCCCCTACACTGCCCGAACACCACTGCACTGCCCTAAACCCTGAAACACCAGCCCCAGCACGACCCCCTACACTGCCCGAACACCACTGCACTGCCCTAAACCCTGAAACACCACCCCCTGCACGACCTCCTACACTGCCCGAACACCACTGCACTGCCCTAAACCCTGAAACACCACCCCCTGCACGACCCCCTACACTGCCCGAACACCACTGCACTGCCCTAAACCCTGAAACACCACCCCCTACACTGCCTGAACACCACTGCATTGCCCTAAACCCTGAAACACCACCCCCAGCACGACCCCCTACACTGCCCGAACACCACTGCACTGCCCTAAACCCTGAAACACCACAACCCTGCACGACCCCCTACACTGCCCGAACACCACTGCACTGCCCGAAACCCTGAAACACCACCCCGCACGACCCCCTACACTGCCCGAACACCACTGCACTGCCCAAAACCCTGAAACACCACCCGCAGCACGACCCCCTTTACTGCCCGAACACCAATGCACTGCCCCAAACCCTGAAACACCACCCCCAGCATGACCCCCTACACTGCCCGAACACCACTGCCCTAAACCCTGAAACACCACACCCTGCACGACCCCTTACACTGCCCGAACACCACTGCACTGCCCTAAACCCTGAAACACCACCCCCAGCATGACCCCCTACACTGCCCGAACACCACTGCACTGCCCTAAACCCTGAAACACCACCCCCAGCATGACCCCCTACACTGCCCGAACACCACTGCACTGCCCTAAGCCCTAAAACACCACCCCCAGCACGACCCCCTACACTGCCCAAACACCACTGCACTGCCCTAAACCCTAAAACACTACCCCCAGCACGACCCCCTACACTAACCGAACACCACTGCACTACCCTAAACCCTAAAATACTCCCCCAGCACGACCCCCTACACTACCCGAACACGACTGCACTGCCCTAAACCCTCAAACACTCCCCCAGCACGACCCCCTACACTACCCGAACACCACTGCACTGCCCTAAACCCTAAAACACTCCCCCAGCACGACCCCCTACACTACCCGAACACCACTGCACTGCCCTAAACCCTAAAACACTCCCCCAGCACAACCCCCTACACTACCCAAACAACAATGCACTGCCCTAAACCCTAAAATACTACCCCCCGCATGACCCCCTACACTACCCAAACAACAATGCACTACCCTAAACCCTAAAACACTACCCCCCGCACGACTCCCTACACTACCCAAAGACCACTGCACTACCCTAAACCACCACCTCCTACACTACACAAACACCACTGCACTACCCTAAACCCTAAAACACTACCCCCAGCACGACCCCCTACACTACACAAACACCACTGCACTACCCTAAACCCTAAAAAACTACCCCAGCACGAACCCCTACACTACCCAAACACCACTGCACTATCCTAAACCTAAAACACTACCCCCAGCAGTACCCCCTACGCTACCCAAACACCACTGCACTACCCTAAACCCTAAAACACTACCCCCAGCAGTACCCCCTACACTACCCAAACACCATTGCACTACCCTAAACCCTAAAACACTACCCCCAGCAGTACCCCCTACACTACCCAAACACCACTGCACTACCCTAAACCCTAAACCACTACCCCCAGCATGACCCCCTACACTACCCAAACACCACTGCACTACCCTAAACCCTAAAACACTACCCCCAGCACGACCCCCTACACTACCCAAACACCACTGCACTACCCTAAACCCTAAAACACTCCCCCAGCACGACTCCCTACACTACCCAAACACCACTGCACTACCCTAAACCCTAATTCTACCCCCAGCATGACCCCCTACACTACACAAACACCACTGCACTACCCTAAACCCTAAAACACTACCCCCAGCACGACCCCCTTCACTACCTAAACACAACTGCACAATTTGTTACAGGCGTTGTAACGCAGGCCTGTGGTGCTTACTGGAAGTACCTGGTGGGCTAGTTGGGCCCCAGGGACCCTCAGGATTCAAGGTGACCTAATCCCCCAACTTAAAACGCGCCACGGGGCACGTTTGCACAGTGGTGAAGGGAGGGGACGGGGCCTCAGGTGACATGTGCGCAAACACGCCCTGTGGTGCGTTTTAAGTTGGGGAATTAATTCCCCTTGAATCCTGAGGGACCCTGGGGGCCAACTAGTCCACCAGGTACCTTCAGTAAGCACAACAGAGTTGCATTGCAGAGAGGTGAAAAAGGTGCGTGGCCTCGGAACGCCTCTCTGCAACTCAGCTCTGGGGTCCTAAATGTAGGTACCTGGGGGGCTAGTTGGGCCCCAGGGACCCTCAGGATTCAAGGAGACTTAATCCCGCAACTTAAAACGCGCCACGGGGCGCGTTTGCACACATGTCACCTCAGGCCCCCTCCCTTCACCACTGTGCAAACGCGCCCTGTAGCGCGTTTTAAGAGGTAGTTTTAATCCCCCTGCCCTATTATGTACTAGGGACTTACAGAGGAGGTCATGCTAATCACAGGGGTACCCCAACGCATAGTGTTCCCTAGTGTATGTAGGTGTTTTCACTCTATTCTAAGTGTCTTTTAGCATAGCACTGGCTCTGGTTAGTCAGAGTCAGTTACCACCAGTACCCGTCTGAAAAAGTTGTGGGCACAGGATGATTTTGCAACAAGGCCTCTTTCTGCTCCTCTGTTGGTTCTTTCTGCACATCTTTTGCTTCTTCCTGCACTTTTCTTCGTCTTTGTGGACTTCTGTTGCTTCTTTCTGCATTTCTTTTGCTTCTTTCTGTGCGTTCTTTCTTCTTTCTTCACATGTCCTACCTCTGTAGGCATAGTTAGAAACTAGCATTTAAAAAACCTTTGAAATTCACTTAAAAAATCATAGGTTTCAGGCATGTTATAGTTAGAAATTAGCATTTAAAAAACCTTTGAAATTCACTGAAAAAACCATAGGTTTCAGACACGTTATAGTTAGAAATTAGCATTTAAAAAACCTTTGAAATTCACTGAAAAAACCATAGGTTTTAGGGACAGTTATAGTTAGTTGGACATTTCACTCGTACAAAACCATAGAAATTCCCCGTTCTAGTTAGTTCAGCTAACTATAACTCGCGCCCCCGCAATGCACTGCTGATGACGTCACATATTACATCACTCATGACAAGGTCAGTGACATCACTGATGACATCACTGATGACATCTCAAATGACATCACTGATGACATCACTGATGACATCATCCATGTGATAATTTCATGCATCTTCTCACACCCTAATATAACTTTTGATACACCCACTCTAAATTACAGACTGCCATTCTCAAAACCATACACACTCCAATACCAATAACTACATACCCACTCACTGATTCTTAGGTCTACACACACACACATCTACTCACTCACCCGTACAGTCACTCATACTTACAGTCACTCAGTACAGGACTATCATATGCACTCATACACCTATATAAACACTCACAGACCGCCACTCATCCATAGAGGTACTCACACACCTAGTCAGTCATGCAAAAAATTAATCACACACCCATTTACTCACCTATACAGTTATACACACACCAGCTCACTTACTTATACAAATACTAGCACATTCTTACACTCTTATACAATAACTGATACAAGCACACATACATCCATACAGCCACTCTCACTTATAGCCATTTAAATACTCTAACACACATATATACTGCCTTTTACATATGTAGTTACTCGCACATGTACCACTGAGATATACATTCACTCACTAACACACCCATACACACACTCACCCACCCAAGCAGTCCATCACAGATGCACTCTTGAAATCATGCACCCAGTGAATCACCCACTCACACATCTATGTACAGAGTCACCCACACCCCACCCACACAAACACTCAGGCAGCCATACAGATTCTCAGAGAACCAATCAATAACCTATATAGACACTCATGTAGCTATTCGCAAATCCATGCATCCACTTACACACCAACAAACAGACGGATACAGACATTCACACAGTTTAGTCACTAACCCATGCATTCAGTAAGATACGTTTAATCACCCACTTGTAGAGTCAGTCATGCACGTACTAAATAATCCATTCAGACACTTATACACCCACTCATTCTTCAATATGCCTTTCCCTATATATATTAAACATATTTAAACTTTACAGAAACACACAGTCACTGGATGATGTCATCAGTTATGTCATTTGAGATGTCATCAGTGATGTCATCAGTGATGTCACTGACCATGTCATGAGTGATGTAATATGTGACGTCATCAGCAGTGCTTTGCGGGGGCGCGAGTTATAGTTAGCTGAACTAACTATAACGGGGGAATATATATATATATATATATATATATATATATATATATATATATATATATATATAAATAATCTACTGGCGGTCGCCAGTAGATAGTTATAGTTAGGACCTATTTTCCATAGGAAATCCGCAACATTCTATTTGAAATAACTTTGGCGCCGGTTGACGAATCTTCGCAAAATTTTCAAAACTCGTGGGGCGCTCCGGTCCGCTCCTATCCTGAAAGTCTCGGGGTGATTCGTCAAGTGGGGGCCGAGAAAAAAGGGGGTCCCAAAACGTGTTTTCCCCATGCAATTTTCCATAGGAACCTTTCATCGCAGGTACAGCCCGAACTGCTGAACGGAATTACACCAAATTTGGCAAAAGGTAGCCCTTGGTTCAGAGTCGTGCCTTTTGCTTAAATGGTGTAAATCCGTTCAGTAGTTCCTGAGAAAATCAAAAGTAAAATCACATATATATCTATGGCCGCGTAGGGTCCGCGTACCCTCCCGATCACGAGCTGTATGCTAATTGGCTGTCAACACTCCAAACCAGGAAGTGTTGGCAGCCATCTTGTGCCTCGGTAGAACCGAGGCACAAGAAATCAGGAAAACAACTGCGCAAAACGCAAAAAGGGGGCAGGGTAGAAACACCCTGACCCCCTAGGCCTGCTCAGGGGGTCCCACAAGGACCCCCAGGGCCCCCCAATTATTTATTTATTTTTTTAAAAATCGGCAAAATACGCGCTGGGTGCGCGGATCCTGCCGATAAAAAAAAAAACGAAGCGCGGTCTCCCGCGCTTCGTTGTTAATTGGCCCCCGGGTGGGCCAAGTCCCGGGGGCATGCGGGGGTTTTTGAATTTTAGGTATGGGGAGGCCTCTAAGGCTCCCCAAGCCCCGGGGACCGCCACCCCCCGGGGCTTTAACAAAAAAAATGGTGCGGGAGGGCTCTCGGCCCTCCCGCAGCCCCGGGGACCGCCACCCCACGGGGCTTCTTTTTAAAAAAAATAAAAGTACCTGTGTGGGGGGGGCTCCAGCCCCCCCACACGCCCGGGGACCGCCACCTCCCCGGGGCACTAAATATTTAAATATGGGGGTCTGTTACGGACCCCCAGAGCCCCGGGGACCACCACCTCCCCGGGGCTTTGAAGAAGTTGGGAGGGGGGGTCGCGCGGCCCCCCTCCTGGAGCCTGTGATGGCCCTGGGGACCACCACCCCCCAGGGCCGGGTCCTGCAGTGTCCCGGGGTGCTCACCCCCGGGACACTGTAGTTTGCTATGGCAGGGCGGGAGCCTCGCGGCTCCCGCCCTGCCATAGCAAACTGCTTTGGTTTTTGGAAGAGAGAGCAGGAAAGCTGCTCTCTCTTCCAAAAATCAAAGACAATTGCTTTTCCACACGGGGAGCTGCATCTTAGCAGCTCCCCATGTGGAAAAGCAATGCCGGCTCCCGAGGGACGCTGGGAGCCGGCGGGACCGTGGGGGATTGGGTACCCCCCCACGGTCCCCAACGGAGAGGGCCAGCCCCGGGGGATGGGGTCCCCGGGGCTACAAGTGGCCCGGGAGGGGGGCCACACGGCCCCCCTCCCCAAAATTTAATTTAAAAAAAAATAAATACAAAGGCCGGCCCCGGGGGATGGTGTTCACGGGGCCATAAGTGGCCTGAGGAGGGGGGCAACGCAGCCCCCCTCCATAGGTTTTATTTTTAAAAAAAAGAAGGCCATGCCCCGGGGGATGGGGTCCCCGGGGCCGATTAAGGCCTGGGAGGGGGGGCCACGCGGCCCCCTTCCAATTTTTTTTTTTTAAACAAAATATTAGGGGGCAGGCCCTGGGGGATGGGGTCCCCAGGGCCAATAAATTAGAAAAGAAGGGGGCCACACAGCCCCCCTTCTTAAAAAACAAAAAGACCGGCATCGCGCCGGAGGCCACGCCACTCCTTGCAGCACTCTGCAAACGCGCCCCTGGCACGTTTGCAGATGGGGAACAATTCCCCTTGAATACTGGGGGTCCCTGGGGGCCAACTAGCCCACCAGGAACCTCCAGTATGCGCCAGGGGCTGCGTTGCAGAGAGGTGTACAGAGGCCACGCCCCTTTACACCTCTCTGCAACGCAGCTCTGTGGCGCTTTTTGGAGGTACATGGTGGGCTAGTTGGACTCCAGGGACCCTCAGGATTCAAGGGGACTTAATCCCCCAACTTAAAACGCACCACGGGGCGCGTTTACACAGTGGTGAAGGGAGGGGGCGGGGCTTCAGGTGACATGTGTGCAAACAGGCCCCGTGGCGCGTTTTAAGATGGGGAATTAAATCCCCTTCAATCCTGAGGGTCCCTGGGGGCCAACTAGCCCACCAGGTACGTCCAGAAAGTGCCACAGAGCTGCGTTGCAGAGAGGTGTAAAAAGGGGCGTGGCCTCTGTACATCTCTCTGCAACGCAGCCCCCTGGCGCATACTGGAGGTACAGGGTGGGCTAGTTGGACCCCAGGGACCCTCATGATTCAAGGGGACTTAATCCCCCAACTTAAAACGCGCCACGGGGAGCGTTTGCACAGTGGTGAAGGGAGGGGGCGGGGCTTGAGGTGACATGTGTGCAAACAGGCCCTGTGGCGCGTTTTAAGTTGGGGGATTGAGTCCCCTTCAATCCTGAGGGTCACTGGAGTCCAACTAGCCCACCAGGTACCTTCAGTAAGCACAACAGAGTTGCGTTGCAGAGAGGTGAAAAAAGGTGCGTGGCCTCAGAACGCCTCTCTGCAACTCAGCTCTGTGGTCCTAACTGTAAGTACCTGGGGGGCTAGTTGGGCCCCAGGGACACTGAGGATTCAAGGGGACTTAATCCCGCAACTTAAAACGCGCCACGGGGCGCATTTGCACACATGTCACCTCAGGCCCCCCCTCCCTTCACCACTGTGCAAACACGCCCTGTAGCGCGTTTTAAGAGGTAGTTTTAATCCCCCTGCCCTATTATGTACTAGGTACTTACAGAGGAGGTCATGCTAATCACAGGGGTACCCCAACACATAGTGTTCCCTAGTGTATGTAGGTGTTTTCACTGTATTCTAAGTGTCTTTCAGCATAGCACTGGCTCTGGTTAGTCAGAGTCAGTTACCACCAGTGCACGTCGGAAAAAGTTGTGGGCACAGGATGATTTTGGAACAAGGCCTCTTTCTGCTCCTCTGTTGGTTCTTTCTGCACATATTTTGCTTCTTCCTGCACTTTTCTTCGTCTTTGTGGAGTTCTGTTGCTTCTTTCTGCATTTCTTTTGCTTCTTTCTGTGCGTTTTTCTTCTTTCTTCACATGTCCTACCTCTGTAGGCATAGTTAGAAACTAGCATTTAAAAAACCTTTGAAATTCACTTAAAAAACCATAGGTTTCAGGCACGTTATAGTTAGAAATTAGCATTTAAAAAACCTTTGAAATTCACTGAAAAAACCATAGGTTTCAGACACGTTATAGTTAGAAATTAGCATTTAAAAACCTTTGAAATTCACTGAAAAAACCATAGGTTTTAGGGACAGTTATAGTTAGTTGGACATTTCACTCGTACAAAACCCGTGAAATTCCCCCGTTCTAGTTAGTTCAGCTGACTATAACTCGCGCCCCCGCAATGCACTGCTGATGACGTCACATATTACATCACTCATGACATGGTCAGTGACATCACTGATGACATCACTGATGACATCTCAAATGAAATCACTGATGACATCATCCATGTGATAATTTGATGCATCTTCTCACACTCTAATATAACTTTTGATACACCCACTGTAAATTACAGACTGCCATTGTCAAAACCATAGACACTCCAACACCAATAACTACATACCCACTCACTGATTCTTAGGTCTACACACACATCCACTCACTCACCCGTACAGTCACTCATACTTACGGTCACTCAGTACGGGATTATCATATGCACTCATACACCTATAAAGACACTCACACACCGCCACTCATCCATAAAGGTACTCACACACCTAGTCAGTCATGGAAATAATTAATCACACTGCCAGTTAGTCACCTACATAGTTATACACACACCAGCTCACTTACTCATACAAATACTAGGACATTCTTACGCTCTTATACAATCACTGATACAAGTACACACTCATCCATACAGCCACTCTCACAATCACACACTCTCACTTATACCCATTTATATACTCCAACACACATACATACTGTCTTTCACATATGTAGCTACTCACACATGTACCACTGAGATATACATTCACTCACTAACACACCCATACACACACTCACCCACCCATACAGTCCATCACAGATGCACTCTTGAAACCATGCACCCAGTGAATCACCCACTCACACATCTATGCGCAGTCACACACACCCCACCCACACAAACACTCAGCCACCCATACAGATACTCAGACAACCAATCAATAACTCATATAGACACTCATGTAGCTATTTACAAACCCATGCAGCCACTTACACAGCAACAGACAGACGGATAAAGACATTCACACAGTTTAGTCACTAACCCATGCATTTAGTAAGATACGTTTAATCACTCACTTATAGAGTCAGTCACGCACCTACTAAATCATCCATCCAGACACTTATACACCCACTCATTCTTCAATACACCTTGGCATATATATTAAACATATTTAAACTTTATAGAAACACACAGTCACTGCATGATGTCATCAGTGATGTCATTTGAGATGTCATCAGTGATGTCATCAGTGATGTCACTGACCATGTCATGAGTGATGTAATATGTGACGTCATCAGCAGTGCATTGCGGGGGCGCGAGTTATAGTTAGCTGAACTAACTAGAACGGGGGAATTTCACGGGTTTTGTACAAGTGAAATGTCCAACTAACTATAACTGTCCCTAAAACCTATGGTTTTTTCAGTGAATTTCAAAGGTTTTTTAAATGCTAATTTCTAACTATAACGTGTCTGAAACCTATGGTTTTTTCAGTGAATATATATATATATATATATATATATATATATATATATATATATATATATATATATACGGAGACGTTATAGTTAGGCTCAGGTTTCACTCATACAAAACCAGAGAATTCGAGCAGTTACAGTTAGCTGAGCTAACTATAACTCACACCCCCGCAATGCACTGCTTATGACCTCACATATTACATCACTCATGACAAGTTCTGTGACATCACTGATGACATCACTCTCCCTCGGGAAACAGCCATCACATCGCATGCGTTACAACGCATGCGATTACAACGTGGTCCTTACAACAACCGCGTTGTTACATTGCAGTACCATTACAACGCAAGTTGTTACAATGACTTGCTCTAGGGGGCGCTCTAAACTAAGGAACAGTATAATTTACTATTTCAACACCTTCCCTACTGTTGCACACACTGGAGTTGGAATAGTAAATTATACTATTCCTAAGTCCAGTGCACCCCCTAGAGCAAGTCGTTGTAACGACTTGCGTTGTAATGGTACTGCGATGTAACAACGCGGTCATTGTAACGACCACGTTGTAATCGCATGCGTTGTAAATGCCTGCGATGTAAAAGGCTATATTCCTCTCCCGCGGCTCCTGACTCATTGCCAAGGACAACCAGGCCAACTCTGCACCAGGGCTTCTCGAGCCAGGTAAAATTGAACTGACTGTCGTGGCTTGGTCCTAGGAAACGCATCACCTTTACCCTTCTTGGCTTCCACAAACTCCACCTGCAAGTGACCAATTGTCACTGCCACTTTTCCCCATTGACCGCAATACAAACGTATTGCAGTAGTGACTTGTTGTGATTTATGTTTTCTTCTAAAGGCCATAACTCTGGTTATATGTATCTGATCTTGTTCGTTTTGCTGTTTAAATGAAGATAAAAATCTGCTTTATTTTTATAAATTGTGTTGGATTTCTTTTGAGTCATGTCAATTACCTAACATCCATGTTGGTACTCTGGAATGCTAAACACATGTTACTCTAGTAAAGCCTGACTGCTCTTTGCCACTCTACCAGGACTGAGCTAAGGATCTATTATTGTAAATCCAAGGACCATCTTTGGGGTTTGTTAGAGTATTGCATGGTGAAACCTAACCGGCATCACCACATAATACTCCACTTTCCTACAGTTAGATACAATAAATCACAAATGTAAGTCAGTATGGTTCCCCCCACCACTTCCCCGCTTGTACATCGTCTGATCCACCCGATGGTTGCACATTCCTCAAATATGACCGGCTATCATTCCCAGCACCCTTCTATGTCCGTCCAGCCCTGTTCCTCCCCGTCCCCCGTAGTCTTCTTTTCCCCTTATGTTGACAGCCCTCTGTATTTCGCCCCAGATTTACTAATTTCACTCCAATATAGGCAAAAGTATGGAAAGTGTTGGACTTTAGAGGGGTTAGGTTTACGGTGCTCTCTCCGACATAAGGAACAGTAGAGAAAGAGTTGGACCTTGGAGTGGTCAGAGTTATTATTCTTATTCCAACATAAGCTAAAGTAGGGGAAGTGTTGGACTTTGGAGGTGTTAGATTTACTATTCCCACTTCAATCTAAGCAACACTAGGGAACATTTTGGTCATTAGAGAGTAGAGATTTAGTATTGTCACTACAACCTGAGCAACAGTAGGCAGAGTGTTGGACTTTGGGGGAGCAGAGTTCAGATTTACTAATCCCACTCCTATATTTTTAAAATAAAACATTTATATAAAGACAAAAGACATCTAAAAATGTATACATTTGTTAAATATAAAACAAATAAAATAAAATTGTAAAAATACACCTTTTATACTACAAACAAAAAATAAAATTTAAAAATATATACATTTTAAATTAACATTTCTCTACTACCCTAAAAATGAACACTGACAAACTATTTAAATTAATAAAAAAAGAATAGTATAAAAATGACAAAGTATGAATATTACACAAACAAAATGAATATAATTAATTAAATATCGAATTAATTAACACCATTTAATGATTAAATAAACTGAACAATTAGTTAAACATTTATTAAAATAATGATCAATTACTTTGCATAATTATGAATTAAAAATTAAATTACATAACAAATTCTAAATTAAGAAACAATGATTTACATTTTAAGTTTTTTCTAAAACTTCCCTTAAAAAACGTACAACCCATTACTAAATTAATTATTTCTTAGTAAATAAAAAATAAAAAATGTTTTTTAAAAACTTACAAACTATACCAAAACAAACGAAATGCAAATATTATTAGAATACTAATAACAAACAATATTAAAATAACTAATATTTATCAAACTAATAGACAAATGTATACAACTATGTTAAAACAAAATTATGAACAACATTACATTTTTTTTTATTAAATGCCTAAAAACCGATTATTATCTTCCTTATTAAATCCCATGATATTTTGACATCACAATATTCTGGCCTTGATATTAGTAGCCCACGTTATTTTTGATTGACTATTTTAGTAAAATATTTTGGTAAAACACCTTTGGGCAGATTTACTCATGTTTCACGCAATGCAGTGTAGCAAGGCTACTTGCTGTGGCTGCAGTGCGTAAAAGGGAAACATCAGAAATGCAGCATATCTACAAAGATATGGCTCATTTCTGCTGCCCCCTTGTGCTGGTGCACTGTGTGCTGCCTAGGTGCTTGCGTTATGAGCAGTATTGCTTTTGTGCAGGCAGGGACACCTTCCTGCACAAAAACAATCCTTAAAGGCATATTCCTTTTTCTATGTGTGATGCGGAATGCATTACACATAGAAAAAGGAAGGAACGAGGAGAAATAAAGATATTTCTCCTCGTTACTTCTGGGTCTGCAAGGAGTGCCATTTTGCTTCATTCCCAGTTTTACAACTCTTTGTAAATCTGGGAATGCACCAAAATCTATGGTTGGAACCATAGGAATGCCCACACCACCCATGGAACGCCTCCCTGCAGCAAGTTCACACAAGGTAGCGAAATGTGTTGCTGTGCGCTTTCTTGGATTTACTAAACCACGCAGAGCCACGCAAGGTGACTCTCTGTGGCTAAGTAAATCCCAGTTAAGGGCTTACGTTGCCTTGCGTCACCCCGCATAATGTAAGGGCAACATAAACCCTTAGTAAATCTGGCCTTTGTATCCAGAGCTGGTGTCTGCCTGATAGCAAGTCTCCCAGAGATGAGGGGACATCACCCGGATTTTGCATCTTCTGCAGGAGAAGCTGAGCGTCTGCCTTGCCTGGTGCCTAGAAGCCTGCATACCAGCTGAGACAAGGAAGGAGAGTGCCAGGCCTTGTAGGGGGTGAGACTGACAAGGTTGAGAAGCCCAGCATCTACCCAGTGTGTGTCACCCAGAGAAAGCATACTGTAGTAGAAAGCAAAGCCAGGAGCGACCAGTATCATGAGCAAGTCACCAGTCTCTATGCATGGTTCCTACCTGCCCATCAACCATTGCAGGTGATAAACTATTGCTGCCGATGTGGATGCCAGAAGATTAAGATGGCACCTTGCCCCTGTAAGCTATCAGTCTGAAAGGCCAGACCTGCACCTCGCTCCTTTGAGCCTGATTAATGGATTAATGCTTCCAGTCCAGCATCCTCTCTCCATCCAGGTAACCCTGACCCTGGTGGAAAGACATGAATTAGGCACAGTTGCAAATTAACACTGTTACCCCCTTGAGGTTTAGAGCGTGACTTAGTCACTTGTTCTTAACCATGGTTTACCTTTGGCAGAAGTCTCACGTCTCTGCACTTGACTCCATTGGACTGCATCTCAGGCCTTTTGCACAGGTTGCAGTGAAGACTTGCAAGGCCTGTGTGCTGGTTCTCGCAGGTCAGATGGTGAGGAGTTACAGCCACCCCTTCCATCTTCCTGGTACCCTCTCTTTGGTGCTGGACAGTGACACATCTTAGTAGATATGGCGCTGTTCTGCTCTCTCCCTTTCATGAAACTTTACTTGCTGCTCTGCTTTATGTGACTTTTTTTTAAAACTGTCAATTTTGCCTGTGGGTTGTTTGAGTTCTGAGCTATTGCAGCCCCAACACTACCCCTTTTGAAGCCAGTGGCTGCTTGCTATCAGTAAACTGAGAGTCAAGAGCAGAAAGGCTTACACTTTACTCACCTTGTAGAGCCGTAGTAGGAAGAACCCGAGGACAACAGTGGCAAATTACCTCAACCACCACAGTTTGGGTCCAGTAGCTCCTGTCTACCGTGTGGCCCACAAACAGAGGGACATATTTACAAGCCCCTATCGCCACGGGAACTTCCCTTTTCATGACGTTCCTGTGGCGATAGGGGCTTTGCCAAATAAGGCCCCCTTTCACGCTATGCTTAGCGTGAAAGGGGATGGAGCGTTCTACCGCAACACCCATTGATTTTGACGCTGCCCCCTATTTACAAAGGTGGCGTAAATAGGAGGGAGCGCCAAAATTAATACCAGGGAAAACCTCGTCTTACCCTTGAGCAACGAGGAGAAATTTTTAATTTCTCCTCCTTTTTGCTGTTTTCATGTGTGCTGCGTTGTGCAGCACACATGGAAACAGCAAAAGGCCAATGATTGTTTATATACAGGAAGGTCCCCCTTCCTGCACATAAACAATCATTTAAAAAAAATGCTGTTTTGCAACTTCTATGTGTGCTGAACGCAGACACCCTTGCACTATTGTGCAAGGGTGCCTGCGTTGGCGCTAGGCTGCTAAGTTTAGCACCAGCGCAGGGGGAAATGCAGGGCCACTTCACTTGTAAATATGCCCCAAAGTCTGACACAAAAGAAAATCCACAAGGAGATTAAAATTTGCTTTGTTGATTTTTTTTCTACATTTGTTGTAGTGGAAGTCAATTAGTTTGATCCAAGCTTGCAAAGAAGGGTTGCCAAATGGGCTACTGAAGCTTCTCGAGGCTCTACACTCAAATATGTGGGTGCAGGTCAATGTGGGATATGGAAATGAGCTAGCAGCAGGGGTACCAGTGCACAAACGCCTTTAGAGATGCTGTGTGATGGTGCCCTTGTTGTTCTCCATGTTCATTAATGACTTACTCCCTGATTTATTGCAGATCAAAGGTAATCCTCCTAGAATAAATGGTGTACAGGTAAACTTTTTGTTGCACGTAGACGATCTTGTTCTTGATTGCAAACCCATTGGATTGGAAAGACAGTTAAAGGCATTAGAACTTTATTGTAAAGTAAATTGACAGCACATAAAATTAGTAAAATGCAGGTGATGCAGCTTGCCCAAGGCAAAATGCTGTTTGGATGTACAATTAATAGCTTATTGTTGGAGAATATTAAAATGTTGAGATGTTTGAGAGTAGTTTTTAACAACAATTTGATAATGACCAATCATGTCCAACAAATACTTTGAAGGGAATTTTCGGCACTGACAGCTCTTTGTCATTTTAGCCATCAGTTTGTTAATTATATAGTGTGCCCTCTAGTGAAAGCATATTTGGCAAACAAAAGTAGTCCCAATTGTCAATTATGCCTCCCTAAATATCCCTATTTAAAGGATAAAAACGAAAATAATGTTGAAAATATATCTAAAATACAGCAATATCGAAAACCAAAATAAATAAATATTATATATCATCATTACCTTGCAACTAATGAAACATAAAAAAGCCACAAAAACCAAAATGTTGAACACCAGAAAATCGAAATCAAAATTACTCTATCTTTACATACATATATAAAAAATATTATAAAATTATAAATAACAGTAATATACATTACATTTACAATGAAAACGCTAATTACCATTTACCATAAATGATTAGAAAAATAAAAATCAAACTACTTTGCAAACAACCTATCAAATTACACTTAAAAACAATTCGCAAATAGCAACACTTTCCCAATTTGAAAAAACCCAGCATAAAAGTACAAACAAACAATTATAGCAGGACAACAACACTCTTCTAGATTCAAACTTAACATGAGAAGAAATCTACTCTGCAAAGGACCACACAGTACATTTTAAAACTAATGTTACTTGTGAATAGATAAAAACAATTATAATTAATTAAATATAACAAATCACTAAAACTGCACTATATATTTTTTCTCCAACATAAAGGTACTACCACTACAAGAAGACAAAAGACAAAAAGGAGAAAGAAAATCAAGCCACAGACATCTAAAAATCCAAAGTACAAGAAAGACGAACATTAAAATAAAGCATAACATTCCGCCCTTAGAATATGGCAAACTCATAAGGAATTGACAGACTCCTGGAGGGCCAACAACCCCCATATCAAAGATTACTCATATTACTTCCCTGTGTATGATTTTCATGTTAAGTTGGATAGGTTTTTTGCGCACACCCTTAACGCCACCTTGTGAATAAGGCCCCCTTTCACGCAGCACTTAAAGTGAAAGGGGCGGGCAATGGGTGTTGGTGTGGGCATTCCGCCGCAACATCCATTGCTTTTCAACAATGCCCCCTATTTACAAGGGTGGAGTAAATATGGGGCAGCCCCAAAAATAAGATAAGGAAAACCCTGGTTTTAACCTGCCGAAACAAGGAGAAATTATTGATTTCTCCTCGTTTTTGCTGTTTCTATGTGTGGTGCATTCGGACACATAAAAACAGCAAATCGCCAATAGTGATTGTTCACGTGCAGGAAGGTGTCCCCACCTGCACATAAACCATCATTAAAAAATTACGAGTTGCAACTTCTGTGTGTGCTGCATAAAGAAGCACACATAGAAGTTACAAATTGCCATTACTGATTTTTTATTTGCAGGGAGGGACACCTTCCTGCACATGAGCAATCATTCCCCGCAACGAAGGCACCCTAGAACTATGGTGCAAGGGTGCCTGTGTTGGCGCTAGGCAGCAAAATGAAGTACCAGTAGAAATGTTAGGGTGCGCCACATTCTTCTAAATATGGCGCATCCCTGCGTTTAGAAACTGTTGAAGGACGGTGTTAGCAATCTCGGCTTAACGTGGCGCTCCAGCAGTTTCCTTGTAAATATGTCCCTGAGTACCTCTGTAGAACACATACAGACCATAACCCATTGATGGTAACAATGAGGTGGGATAGGCCAAGTGCTGTAACCCCCACTTGGAGACCGCAAATTACAATATAAGAAGGCCAGATATTCCAACAACAGACGAGAGAAATTATACAGCACTTCTTTCATTAATAGAGGCACGGCCTCATCCAGTTTAATCAAATGGGAAATGTTAAAAATGGTTATGAGAGGCCACGGTATAAGTAAGGAGGTAGAACAATGATCAGTGATCCCTCAATACAAACATTACTCATGCAGGAAGAACAGAAGTTAGTGCAACTGCTGGAGAAACTAAGATGCTTTGACTATAGCACTTACGTGGTTAAGGGGCACAATAGGAGTGACAAAGCATGTCCATTACTTGCATGGATAATGAACCTGGAGAGACAAGGGTCCCCCATAATTGCCGTAAAAACATTAAGAGAAACAGTTGTCTGTTCCTGATTGGAAATGAATGAGGTCTTTAATGACTACTATTCATAGCTCTATGGAATTGGCTAAAAAGAAACATGGAGTTCAATAAATTCATAGGAGAGGCTACTTTGGTAAGAGTTACCCATGAGATAGCAGAAACGCTGAGAGCTGAGATCACAGTGCCTAAAGTTATTAATGCTATCAAGGGTATGGCTAGGGGCAAAGCTCCTGGAACAGATGGGCTCCTAGGGGAGTTCTACATGACATGTGTGGATGTTCTTGCCCCTATACTGGCAGATCTGTATAAGACAGATAAGAAGAGTCATATCCTCCGTCCATTGTTATGTGAGGTGCTGTAGTGGCACTACTTAAACTCAAACTCTCTCCCTCCCCCGCCCTGGGATAATATCTCTAGATATTGAAAAAGTGCTCCATACCCTTAGCTGGAGACACTTATATGAAATGCTACAAGAAATGGGGATGGGGTGGAGTTCTACCTGTAGGTCTCTTTATTATGCACTAACCCACAGCCAGGTTAAGGACAGGTACTGAGATATCAGCAGTTTATGAGATAGGTAGAAGGACCTGAAAGGCTGCCCACTATTTCCACTGCTTTTGCTGTGGCGACGGGACCAGTTGCTAGCAGTCTCAGATGAGAAGTCTTCACTGGGATCAAAGAGCACGAAGCAGCACACTACAATTTCCTACATGCTGACAACTTGATACCAAACATGGATGATGACAACAAGCAAATTAACTGAGTGATAGATGCCCTCTAGACTTTTGGGAGAGTATTCAGGCCTTAGAAGAACTGAGATAAGTCCAGTATATTGCAGGTGTATTTAGACCTGGAGGCACAATCTATGCCTGCGGAAGAGTGAAAATTGAGGTGGGAAGTGACCAGGGTAAAATATTTGGGAAGGTGCATTTATAGGACAGAGCTGAATATTCTGGAGGGTAATGTGAGACAATTACTGACAGCCTCTGAGCACTGGGATTAAGTTCTGGAACACCCTGCCCTCTTTGTGGCTGGGTAGGCAGCCTTGTCTAAGATGGTGATCCTGCCACGGCTTCTTTATATGTTTGCAGCACTGCCGAATAAGATACCCAGCATATTCAGAGAACTTGCAAGCCTGTTGGTTGATTTAAAATGGGGATCCACAAGATGTAGAGTTGCATTAACGAAACATAAACTGTTGGTAAAAGAGGGGGGTAGCAGTACCATATTATGAACTATACTATATTGCTGTGCAATTACAGTGGATGGAGAGGTGGATACATGGGAGACTGATAGAAATAATGAGTGCTGGCAATGGCACGCCACCTTTTGAAGACCAGGCATCTCTCCTCTTGAGGGTAAAACAGGACAAGAAAATCCGGCCAATGAGTCTAGCAGCTATGGAGTCTGACTGATGAGCCCTAATAAGGGTAAAACTGTTCTTGGGTTGTCTATGTTCCGGTTCAGGGAGGATCTGGCCTGGCAGTTTGTGCTGGACTATTCCCATTGGAGCATGGTCAAGGCTGATTTGCATATGGCTGGGTCCAAACTCAGGTGGCATGGTGTGAAAAATAGATGGATTAGGATGTGATCCTGTGTAATTACCAGAGGCTGAGATTGATTCAAGAATTTTATCCATCACTTTTTTGTATATTTCAGTACTTGTGTTCTGTGACATGTTGCAAAGGAACTTTAGAACACAATAAAGAGCTGTTGAGTTGCATTCTCCTCTTTGGAAAGTGATTTAATGTGTAGATCTGGTTGGGGTGTAGGAGATGTTTCTTGAGGGCATTGCTGATATGGTTTCTGCCTTGATGTAGAGGTCTCTCTGATCACTCTGCAATACATTGCTGTGTAAGCAGTGGGAATGAGCCTTAGGACAAGACATGGTGCTGTCAGTTGTGGCTTTACATGCATTCAGACTGATTTGCACATGTGATGTTAGTGGTTTATGCACCAGTGTACATGTTAGTGTTGACAAGTAGCTTTTGTTTAAACCATTCTTGCATAACAGTGTTCATCTGGCTTCAGAGATGGGTGCTTGTGTGACCTCATACTTAGGTTGTCAAGTTGCATTGCTTCTCTTTCCTGCAGTGGCGGCTCCTCCGCTATGGCAGAGGAGCATCGCCCCACTGCTTTCAAGCAGTGCTAGATGCAAAAACATAAAATGATATAACTTTCAGTTATTATCATTTTATGTTTCCTTTGCTGCGGGTGGGCGGGGCCGGGCTGCTCTGCTAACGGAGCAGGGCAAGGGAGGAGTGGTTTGCCCACTCCTAAGTGCACAATGACTGTTTGGTCGGCCCTCTGGGGCCGCCCAAACCAGTCATGCGCACTTTCCCACTTCTCTATGCAGGCTGCATTACAGCCTGCATGGAGAACATGCCCACCCCTCAAGCCCCTGGCTGAGCGCCGTGTCACGGCGCTCAGACCAATCACAACGCTGCATTGCAGCGTTGTGATTGGCTTAGGGGATCGAGCCTGGCTGCCTGCTTCCTGTTCCTGAAGTCGGAGCAGGAGCAGAGACGCGGGACCCGGCGGCAGCAAGGTAAGTGATTTTTATTATTTTGAATTGTGTTCTCTACCGCAATCGCGACCCCCAATGCGACCCCCCCTCCGCAACCCCAACCCCCACGACCCACCCGCCCCCCCTTACACGTGAGCCATGCCGGCCGCAACTGCTTTCTTGCCCACCTCTAGTATTGTGGTTCATTAAAGAGATTGTTGTTAAAGTATGAGTTTCATGTACCCTCCCCCCATTTAGTGGTGATTTGGTGTGATCTGGCTCCCTCCTGATGGATTTGGTACTCGTGGCATTCTTTGAAGATTAGTCCACGAGTGCTGTTTCCCTCAGGGTCAGTGTCTTATGGTCATGGATTGTTCATTGACCCCTGTTTCCCAAAAGCCCTATTACAGTATGTATGACTTCTTGTTTAACAAAACTGAAGCTATTAGAACTAGGTTCTGCTTGCTTTCTACTTCATCCGTGCCACCCATCACTAATCTCCACATTCCTGCCAGCTCTACTGAGCATATTTTAAAGCCCTTATCCCCAGTGTGCATAAAGACAAGCCGTAAACAATTAAATCTGGGTTTCTAACTCACCCAAAACCATTTGTCATCATTGTACCATTTCTTAGGGAACCTCTGAGCTGTGCATGCGTACTTGAGCTTGGGAGGAGGGCACTCTTGAAGACGCCCAACACTGGCATTGCTGAAATGGCAGTTACCATCCAATCTTCCATCTAAATTCATTGAAAACTCCATCAGTTGGAATGCTCTTTATTCCCTCTTGGATGCTGCTTTGAGGGCTTTCAGGTAACCACAGCACCATCACAGCACCACATCTGTGGTCATAGTTGTCCCTGATGATTTTAAAATCACTCTATATGATCGGCAAGATAAGTGTAGATTTACTATTCTTAACTCCACATTAGTTACTTTGATGATATATATCAACAATTACTAAAAGCGCTGCCACAGGTGTTGCTGCACAGAAGCAGGTTCTCTGCCATGGCAGGTCACATTTCAGTTGCTGATTGCTGTGTTTAGGTGTTACACCAAATGTAATGAGGTCAACATTTGCCTAAACAGTGTTACCATTGTAAAAATGACAAAATATTTAAGAAATACTGCTACAAAATATGCCACAATAAGCTGCATATTTTGCCCTTTCATGCAACATAATTGAGTCTGCTGTGATGCATAATATGTTCCTCCCATGCCTCATAGTTCCAGTGGCCGTGGGTGTGTTTACAGACAGAGGAGAACAAAGGCATCTGGCCCGCTCTGCAGAGCGAGAAGGTTCCCTTTGCCGCAAAGGCCTCAGCATCTTACACAGTGAAGGAAATCTGCCTTTTCTGCATGGCCACCCTGGATTTTCTGCCTTTTAATGGACCCTGCATTTTTGCTGGCTTTCGAACTCTGTGCACTTTACTCCTGCTAACCAGTAGTAAAAAGCCTAAGCTTCCCCTTTTAACATGGTTGAATTGGCATGCTCCTAACTGGCATATTTAACTTGCCTGTAGTCTCTAGTATATGGTACAAAAGGAACCCTGGGCCTGGAAGTTAAATGCCACCAGAAGACTGCAGCACCTATTGTGCTATCCACTAAAGTGGTAGTGCAAACATGGTCTCAGGCCTACCACTATAGCCTGACTGTAGAGGTGTAAAAACTGCAATTTGACCTGTCATAAAAAAACCTTTTGAAAGGTCAAAATCTTCCTTTTAAATATTTATAAGTCGCCCCTAGATAGGCCTTGTAGCCCACATGGCAGGGCGCATGGTTTTTAAAAGTAGGGTGTGTAGAAATGAAATGTTAACACACTTATAGTCACTAGCACCCAAAAGCTATTTTCACTGTGGCAGTCATAGCTGTCCTATGTAGAAAACTAGAATACAGATCAAAATAGTAAACTATTTCAGGAATGGAACCAGGGAACCAACTACAAAAACAATTAAACAACTGCTTTTTATAGGGATTACAAATCCAATTCAATGGTGAAGTCAGATTTTTTTATAAATATTAAGGAAAGTTACCTTTCCCCTGTATGAAGTTTCAGGAAGCTAATTTGCATTTTTTCTCCAGCTTCTCCTAACCAGTAGTTAGCGTGTGTGAAATGCCTCCCGGGAGCAAACGATATGCTGGCCTGAATGGGCTGAGATGACTCCTCTGACCTCCACAGAATATGCAGGGTGTGGGCTGTGGAAAACCTTTTTGACCCTACAGTGTCGAATCCTGCTTAAGTGTCAAATCCTGCTTGGCAATTCTGTTGAGTTTACATATATCCCTTGGGACACACTTGAAAGGGGAGAGAACAGGATGCCAAGACAATTCTTGTGGGTCTGCTGTCTGGTTGCTGAAAGAATCTGCTTTAGTCCTACCAGACTTCTTTCTCTGGGTTTATTGTGGGTGCAGTGGTTGCCTCAAACTAGATTTTAGTGTTAGATGTGGGAGGACACTGGGAGTACCATAGTCTACTCCTCATACACTATCAGAGCCCACGTTTGCTGTGGCTGAAGACTTTCGCCATCATGAACATGCCCAAGGTGGGTAGGGTTTGCCCTGGAAAATTTTACCCCATTGGTTAGGGCACACCCACTAGCTAATGCCAGGCATACATGCGGCACCTCCAAGTACAGTTTCTGGATCTGTGGAAAAACAGAAGAGGACTGCACCTGCTGTCTGTGACCTGAGAGGAGACCTGAAGGACTGCACCTGTTCCCACTTGTACCCAGGACAAAGATGTGAACTCCAAGGGCCATAAGGCTGACCTCCTGTTCAAGTTACAAGGATACATCAAGCTACAAGAAGCTTTTTCCTGGAATACCCAGCTGATCAGTGGCAACTGGATCTGGACTGGACCCTACTGTTGGCCTCTGCCTGACAACCTGTGAGTCTCTAAGTGCCTCCCCTGAGGTCCAGAGGGGCTTTCGAAGTGTACTCCTGTTGTGGAATTGGCCTTAAAGGACTAAGAGGCCAATTTAAATGTTGGCAGAGAGGGAACACTGTTGCAATAGCAGTGGAGTTCCCTCCCCGCCAACATTTTAGGCTGCTACCTCGATTTTGATTCGGGTGGACCATAATTTGACTATGGCAGAGACTACTCCATCTCAACCTTAGTCAAACTTCTCTGACGGCCGAATGGTGGAAGGGCCGTCAGAGATTTGGCTATGTGACCTAATTTAGATAGGCGGACATATAATAGTTTGTTTTCCAATGCCTATCACTGCCAGGAAAAACCTGGTGGTAAGGGGCATTGAAAAGTGCTCAATGCCCCCCTCGCTATGGGAGGAATCTCCCACGACGAGTGGTGAATTCTTTTTTTTCCCCCCAAAATAAAACCCTGTTTTGGGGTTTTCTTTTTGAAAATAAAAATAAATTGTAACTTTGCCATACAGCTACGTCATATTTGATGGAGCTGTCCAGCAAAGTTAAAATTAATTGGCAGGAACCGCCTTCATGGTGGTTCCTGTCAATACTTGAAATGCCTGCCGGGCAGACGGACTTTTCAGAATTTTGAGAGTGGTACCTCCATCAGTGCGACTGAGTAATTTACTCTGTCGCAATGTCAGAAGGCGGGCATCTGTCAAGATCTAAATCAACCCCTTAGTCAGAAGGTAAAATCTTTGACCAGAACGAACCTGGTTGGTAAATCCAACCCGCGTTCCATTACAATCAGTCTCAAATTGCACCTATGCCCAACCTACCGCGACCATTGACTATCATTGACACTTGGTGCTTTTTGGCACAATTTCTATTTGAAAAAACATATCTCCTTTTCCCCTTACTGGAATTTTGTCATTTTGGTGGCATGATGTTTATTAAATTTTACTTTACTTTTCTAATTTGGTTTGGCATAAGTTAAACCTGTCTGCTCTGTGACACAGCTACCAGGGTGCTGAGCTTAGGTTAATTTAGTGACTTTGAGGGTTCACCATGAAAAAGGCAGTAATAGTTCTTTGAGGTAGTCACCCACCTCTAATAATATTCCAATTTCTTAAACACAGTCTGACAGGGGATATCCTCTCATGCAAAGGGGTAAGTGACCTCAGGCAGTGTAAAAAAAACCCAGAGTCTTTGATATGGAGAAATGACATTTGTCTATGTTCAGACTGGATAGTTGCATTAGGTGAAATGCGTCAGAGAATTACAAGGCGGGAAAAAGAAGGTCGCTGCCAAGTGGCAACTTTCAGTTTTCAAAGTCTGAAGATGTGAGAGAAGTTGCATTAGTTTAAGGAAAGGACTGGATGGTTTTATGATTTTTTATTTTGGACTATTCAATGCCCGGGAAACCTGCTGAGTGGTACTTCCTCTTTAAGGCGCCATATTGCCAGTTGCTTGGCTTTGGGCGCTGTGGTCAATGTAGGGGAGAGGGAACTTGACCTAAGGAGGGAGCATATAGGGCAGTTGACAAAAGAGGAGAGTGTGTAATGGGTTTTTTTGTGGTGAGGGAACACACCGTTAGGGGAACTGCCTTTGGTGCTGTGGTGGATGTGGAGAACATGGATTGGAACGCAGGAAAAGTGGGCACCGGAAGCAAGGAGGTTTGAGGGGAATGAGTGCTTTGTTGTAATGTTTTGTACATCTTTTGCCAATTTCTTGGCCTTTTGCCTTTTTTGGAGGGGAGTTTTATACAGCACGAAGACGACCCGAAGGTATCAGAGCTCTTTACATGTTCACCAGTTACCTTACAGACCGACGCATTCATTTTTGTTATGCACGGGGAAATTACGTGATTTGCCCAGAATCACAGGATATTGAGCGGCCCTGCCGAGACTCGACCCCAATTCTCCAGCTTCGAGGTCGACCCCTCTAGCCATTAGGCCACATCCTGTGTTGTGTTAGTCCAAATGTCTGTCTTGGGAGTACCATTTTTGGTATTTAGAATGGGAGGTCTTCCTTCCACTCACAAAGTCCTGGTGAGTAACAGTGGATCACGCACAACTCATACTAAAACTTGTCCAAATATTAGTATAGTAAGTCTCGCCCTCATCTGGGTGGAAATGCACATCATAATTCAGGTGAACCCTGCGCTGAAGTCCCCCAGCTACAAGTGGGACCATCAGGTTAATGGCCTTCTCTTTAAAAAAAAAAAGGTGTCACCTCGTGTCAGCAGTACACCCAGTTACCTGCCCTAAGTGGACCACTTACCAGGATTTGTATGAGAACCCTATGCAAGTTGGAGATGTACTCATGAATATTCCTCAGAAGACTTTCATAGATTCTTCTGTGATAACTAGGAATTAGGGGTGATGTGCCTCATGGACAATTGAGTTCTGTACACAGTTAGGGAAATTCTCAACACTATCAAGGGTGAGATTTGACAATTTCTTGCACAGTGCAGCAGCCGCAAATGCTGCGGTGCGTTGCGTGAGAAGGAGAGAGCAGGAGAGCGCCAAATTTACTGAAATATGGCACTCTCCTTCCCTCTCCCTAGCACCGGCTCTGAAATTTGCTGCCGTGCGCCAAGGAGACACTTTTGCGCCTTAGTGCTAGGGTGTCTCCATGAGTCAAGCATAGGTTTTGTACTGGAAGGATACACTTCCAGTACAAAATACTATGCGTAGACTCATTTTAAAGTTTTTCACGACTTTGTATGTGTGCTGTACAGTGCAGTATACATGTGAAGTCTGAAAATAAAGGAGAAAAAAAAGCATTTCTCTTTCATAGCGCCTGGTTGAAGGGTGCGCTATTTTCTGACGCTAAACCCTTTCTACTTTATTTTGTAAATGTTTAGCTTTAGGAACCTTGGGTGGTTACATGGGAAGGTCCATGCACCATCCATTGTACGCCCCCCTTGGCGCTACTTCGCGTTACTTTCACATTATTTCTAGGGCTAAACAGGTTTAAGAAAAAAAATAGGAGAAAAAGATTTTATTGTGATGCAAACACGGCGTTAAATCTTAGTAAATCTGCCCCTAAGTGTCAAGCAGTAGAAACAGACGGCAGTTGTGCATCTGGTCACTACTATATTAAGAGCAAAGCAACATCCATCTGGAGAATGCATGGCTTATATAAGCACCCTAAATTTGTGCTGCTGGTTGTTGGTGGTGGGCATCAGCCCTCATTTTGGGGGATTGGGGCGTATTTTTCATCCACAGACATTGACCAAGAGAGAGGAATGCAGAAAGAAGGAGGAAGAGAAAGATAGGAAAACGGTTGCCAATGGAGGAAACAGAGATGAAAAAGAACCAAGAAGTATGAGAAAAGAGCCAGAAAGTGTAGGGTGGTTGAAGAAATGAGACAGGAAGTGGAATTAGGACTCAGCAGTGTTGGTATATGGCAAACTCAGCATTCGGCAGCCTCATCAATGGGCTCCTAAGAAAAACTTTTGGCCCATACATTCATTTATTTATTTTTACAAATTAAGAACTGCATTTGCATGTAGTGCTACATATGGCCAAACATATACAAATGTAATATACAGCTGTGTACGATCGGGAGGCATAGAGACATAGCAAATGTCATATTTTCTTTTTAATGTATGTTAATTATAAAAACATTTTATATATTTCTTTGCACTTACTGACTTTGTGCATTGCGCACTGACTAAAATGTTTTCGTTCACAAGGAAACAGCAGAAATTTGGAGGCAATGTATTTTTCCCCATGGAAACAACTATGTTTTGCAAAACAGTTCAGCCAAAGAACTACGTAAAAAAGACTCCATTCAAGAAATTTTTAAAAAAGTAATATAGTTGTGACTGAAATGAATCGTTGTGAGTTTTGCAGATTCGAATACGATGGAACAAAGCAAACTTGTATTTCGCAAAGTAGGGATTAGGCAATTTTGTGACAGTGAAACTGTAAACACAACATGAGAGACCATAAGAGGGCAAGCTGAATTAAGGAGGAAAGGTTGTGGGTGGGGCAGGGGGGAAGTGTGCGCCTGTCTCTGGCTTTGTGCTTGCACCGAGGGAATTGCCTGCTTCCTGAAGACACTGGTTCACTCTTGCACTGTGCTTTCTAACCTGCACTCTTTGATGCAGCCAGAGCTCGAAGGGGGAGGGAGAAACTGAGGTACTTTTTTCACCTCCACACGGTGGAAGTATTTGTGACGCAGTATTCCAAGCTTAGCTTCACACTCAAAGCAGTGAAAAGGGTGACGTTTCTGAAGCTGGACCTGGGATATATATCCTCTTGCATATATTTTTGTGTTTTTTGTAAACTTTCTCATGGAGTTCTCTAGAGCCCTGGCACTTTGGCTCATCTTCATCACGGAAAACAGTAAGTAGTGTGTGTGTGTGTTTGTGTGTGTGAGAGAGAGAGAGAGTGAGAGTGGTATGTCACTTTAAAATGCAAAAAGATTGACATAAGTGAAGAGACTTTTATAGCGCCAAACCGTAAATTCAGCTATCTCTAGGTATTTACAGATAAAAGTAAATGTGATTTTTTAGTGTATATGTAGCACCTAACATTGTTCAACCTGTTTCTAAGCACCTTCAATATTGACAGATAAGGAAACTGAGACTTAATTTTGGTTCGCGACAGAAAAGTCAAGATTGGAATCCTAATTTATGGGTTACAGGGTCAGCTATTTAGACAAAAACACATCTTTAATATTGTAACATATATTTATTGTGCCTGCGAATGTTCCAAAATAGCCAGTAACATGTATCAGTGGGGTTAGAATGCACTGCTTCATATCCAGTATTTGTAAAGCGCGAACAGCTGCCCGAAGGCATCCCGGCGCTGGGGGCCGTCGGGAAGATTAAGCAAGCTATTGCCCAGAGTCACATGGTGCTGGGCTGACCTGCCGCCGGTGATCGAACCGTGAGCCCCAGATTCCAGCGTCAGTCGCCCTGGCTGCTGCGCCACACCTCGAGCTATGATTAGGCATGGCTAGTTCAGACATTCATCCTTGTGAGGTCGATAAGCGGAGAACTCCTAAATTGATTACCAATAATGGCCCTGCTCACTGTGTTAGTCGCCTGATATATTGTTGTAACTTGTAATACAGGTAGGAGGGAGGTGTTCAAGGATATTTTTAATTTATCTTTGCCGCTGAAGAAAAAAAGGCATTTTGTCAGCACATGTAAGGATTAGATCGCAAAATGCCCGTCGTCTCCCGACAGAACAGAGCGCGTGGTGTGAAATTCCTCCACAAACGGCTGCAGATTTTCAAAAGACAGTCTAATCTGCGTAGTATACTTACAGTTGATGTCCATTGTATTTTTTTCTTGCTGTATTAATGATGTCCATCGAGTCTCGTTACTATCCTGACAGCATGTCAACTACATCAAAGCAAAGAGCTCCAAACAGGGCAGAACACGTCTGTGATGGTTGAGCATGTTTGAGAGATGCCACTCTTTCGCTGTCACAATCTCATATGTAAAGTGACACTGCTTAAGTATCTTATGGCACGACTCTGGGATTTTTCAAATAACCGTTGAAGATGATAGGGTACGACCCTGCCTGCTCCTCGCTCCTAGACTGAAATCTCTTGATGAATAGCTGCAGGGCATGGGGGGGCTCTGTGATGTACGGCTGACGGTCACAGAGAATGCTTCCTTTTACCGCAAATTAGAGTGGACAGTTTTTTTTTTACTGTGTTTACTCGGTTTGTCCATAATATTGTTTCGTACTGTGATTATAAATTACACTGCTAAACGAAACCACACCTCCCCAGCCCACATTTTGCGATGCAGGTTTGTGTGGACTTCGAGCTGTTTCTGCGTAAACTGGACAGAATGCAATCAGCAGGGGGTAATTGAGCTGTAGGGGGCGGGGAGAAGCGGACACTCCTAAGGAGGCAGAGAATGCTGACATAAACGCAGACATTTCGGTTGTAAGTGAAGTTCTAGAAATATGCTGTAATTTAATGAACAATCTGTTTAACACTTAATTTGATGTAACAACTATGGGGGATATTCACAAGAACGTGCGATAAACATCGCCAAAATAGGCTAACGCAATTTTCCATATCGCCGTCTAGCGCGGGAAAATAACTCCGTGTCAACGTTGTATTCCCAACACAGCGGTAACATGCAATAGTTTCCCGAGAACGCCTCAAATGTCCGCGATACAACTACCGCGACGGCGATAAAAAAGGAAACCCGAACGTGAAAAAAGTTGCGATGGGTCCAACTGCGATCAAAATCCAGCAAAAAGCAGCGCCAGGCCCGCAAGTCCCACAAGTAAGGTGGGAACAATCACCATAAAAGCGGCAAAAAAAAACACCTATAAAACACAAACAACTGCGATGGACCATGGAGGGAGCCGGAGCAAGTACAGAGGACAACCAGAACCCCACAAGCCCCACGGAGGACCAGCCTGGGACCTCGGGGACAGGGAAGGGCAAGGAGAAGAATAAGAGGAACCCGCGTTTCAGTACGTGGGAAAACCAGATCCTCATTACGGAGGTGACAGAACACCACCACCAACTGTTCATCACCTCCACTGTGACATTGGCAACTAAAAATACAATATGGCAGTCCATATTGGCCAAGGTGAATGCAGTCGGAGTGAAGAGAAGGGAAGTGGACGACTGCAAGATGCGCTGGACTGATGTGAAGAGCAAAACCAAGCTGAAAATCGCTGCCAACCTGAGAGCAGCAATGCAGACTGGAGGTGGGAGCCCAGCGACACACCAGGAGCTGGATGAGATGGAGGAAATGGTGACCCGAGTCATCATTGGGGAGACGGTGGCAGGAGTCGGTGGACCAGACACTGCACAACATGACCTGAGCCAACAGCAACAGGGTGAGTAACCAGGGACTGGGGGGACGGGGCGAGATGGGCACAATGGCACACATGCACAATTAAGTAGAGCACATCTGCGGACAAACCATGCCCAAGAGTCACAACTCCGACCAAGAGCCCAATTTACCCAAGTCTGCAACATCTCAGCACTGTATAAGCACAGAAGTGAAAGGCACACCACCTGAAAAGGAGAAGGGCCAGCCAAATCAGAGCTGAAGGGGCAACACACCCATAGTGCAGCACACACACATAAGAATCAGAGCACCTCAACATTGACAACAATGTGGTACAAACTGCAACACTCTCACAACAGAACAGAGGACACAACTGCTGCAGCTTGTGTGTAGAAAATGGCCATTTGCATTTGGCATAGCAGGAAACTGTGAGATGACAATGGACAAGTACAACCTCACATCCCTGATGGTGTAGAAATATCAACTCTCCCGCATCAAATAGGCATCTCTTCACAAACAGTCACAATGTACATTGTCATGCAGTCCGTTAGTAAACTTGTACAATGCGTGAACATACATGTGAACACAGTGTCAATCTGCATTTCCCCTTCACATTGCAGAGGGCGAATCAACACCTCTTGCAGAGCAGACACAACAACTCAGCACTGATGACGAAGAGGACCTCCCCAACATCGACACCGATGCCTTCCAGCAGCTCATGGACAGCTTCGGCACCCCACCTCCAGGAGCAGGGCAGCCCAGCTGCATCGAGGAGACCCCACCCCCTGCACAGACCACACAGCAGGAAGCACCCACCACCACGGCTGTCTCCCAGGACCCCCACGACCAACACATGGCATTCCAACGCCGTGTGTCAGGGTGCCAGGAGAAGATGGCTGATCAGCTGCGGGTGGGGTTCGACCTCATGGCAGCCAAACTAGATGCCATACATGGGTGACTAAGTCCCATCAGGGTCCACTTACAGTCCCTAACAGACACCCACTGTCCGCTCCATGCTCTCCAACAATCCATGGCTGACATCGCTGGAGTCATGACTCGGAGACAAGAGCAAGTGTCTAGTCAGAGTGGCTCCAGCGATGTCAGCCGGGAGTTGGGGCACATGCGGAGGATCATGGAGAACATGGAGCGGATGCATGCGGAACGATTGGCTGCCACGGCTGCACACCAGCGAGATGTAGCTAGGATCTTCCATGCCCTGCAGATCCTCATCATGGCATTGCCGCCACACGGCCTGGCGCGGATAACTGCTGCTGCTACTACTCCATCCACATCTCCACCCCCTGAAGTGTCAGTGCCACACAGTGCGGCAGACCAAACACCACCACCCACATGTGAGGCACCTGACACATCAGAGGACGAATATGATGATGAATCTGGCTTGGTGGTAAGATTGAAGTGGTAGCATACATCACCACCATATGGCCTGTTCCAGCTTGGTTCTGCCCTCTGCATCATGCCCTGGAATAACATCTTCCACTGTCCCCCGTTACACTCAGGGACACTCACCTTGGACCACGACATGGACTGCCATATTTGGAATGGTTACCAATGACACAGCAATCACACTGCGGACTGAAGTCTACCCCTTCCGATGAACCTGTCAATCCCTAAAGGACTCTGGCTGGCCCTCCACGGGGCGACAATGTAAAGTGGGGTTTGCATGGCCCTGTACTGGTCCAGCTTAAACACCCCACTGAATGCGAATAAAACATTCAAATTCACACTGATGTGTCATGGCCCTGATCAATTAAGCATGAAAGAATTGATGAATGTAGGGACAGTGATTCCACATAAATGGTACTCCCTGGGTAATGCTATCAATGCGCATGTATGGCCGTGACCCAGATAGGCAGTGAGACACACATCGTCATTCAAAACAACTCACATCACAGTTGAATACAAGTGAATGTGCGTAGACTTTATTAGCATATGCGTGTCAGTACGGGCAAGAGAAGTGCCACAACATGCGGACCAATGCAGCAGTATGTCAGAATGAGGAACGTTGCCAAGCGCCGCTGTCCACTCCGGGGGGAGTGCCTCACCTTTCACAGGTGTGTGTTTCCCCGCGTGGTTGTCCGCCCACGTATTCAGGGTCCAGGCGAATGCAGCCATGTCCAATGTTGTCGTGGGATATGTGACCAGAACCCCAAGATGCTACAAGGTGTCTGGACATGTGCAATGGGTTCCAAACTGTTGTGGCTACAGGTACGTAGTTACACGTCCATGAAAGCGATTGCAGCTTTGTAGGCAATCATTTCCAACATGAGGTCGTTGTCGACTCCATCGAACAGGACAGCGAGGCTATCCATTAGCAGGTCCAGACAGATGTGCTGCGTCCACCCCCTGTCACCAATTAGCACTACAGCCCAATAGGGGAGCGGCTCAATGTGGTCACTGCACACAAGGCGTTCTGCAATATCCCAGGTCCAGCTGCCAGCATGTATGCCAAGTATCCAGGCATCCCATAGATGGGTATCACGGTGACACTCCTGGTCGTGGGCCAACAGGGGGAGCACACACATGTCGAAATCCAGTTCGCCTACCGTCCTGCTGGATAGGCAGACATCCATGAACCACTCGAATATGCACGATCGACAATGCAACACAGGCTGAACGCAGGTGACGTTGGCAAGGCGGAAGCTTAGCCGGTAACTGACCCGCAGCACTACCAATGGCAGTGTCCCCAGTAAATGCAGCATACGTGCACGATACAGTTCCACGTGACAGGGGTTGTGCATGTGTCCGGGATGTTCTGCCATTGCGTTAGTGGCCCTGGTTGAAGCTGCACTGTTCTGACCTGCGCCAGTTCTGTGGATGAAATGCCACAGCTCGGATCAATTAGTTGTTTAAGTGTGCAACGGTTGTACGCCTGGGATGGTGTGGGAGTAAGTGTGAAGGCCATTCCATGCAAGATAACTCCGAGCAAGGACTTCTGTGTGTGGGGTGTGTATACGTTGGTCTTTCGTCGGGCTGTGCGTAGTGTGGGAGTCGTCCTCAACTGCTATCGTATCTGTCAGGGGGTGCCGGGCACATGCAATTCCGAGGTCGGATGTGCAGATGTGCTTCCGCCTGATAGTTCAGACAAAGGGGCTTTCATCCCTAATGTCAGTTTGTCATCTGCTTGCATTCAGGAATTGTGATGTGGCTTGTTGGGTGTGGGGTGGGATGTGTGCGACTTTGGGATTCATGTTTGACATGACTTGCATGTGGCAAATGAGTGGCATCACTGTGTGTTACGTTGCCTCACAGTTGCTCCTCCCTCCCCCCCGAGCCTATTCACTTGTGTACGCTGTGCGGTTGCATCACTTGCACTCCAACGGCACACCATTGTCATGCCTGTCTGCACATGTCCACAAGCTGACGACGACACTGTGATGTTGGCCGTTGGAGGTGGGCGGCCACGTGAGTGTAGGCCTATGGTAAGGATAGTGCGGACACAGATTCATGCCTGGCTGACACAGATTCATGCCTGGCTGAACTCGCGCTGCGATTAAGGCTAGGCAGTTGGCTCATGCTGCGGCAATGCAGATACACACAACACTTGGCATGTATGAGCCAAGACCCCGAGTGGTCTTGCGCTCCTTCATTTCTCCGTTCGTGCGAGACCGCCCTCCGGGTGCATGCTACATTGCAACATTGTCAATTGCGGGCCGGGTGGCGCCGACACTACAACAGAGACACACGCATTGGTGACTTCCTTGTCCAGGCCAGAACTGAACCACGCCCTGAGCCCCGGGCTAATTCTACACACCCCTGCGCTGGACTGACGTACGCCGGCCCAGCCCACTCCGCTTACGCTTACAGGGGGGACGACAAAGCTACATGTCCAAGGTCTTACCCACTGCCTGAGGTGACATGCTTGCGTCCGCTGTCCACAGCACGATGTGATGTGGTAGGGCCAGGGGCCATCATGCATACATAATGACCACACGGACACACTTAGATAGATAGTGGAACTGGGCACGGGCACGTGCGCCCGGCCCCTTTTTATTACCAGGGTCACATGTCCAGTGACGCCTGTGCTGGATGGGTGTGGGGTGAGTGTAAGCTAGCCCTCAGGGAGTGGTTGGTGCTGGCAACAACTAGAACAGTGATCATCGGATCACACACACAGATTCAATCATAAAGGGTCCATGACTTGCAGTGCACTGAGGTAGGGGCACCAGAACTGGACTCACACACAAAAGATTACATCATAAAGGGTCCATGGCTTGAGCTGCACTGAGTTCGTGGCACCGGAAGCGCTCGACGGGTGTGCGGCCAGCGATGATGCGTCGTCCGGGCGGGCCGCCCTGGGAGCAATGTCTGTTGCCTACTGGACTGCGCCATAAATAAATCAAGACTCAATTCGAATTGTGAGCCCTGCTGACCGCAGTGTAGGCCGGAGGCAGCGGTCAGAAAGGGCCCACAGCCACATGGCGATGACTTGTGGTGCACTGAGTTAGTGGCACCTGAAACGCTCAGCGGGTGCGCGGCCTGCGATGATGCGCCATTTGACTTGGGAGACCTGCTGACCGCTGTGTAGGCCGGCGGCATCAGTCAGCAAGGGCCCACAGCCACGTGGCGTTGACTTGAGCTGCACAGAGTTAGTGGCACCTGGAGCGCTCAGCGGGTGCGTGGCCTGCGATGATGCGTCGTTTGACTTGGAGGACCTCTTGACCGCAGTATAGGCCGGAGGCAGCGGTCAGCAAGGGCCCACAGCCACGTGGCGTTGACTTGAGCTGCACAGAGTTAGTGGCACCTGGAGCGCTCAATGGGTGTGCGACCTGCGACGATGCGTCGTTTGACTTGGGGGACCTGCTGACCGCAGTGTAGGCCGGAGGCAGCGGTCAGCAAGGGCCCACAGCCACGTGGCATTGACTTAAGCTGCACAGAGTTAGTGGCACCTGGAGCGCTCAGCGGGTGTGCAGCCAGCGATGATGCGTCGTCTGGGCGGCCCGCACTGGTAGCAATGTCTGTTGCCTAATGGACTGCGCCATAAATAAATCTAGACTCAATTTGAATTGTGAGCCCTGCTGACCGCAGTGTAGGTCGGAAGGGCCCACAGCCATGTGGTGATGACTTGTGGTGCACTGAGTTGGTGGCACCTGAAGTGCTCAGCGGTTGTGCAGCCAGCGATGATGGCGTGTCCTCGCAGGTCAGGATTGGTTTTGATTTGAGCGCCCTGCTGACCGCAGTGTAGGCCGAAGGCAGTAGTCAGCACACACATTACTCCGCGGTGCTGTGCCGCTGGGTGCACTGGGGGCCTGTGTCGCGGAAGGCAGCGATCGGCTGAGGAGGCTGGCAGTCACGGCGGCGGACTCGTGGCAGGGTGAGGGGGCGCCGCCCAGGGAGACGCGTTGGCCATCCCGGAAGTGAACCACGCCCAGAGCCCCGGTCTATTTATTCACACTCCTACGCTGGTGTGGCGTACGCCAGACCAGCCCACTCCGCTTCCGCGTACAGGGGGGACGACACAGCTACATGAGCGTGGTCTTCCCCACTGCCTGAGGTAAGATGGTTGCGTCCACTGTCCACAACACTGCACACACCAGCAGTATGTGTCCACAGGGACATGTCTGTGCTCTGCATACTGGAGTCTGTCCAGCACATCACCGCCACACTTGGCATTGTGTACATTCTTATTCATGGGTGACTTGCCTCCTTCACACATACTTGGTTCCCACCTCTCCCCACATTCTGCAGTTGTGTGGTTGAGGGACCATGCCGTTTTTGGAAGGTCAGCTGTCTTGTTCTGCGCTGCCTCAGTGGTAGTCCGGGGGAGGCGGGAGGGGGGGCCTGGGGGTGGTGGCGGTGGGTGTTGTGGACCTCTTGGGTCTCCGAGCTGCATGATCATTAGATCCATGACATGTGTTGGTCTTCAGATGTGGCTCTGGGCTGGGCTCCCTTTCATACTGCAGGTTGTCGTCCTGCTTAACACCAGTGAAAGGCAGGTGTTAAATCCCTGCTGCTAACGCGCCTTATCGCCTGTTTTCGGGTCACATCGCAGATCTGGCTGCTCGTTGTGAATATTGCGAAGTGGTGTTTTCGTGTGTTTTTGCGCGGGTACGCCTACTCTGCATATCATTAGCGTTAATTGTCGCTCTCATCCGTGGTGATGTGTTTTGCGCCAGCTATCGCAGGAAAACTGGCGATGTCGACAGTTTGCACCAGCTTGTGAATAGTGCGATAAGTCTATTGCCACTTTTGCGGCGCTAAAGTACTGATAAATCGGCGATGGCTCCTTGGAATATGCCCCTCTGTTGCCGTCATCAGTGAGGTGAACACCATGTCTCCTGTATGTTCCATGCATGTTGAAGCGCATGTTATTATTGTAGACAGAGCCCATGTTTTGGTCTCTGAGGAACGTTGAAAAAGTTTTACTAACACGTTTCTTGACTTTCTCTATCTGTGGACAGAATTCAGAAGACCCGTTCCATTTCTGCCTCTGGCATATGTTAGAAAACACCAAGGCAGAATAAGGGAAAAATTGCATTAATTGTTCAAAGGTATTCTTCATTAGGATTTCCAGTCCTACCCCAATCAATGTGCCCAGGAGATTGCCACCACAGTGCACAACCATGAGGCCTGGATGTTGGTTCCCCATAATGCTTTCAACCAATGGAGGCAGTTAATGCCACTTCACCCTTTCTGGCCAAACCAATTAATGTCCACATTAGGCAAACCTAGGTCTCTGTCAATCCTTCTGTTTCTAGCAAACTCTCTCGCTTAGAACACAGAGTTATGACCCACAATCCACTCTTTAACCATTTTGAAGGGTGCAGCAGTAGCACACAGGAGAAGTCTGCAGCTGAACAAGACAGTTTTGAAAATTAAATCAGTTAAAAATGGCTCTAGCAAGTAAAGTTTAGCACATCACATTTGATTGGATGGTGTAAGTAAGGTAGTGATTAAAAGTAGGTTGTGGAATAAATTAAAAATAACTAAGTGTGTGATTGGTTACTTTTTTGGTCACCATGGAAACAGAGCTACAGTAGTATGGGGAATGGGCAAAAAAGGCTAAAATGTCAATGTGAGGGGACATTGTTCATGACTTGAGATAGGAAATAGAATTAAAAAATCTTAGAAAGTCACTGAAAAAACTAAAGGTTACAGGGACGTTATAGTTAGGCTGACATTTCACTCGCACAAAACCAGAGAAATTCAACAATTAAAGTTAGCGGAGCAAAATATAACTTATGCCCCTGTAATGCACTGCTTATGACCTCACATATTACATCACTGATGACATGGTCAGTGACATCACTGATGACATCACTGATGACATCATCCAGCGAGTGTGTTTCGTAAACATTTCTGAGACTTATAGATATATACTAAACTACTGCATAAGTTAAATTACTATTCTTTCATTACTACTGAGTTATACTATTTCTAACATATGTCATCTGAGTGGCTGTATGATTGTCTGTATCAGTGTGTGAGTGGGTGTCTGAGTGGCTGTATGGGTGTGTGGGTGGGTGTGTGAGTGGTTGTATTGGTGTGTAAGTGGTTGTGTGAGCGGCTGTTCGAGTGGATGGTTGGTTAAGTGAGTTGGTATGTGAGTGGCTGTATTGGAGAGTGAGTATCTGTGTGAGTGGCTGTATGGGTGAGTGAACAGGTGTGTGAGTGGTTGTATGGATGTGTGAATGGGTACGTAAGTGATTGTGTGGGTGTGTGAGTGGGTATGTGAGTTATGGTATGTTATGTTAAAAGGATTTATTTAGTGCAAACAATTACTCGGAGGTATCAAAGCGCTGGTCCAAAGGAGAGATCGAGAACAGAAGGATTACTTAGGGAACAATCATATTTTTAGGTTTTTCCCAAACTGAAGAAGATCTGGTATTACTCTAATGGAAAAAGGCAGTGCATTCCATTCCTTGGCAGTGGAGTTAACAAAGCTACAGCCTCCTCAGTTGGTTCTCCTGAATCTATTAAATACCAGTTTTCATGAAGTCGAAGATCGCAGGCATCTTCCCTTCCCGGCACATACCATTGGAAGGCATGCCTGAGAAACTCCAGGCCGACCCCATGCATGGCTTTATGGGCAAGGCAAGGAGCTTTGAATTTGATTTGTTGCCTGACAGGCAGCCAATGAAGATGTTTAATGGCTGGAGACGCCGACTGATGTGTAGGAGTAACAGTTACCATTCTGGCGGCATGTTAAGATATAAAGCATACTGGATCTTAGAAAGAATAAGTGCAGTGGTAACTTTTTGGGCAAGGACTGGAATATAAGGAAAAATCTTTTTAAGTATCCTAAGGCCATAAAATGTGGCGGATGCGATCGCTTTGACCTGGGGTCCACAGGTATTTTTGTTGTCCATAATTACACCAAGATGTCTGGCCTTGCAGACTGGAGTGGAGAGAGGTCCAAGTTCTGTATGCCAACAGGGCGGACACCACAGGGAAGGTGCATTCCCAAATATGATGACCTCCGTTTTAGCCGAGTTGAGCCTTAAGCAATTTACATTCATCAATCAAATCAGGGAATTGTGAAGCGCGCTACTCACCAGTGAGGGTCTCAAGGTGCTGGGAGAAGCTCCGAGTTAGCCGAAAAACCAGGTCTTGAGGCTCTTCCTGAGGATGTGCAGAGTAGGGGAGTGTCTGTTGTTGACCGGGAGCTCGTTCCAGGCCTAGGCTGTGACGTAGGAGAAGGCTCTTCCACCCACTCTGGTTCTGCGGATGCGCGGGGTTTCCGCTAGAGCGAGGTCAGCGGAGCAGAGGTTTCTTTTGGGTACGTGGAAGGAGACACCTTCGTTGAGGTATTTGGGTCCGGTGTTGAGGAGAGATTTGTAGGCATGGATGAGTAGATTGAAGGTTACACTCCTCTCGACGGGGAGCCAATGGAGGTCTCGCAGGTGTTGGGTGATGTGCTCATGTCGTGGGATGCCGAGGACGAGTCTGGTCACAGTGTTCTGGATGGTCTGGAGTTTGCGTAGCAGGGATTTGTTGATTCCAGCGTAGAGGGCGTTCCCGTAGTCCAGTCTGCTAGTTATGAGTGCGTGGGTGACGGTCTTTCTTGCTTCGGGGGGATCCACTTGAAAGCCTTGCGAAGGATGCAGAGGGTGTGGAAGCAGGTGGAGGCGACGGCGTTGATCTGGCGGGACATGGTGAGGGAGGAGTCGACTATGATGCCGAGGTTCCGGGCGTGGTCCATGGGGGTGGGGGGGTTGCCAATTTCCTATAACTGTCATGCAGTCACAGAAACTGGAAGCTGCCTGGTTGTTTGTGGAAGACAATGCCACCACTAATTGGTTGTCATCTTCATAATATGTAAGGTCCAGCCCGAAAGATCTGATACGGGGAGGCAGGGGTTTAACATAAATGTTAAAGAGAGTGGGGCTGAGAGCAGAGCCCTGTGGAACCCCACAAGGTAAGGTGAAAGATCTGAACACAAAAGGGTCCAGAGCATTCACCTGCAATCCTTCTGATAAAAAGGATTCTAGAAGCTTCAGGGCTGACCCCGCGATCCCAACAGCCTGGAGACGTACAATCAAAACCTTATGGTCAACCATGTCAAAGGCTGCCAACAGATCAAGGAGTACCAGCGCAGCGCTTCCGCCACCATCAACTATAGATCTAGTTGAGTGGTTGTATCGGTGAGTGAGTGGCAGTGTTGAGAGGCTGTGTGGGTGAGTGAGTGGGTGTGTGACTGGCTGTATGGGTGAATATGTGGGTGTGTGAGTAGCTGTATGGGTGAGGGTGTCGCTATCTGATTGGCTGTACGGGTGAGTGACTCGTTGTATGAGTGACTGTATGGGTGAGTGAATGGTTGTGTGAGTGGCTGTTCAAGTGAGTGAGTGGGTATGTGAGTGGCTCTATGGAGGATTGAGTGGGTATGTGAGTACTGGTATGGGTCTGTGAATGGGTATGTGAGGGGTTGTGTGGCTGTGTGAGTGGGCATCTGAGAGGTTGTATTGGGGTGTGAGTGGGTGTGTGAGTGGTTCTGTGGATGATGTCATCAGTGATGTAATTTGAGATGTCATCAGTGATGTCACTGACCGACCATGTCATGAGTGAAGCAATATCTGAGGTCATAAGCAGTGCGTTGCGGGGTCGTAAGTTATAGTTAGCTCAGGTAACTATAACTGCTGAATTTATATGGCTTTGTATGAGTGAAATCTCAGCCTAACTATAACGTCCCTATAACCTTTGGTTTTTCAGTGAATGCTTGTTTCCAGTCCAGGGAAGACCTGGCTTGGCAGTTCGGGCTGGACTGTACCCATGAAGCACAGGGTCAAGACTGATTTTCATATAGCTGGGTCTGACCTGGGGTGGTGAAGTGAGCTAAAGAACGATGATGGATTCAACCGAGATCTGTAACTGGGGGAGAGTGTCTGAAAAGTTTCAGCGCTCCGTCCATCATCTCCTTGTGTTTGCTTTGTTCGCCCTAAGTTGGCAGGGTATGCCCAGACGTGGGTCCCTTGCTTACTTTGCCACTGGATTCAAGCTAGCCTGGCTGATATGGGGTATTACTCTGAAACCGGTCCCAGGATGTTTGTTTCCGGTCCAGGGAAGACCTGGCTTGGCAGTTCGGGCTGGACTGTTCCCATGAGGCACAGGGTCAAGACTGATTTGCATATAGCTGGGTCTGAACTGGGATGGCAAAGTGAGCTAAAGAACGATGATGGATTCAACTCAGATCTGTGACTGGGGGTGAGTGTCTGAAAAGTTTCAGCGCTCCATCCATCATCTCCTTGTGTTTGCTTTGTTCGCCCTAAGTTGGCAGGGTATGCCCAGACGTGGGTCCCTTGCTCATTTTGCCACTGGATTCAAGCTAGCCTGGCTGATGAGGGGTGTTACTCCGAAACTGGTCCCAGGATGCTTGTTTCCGGTCCAGGGAAGACCTGGCTTGGCAGCTTGGCTGGACTGTTCCCTTGAGACACAGGGTCAAGACTGATTTGCATATAGCTGGGTCTGAACTAGGGTGGCAAAGTGAGTTAAAGAACGATGATGGATTCAACCCAGATCTGTGACTGGGGGTGAGTGTCTGAAAAGTTTCAGTGCTCCGTCCATCATCTCCTTGTGTTTGCAGATTTACCAAGCCATGCAGGGACACTCAAGGTGGCCTTGCGTTGCTTGATAAATCTCACTTAGGTTTTGCAATGCCCTTGCGCCCCCTTGCGTGGCACAAGGGCGACTCAAAACCTTGATAAATCTGGCACTATATGTTAAGATTGCATAGGCGGGAGAAACACAAAGTCAGGATTTAAAATGTAATGCAGTGTTTTGGGTTGTCTGTACTAACAAGACTTCATTAGTATCCAAAGGAACCCTTGTTTGCTCATTTAGAATAACAACAGATTGAGAAAAAAACAATAAGGATCTAACCCATGGCATGCAGTCATGCAGCTCCTTGATGCTGGTTCATAGCTGACTGTGCTAGAACATAGCCTTATAGCCTGCTGCAAAGGACTGTGCTGACTGTTAAAGGCCTGCGGCTTGGGCATATAACAAGGGAGAGGGCCTTTCAACAAAGGGTATAGCTCAAGGCAGACAGGCTATAAGGCTATTAGGACATTCCACCCACTGAAGGCAGAATGTTGTAAATTAAAAAGGGAGAAACATAAAGATAAACATTGGCATGTTGGAGCTGAAGGCTAGTACCAGGCATTATTGTCCCTGAGCCACTTCTTTTTCTTCAATGAAGCCCCCAGCATTCCAGTGTTCTAATAGAAGGACTGCAACTTATGAACTGTAAGTAACAAAAGGATCTCTGTGTCAAAAGCAGTAACCCACTTACCTAGCCACATAACATCAACATTTGTGATCTGCATGTTACACAATGTGCTTTGCAGCAGGTACATTAACCCTCTATGCTACTTTGTCAAAATTGGACAAAGACAGAACTTTCCCCGAACTGCATTAACCACCAAAGTTATCTTACTGTTATTATAATCCTCTAAAAATTACCGGGCACACAAAAATCTCTGCAGCAGCTGGCTTAAACCTGTAAGATATTTTTAAAAACAGCCTCTTTGTGACTAATTAAACCAGAACAGATTTACTGTCACATTTGTCCTTGTTGCCAATTTCTTTGCAGCATATGTTTAATAAATAAATGTATCACTTGACTGTCAGACTCCGCTTTTCATGACTCCGCCCCTTGTGTCTCTACCTTCTTTCCTGTGCCACAACTTGACCCTCAATTTATGGGTCCCTGGTGTAAATGTTTTCCAATTCCACCACTGGAAGGGATCATATGTTCTGCACTCACATTAGTATCTGTTGTTATGATGAAGAAGCTGAGATCACACTCTGCACAGACCCCATTGGCTGAATGGTATGGTTAAAAAGTACAGATATTAGGATGCAAAGTGTGTGAGTCATGATTAGATTAGCATAGTCTGGTTATGGGTATCATGTGACAGAGTGACAGTGTGGCACTGTGGAAATAAAAAGAGTCAAAACACAGAAATGCAAAGGAGTTAATACTTGTAGTGAATAAAGTAAAGCTTTAAAACATAATTCAATTTTTTATTTAATGGAAGCTGTATATATTTAATCTAACATTCAAATAAAAAGTACCCCTTCTTAAATGTGCGACAAAATCAGAACACTTTATATTTTTGCACCATTTTTGCAGCTGGCGCACATCATGTAATGGGTCCAATGTTTTTGAAGTAAGGCAGCTTATGACGAATCAATCAATCAGGATTTGAAGAGCGCGGCTGCTTCACCCGTGAGGGTCTCGAGGCACTATCATATGATGCTGCCAGTTCTCCTATTGGTCCTTCCTGAACTGCTGGAGTGATAGTGAGGCTCTGAGGTGCAGGGGGAGTTAGTTCCAGGTCTTGGCCGCCAAATGGGAGAATGAGCGGCCTCTGCTATTAGTCCACCGGATGCGACGGGTGGCAGCTAGGGCAAGGGATCCGGATCTGAGTTTCCTGGTGGGCTGGGGAAACGTCACGCATTGGTTGAGGTACGCAGGTCCTTCATTGTGTAATGTCTTGTATGCATCGGTGAGTAGCTTGTACTGGCATCTCTTCATGACTGGTAGCCAGTGGAGTTTCCTGAGGTGAGGGGTTATGTGTGTCTATCTGGGGAGGTCAAGGATGAGCTTAGCCGCTGTGTTCTGGATCGTCTGGAGTTTCCTTATGAGCTGGGCTGTTATTCCTACGTAGAGTGAGTTGCCGTAGTCGAGTCTGCTGGTGACGAGAGCCTGCGTGACAGTTCACCTGGTGTTGGTTGGGAGCCATCTAAAAACCTTCCTGAGCATACGGAGCGTGAGGAAGCCGGGGATGGAGACGGCATCGACTTGCTTCTTCATGGATAGCTGGTTGTCAAGGATGATGCTGAGGTTGCGGGTGTGTTCGGTGGGTATTGGGGTTGGGGCCAGCTCCGGAGGTAACCATTCGTTGTTCCAGTGTGTGACCTTGCCTTTTCCCAAGATGAGTGCTTCTGTCTTGTCGGTGTTGAGTTTGAGACAGTTGTTCATCCAGTCAGCCACATCTTTCATGCATCTTTGGAACTTGTCTCTGATAGTTCTTGGATTGTTAGTCAGAGAGAGGATGAGTTGGGTGTCCCCGGCGTAGGAGATGATGTTAAGTCTGTGGCTTGTGACGATGTTGGCCAGGGGGATCATGTATGTGTTGAAGAGGGTTGGGCTGAGGGTATGAGCCTCGAGGTACCCCGCAGGCGATGTTCTTAGGGAGTGAGGAGGAGGGAGGTAGGATGATTGAGTTCTTCCAGTGAGGTATGATGCGACCCACTTGAGGGCTGCTCCTTGGATTCCAATCTGGTGGAGCCTCTTGATCAGTGTGTGGTGGGATATGGTGTTGAAAGCCGCCGAGAGTTCAAGGAGGATGAGGGCCACTGTTTCTCCTTGGTCTAGCAGCATTCGGATGCCATCTGTGGCTGTGAAGAGCTAAAGGAGCTTTTGCTTGTCCTCTGAAATATGATCTTTGCCATAAAAAACAATGAATTAGTTGAGGTATACAATTGCAGGCTCTATGTAGTCGGAAGTCCCTCTTGCACACAGACCAAAGAGCATGCAATATGAATATTCTAATTGTCACACAAGGACTGTCAAGATAATAGAAATGTGATGGTGCGTATATTCAAGAGATGGAGTTCATAATGGCTACATTTAGCAACAACATCAATTTGTGGGTTAAAAGAGATTTAGCATCTATGAGGACACAACGAATTCTGGCCTCATCAGCATACAGATGAAAATAAAGCTTTGAAACCCCAATGAGGCTAGTAAGTGGGTACATGTAGGAAGCTGGATTTCTCAGTGGGGCAAATTCTTCCACTAACGTGCAAAACTAGTTGATAGTCAGGGAAACACAGTTTCTCTAAGACAGCCTTGTGTACCCCTTAGGAGCTCAGGACTGAGATGAAAGCCTATATCAGAAAATGTGCATTACGTTTAACAGTACCAGAACAACACTTGGATCAAGAACCTACTGAGTGAAGCTCCCAGACCAATTTAGTAATATCAAAAGGGACGTTATGATTAAAATAAGGCTAGAATGACAGAAATTGGATCACTCATTTCCAAGTTATAGTGTTTTAAAGTGACAGCCCCAATCTACATGGCTTCCACATCCTGCATAGAGTGTCAATGAAAGTTCCTGTGCAGTACTCACAGGGAGCTACTGGAGTCTTTTTCTCCCACAATCACACAGCATGACTCTGAGCCAAAGGCTTCTTTTACCCTTCGGCCAGGCCATTGGGGTCAGATGAGAAGTCAGAAAGCTGTGAACTGCGCCAGGCAGGCACAGTTCACACTTTCAGACATCATGGAGTTCCTATGAGGGTGTCTCTGGCTTGAATCCCCACAGGCAGACAGAGCCTCTCTGGTCTTTCTGGACTGCCTAAACCAGTGGATGGTACACCCCCTTTTCTCAGCTCCCTGCCCAGTCCTTGGTGTTGATCAAAAAGTCCTCAACTTCTTTTGAAAGCCCCCTTTCAGAATACCAGTTCGCACGGACCACTGCCTGCTCTTAAAAAATTAAAAGAAAACTTTTCATTTTTCTCTTTGTAAAGCATCTCGTTTTCCTTTAAGTAAAACAGGCTGCTTTACAAAAAAAATAATTGCCTTATTTAAAAGCAATCACAGACATGGTGGTCTGCTGATCTCAGCAAGCCACCATCCCTGTGCTTTTTGCGATTCCTAGGGGGTCGCAAATTGCGCCCTACCTCATTAATATTCATGAGGTAGGTCATCATCATCAAAATCTTTATTCGGCTATTAAAAAAACAAACAGCCATAAAAGCACACACAATGTAATACAATAAAAGTTTTTACACATTTTAAAGGATACCAACATTAGGGTCATTCGTTTCTAGTTTATAGCACAATACTTTTCCTTGCATTAATCGATTTCAAAATGAACAGGGCAGTATTATAGCACGTCAATGGGTCCTCTAGAGTTACAAGAAATTTCATTGCAATTTTATGAGACCTAATTCCATGGGTAACAAACAGGGGCTTCAGATAAAAACATCTAAAATTACAGTAAAATGTACAAAATAATAGAAAGTGCAGCGTGCTTTGTTTACTCTTATTGTCACACGGGCATGGTATCGTGTCTGGAGGGCGTGTCTTCATTTTTGGAAAAGCAACACAATAATGTACAATACCACATCTTAGCCTCAATAAAACAAAACGATGCTGTGCATGGGTCACATGCAACAAATAACTATTAACTCCCTCTTCTAGCATAAAAGATTTCTATAAAACCACAGTCGATTTGATCAGGTCCGATTTTGCCCTGTGATTCTGTCTTAATGATAGGAAAGAAACCTTGATCTCTTTCTTGGTAATAGGTAATATTTTTCCAGGATTCGACCATACAGACATATTAAACAGACTCCCCAATGTGGTATTAACGTAAAACAGCCAAGGAATTTTCAGGGCATCATCCAAGTTTAAACAATCTAAAATAATGGACCTAGTAAAAACAGTTTCTTTATGTCTCCAGATTGATGCCCATAATAACAAAGGCCCTACCATCAAGGTGTCCCCCAAGAATTGCAACCCCACCTCGTGGTGGACGATGGTGTTCGATACAGATGATGGTAAGGCCAACAAGCGTTTTAAGAAACGATTTTCTTCAGTTTGCAGGGCCACACTATTTGTGTAGCCCCAAAGTCCTGCCCCATATGTAGCAGTACTTACTCCTTTAGCTTTGTAGATAGTTACCATCTCCTTGATTGGTCGGTTACCCAATTTGGCCCCAAATTTAAAAATCCCTTGGTTGGCCCTACTCATTTTTGCTCTTGTATTTACGATGTGTTGGGACCATGTACCATTACCTGAGAATAGTATACCAAGATAAGAAAAAGAATTTACTGTACATATTGGGGTGCTGTCTATAAAAAAGGTTTTACAGGGTTTCTTTTTGGACCCACATATCATGGTGAATGTTTTCAGTTTATTGATTACCATCCTCCGTTGTTTCATAAAACCTGAAAAACCATCCATCAATCTTTGGAGGCCTACTGGGGTCCGTGCCAATAGTACTGCGTCGTCCGCATATAGTAATACGGGCATCGGACGACCAGCCACCCTCGGTACATCAGCCTGTATTTTTTGTAAATAAATATCAACCTCATTAATAAAAAGGGAGAATACAATTGGAGCTAACACGCATCCTTGTCGTATACCCCGTCCCACTTTAAATTTAGGTGTACATTCGGCCTGGGGACCAAAACGGACCGCACTAGTTAACTTTTCGTATAGGCGGGAAAGAAAACTGATAATCGCCCGGGGGGCTCCCAGGTCGGTCAAAGTTTGCCAAAGTAAATTGTGGTCAACTAAATCAAAGGCACTACTCAAATCGGCAAAACATGAATATAAGGTGCCCGTCTTTGCCCTAGTGTATTTGTCGATGAGTAGCTCCAAATTAAGGCATTGTTCAATTGTCCCCAGGCGTTTCCTAAACCCGTACTGCACAGACGTTAAAATATGGTACTCCTCAACCCATTGCTCCAGCCTTTTGAGTAAAACCCGGCTCATAACTTTTAAGGAAGTATCTAGGAGGGAGATCGGGCGGTAATTTTTAGGGTCAGTTTTGTCCCCTTTTTAAAAATCGGGACAATAATAGACTCGCCCCATGTTTGTGGTGTTTTTCCCATTGCAGCTGAATTAAACACTCTTGTTAAAATAGGTCCCCATAATTCCGGTTCAGATTTAAAAACGTCAACTGGGACTCCATCGGGACCTGGTGCTCGCCCCCCAGCACTCTCCTGGATTGCCTGGAGGACTTCTTCACATGTAATGTCTAAGGAAGCAGGGCCTCTCTTCGTGGGGTTCCTGATCTAATCCCTCCACCGTCTCCTCATTGTTATTAAAAATTCCAGAAAAATGTGTCACCCATTTATCGGCCAGGATAAATGAGCCAAACTCTGGTATATCATCATGCTTTAGAAATGGGGCATTTACAGAGTCCCAGAAGAGTTTATTGTTCCCGGTTTCTGAAGAGATGATCATATTTTCCCACGCTTCTTCTTGTAATACCTTTTTCCGGGCTACTAGAGCTATTTTATACTCTTGTCATAGGAATTTAATCGCCAGTACGTCTCGCGGTGTTTTAGACAGTGCATATTTGAGCACCTGAAGTGCTTTGGTGCAAGTACTGTCGAACCACCCCTTTTTGTTTTTGGGTATTTTATCGATTTGTCTAGTTAAAAGTGTTTTAATAAACATGGTAATACAATTAAAATTTCTAATTACTATGATTGGGGAAATCTCATCTTGGATTCAATAGGCCATTTCATGTTGGTTATGTGTTATTATTTGCTTTAAGCCCAGTACCTGCATTCCGGTGCTCTGTGTGTTTGTCGCCTGCCATCCGCACCTCAAACCAGCTGCCTGTCCGCGCCCATAGCACTCACGATCAGCGGGGGAGAGGGACTACACTCCCCATGCAGCAACGCGGCGCGCTCGCCGCTCCACGTCATCACTAGCGCCTGGAGGCGCTGAAATTCCGGCCAGGGCTTCCGCAGCGCGAGACGCGCACGGGCAAAGCCCAGGCCAAAGGCGGGCCCGTCCTTGCCCGTCAGCGCCAGGAAGAGGCAGGGCAGGGCTATACCTCTAACATCTGCTGCAGGTCTTGGTCAATCTTAAGGTACTGTTTCTTGTGTGCTTGGGCCGCTGATGGTAACAGCCAATGAAATTCATTTGCTAGCACAGCACTGTGCATAAGGGCAACCTGCTGCTGCAGCTTATTCAAGTGCGAACTAATAATCAATTTGGTTCACTGGTTTTGATATTTTTGAAGAATCTATTCAACTGAACTCTTGTACTGTAGTGTGATGCTGTACGTGCCAGCTATCTCAGAGTAACATCATTGATTGTTTATTTATTCTTCACTTGAAAGTATTAGTACCATGGGGAAAAGGAAGGCAGCGGAAGTATTAGGGGGAGGAGCAGCGGGAAAGGTTAAGAAGTTAAAAAAAACGGTAAAACATCCTTTGCATGCAAAAAATAGCTGCGTTATGACACGCATAGATAATATCATCAGTGATTGTGAGCAGATTCTAACTAGCCCCTTGGTAATAGATAGTGGTAACCCAGCCGCCGATCCACCTAAGTGTCTTTCCCCCTCCCAGGCTGCCAAATCCATCCCAGTAATGTTTAAAAAACGTAATTATAAAGTGACCCCTCTATCGACCCCTCCATTGACTGAGGAGACTGAACATCTGTTAGAACAGATAGTACACCCTCCGTCGTGCGACATCTTACAAACTATCACGATTAACGATTTTGAGTGCAGCAATAAGTGTGCGCCTTTGAAGAGTGTAGCGGACGATAATATGCCCTCACAGTCATTAGATTCAATAGACCATGCAGGTATAGCAGGGACTACCGAAATCATAGCTCCTGCCAAGTCATGTAGTTGTTCCTGCAGGGGTCAGTCCATTGAGAGTTCAGGGGCTATGACAAATTTGCTTACAGAACTTATTAATACCTTGAAAGCCCTGGTCAACAAATTGATAGATTCCTTGAAAATGGCGACACAAGACATTGCCCCTGACTTTCATAGACTGGTAACGGTGACACCTGGGTGGTCAATTGATAGTGCTACGAACATGACCAATACTGGTAGACTGGGTAGAAATAACGATGTACGCGAGGTTTCCCCGACAGGTACACAATTAGCCAAAGGTGAAAGGCATCAACGAAATCATGACAGTTTGTATTCAGGAACCAACTCAATTTATGCTAATCAATATAGTTTTCGGCAGCAGCAAAAGAAGGATGGTTTTAAAGTAAATTCCCTACCTAATACATTGAGAGGTTTTGGTCCTCTCTCACATAAGGACAATGGATTCCTAAATTCCCCCTTCAAAGGTCCTACAAAAGCTCAAATCTTTCTGACCAATATTCCCAAAAATCCTTCTACCACAGTTAGGGAAGATGAACAATCCTTGATTAATAAGAGTATCCACTGGCTACGTCATACGAGGAAATGCAGATCCGTAAGAAGAGAAGATATTCTTTCTGCGAAAAGGTTTGTGTCCCATGGTCTGAGCACAGATTATGTATGTTTAAAGCTGCAAACTGTGGATCTTGCAGATAATCTGGTATCATTTGATCTAAGAACATCGCACTTGATACAAACTATCATCAGGATAAAATACAATCCCCCTGCCTCAATAGATAGTAACAACACTCATAAAGTACCCACAAATTGTAATGAGGGATCATCTTTAGATAAAATAGATTGGTGTCCAGTGTCAGCTTCCCCTCAAACGCGTTGGCTGTGCATCTATGAAAATCCAGCACTTTTGTAATAAAGAAACACCAAGACTACAAACAGCAACGTGGACTCATTTTTTTAAAACATAGACCTTGTAATGTACTGTACATACATGTTGCCTCTCATACCCCTTGTAAAAACAAAATTCATGGTCCTACACAAACATAAAGTGGTGAAAGGGAGAGTATTTATGAACAATGTCCTACTGGAACAAACCGATACTTTTACATATTTGGGGGTTACTCTGGGAAAGAGGTTAAATTGGAAACCCCAGATTGACATATTGGCCCTCAGGCATGCCCAACTTGCAGGTGTCCTACTAAAAGAGCTTCGATTTTCGCAAACTAAGCCGGTTGGCCCTGCATTAACGATCTATAATGCAAAGATTAGGGCTTCAATTCTCTACGGTGCCGAGCTCTGGGGTTTCGAAAATGTAACATCTCTAGCCACAGCCCAGAACAAGTTCCTGAGAATATTAACAGGTCTTCCACAATCCACTCCACTCAAACCCCTTTACTTAGACCTGGGTTGCACCGCATTAGAGGAGTTTGCCAGGTTTAGGCCCATAGGATATTGGAGAAGGCTTTGGACCACGCCGGAGCTGTTACCTTATGCAAATGCATTAAAATATGTAAGAGAAGCTGATCTGTCATGAAAAATCCAATGGCTACAAAAACTCAAGTGCACATTGGTTGACATGGGGTTCAGCCATTTGTGGGAGAATCCAGCAGGTAGTCTGTTTCCATCTAAAAAAGATTACAAGGAAGCATACTGGAATATGGTTAAAGTCAAGTGCTTGTCATCCACTCAGAACACCTCCCTTACTGGTATTTTCTTGGAACATAAATATGAAACACAGTTCGAGGCCTACTGGAACCTTATTTCCAAACCATGTGATAGAAAATTGTATCACCAATTTAGAGTAGGCTCTCTCCCAATAAAACCATTTATGTTAAAATGGCATAATGTAATGGATACCAAATGTCCTTCATGTCAAATAATGGATGAGTCTATTTTGCATATATTGTTCGTGTGCCCAGCATACAAGTCTCCCGAGACAAATGGCTTAAGCCGATTTGTTCTAATCTGGGTACAAGATTAAGTAAAACTGCACTTCGTATATTGAAGACAAAATTGCACGAAGATATAGTAATAGCAATGGCAAAGTTTTTGAGCTGGATGTGGGGTATTCGAAGAAACAATATGAAGAAGTTAGGTGCAACGAGTGGCAACCCTGCTTTTTAGAAATACTTAATTATTTGTATCCATTGTCAACTGGGAAGCCCCTGATCTGTATTAGGTTGAGTCTTATTCTAATTTGGATAAGAAATAGTGATCATGGAAAACCGCCTAACCAAGGCTGTTAAATCTATACTAAGGAATTATGTTATGCCACACTATTAAATGCTAAAAGCTTTCTTAATTTTTTTACCTTTTTATGGATTTTTAACACATTCTTTTTTAATATTTGTAATTGTATGTATTTGTGAAAAACAAAATTTTTTGTATTGTATTGTCTAATTGTGTCTTTAATGATTGAAATGATCGAAATAAAGACTAATTTGATTTGATTTGATTTGCTTTAATGTCCTACTTGGATCAACACCCGTCCACTTTATTCTAATTCCATTTTTCCTAAAAGGGATAATATGGTTAGCTAGAGTGAAAACTTCGCTCTTGGGGACCCAAAAAAACAGAGATAAAGCCAGTAAATTGTGGTCACTCAGAATGGAGGGAACAACAATGGGGTTGCACACCTTAATATATCCGGAGTAGACACTAATATGTGGTCAATAACCTAGTACATATTTCTCCCTATAAAGGTTGGGAATATGACCCCGTTTTGGCCACAACCTCCTCTAAGTAGGAGGAGATCATATTTGGATATCATCTGGTTTAGGGCTTCCCCATACTCATTATGGCAAAAGTGGTCAGTTCCATCCCCTTCACCATCATGAGGTAGGTCATTTTCGACCCCTTAGGAATCGCAGAAAGTGTACTGCACACTTTCATGCATGCCGTTTTGCGATTCCCTAATTGCGAATCGCAACATATGGGCCTCATTTATGAGGAATTGGTGTAGGGCAGCGCGGCAAGTCTTCTTGCTGCGCTGCTCTGCGCCAATGTGAAAGGGCAGGAGTACACCGTATTTATAAAATACGGGTCATTCCTGTCCTTTCCCCCGGCGCTGGCGCACAATTTGCTGCCTAGCGCCAACATAGACACCCTTGCACCATATTGCAAAGGTGCCTCCGTTGCAGGCAGGATTGTTTTTGTGCAAGAAATGGCACCTTCCTGCACAAAAACATTTCCGAGAGGCATTTTCCTCTTTCTATGTGTGCTGCAGAATGGAAAGAGAAAAAAAAACAGGAGAAATAATATTTCTCCTCATTACAGCTGCTCTATGGTGGTGTAAGGTTTTGGAGATGCCCCAGGTTTACGTGATTAAGTAAATCGGGGGCAGCGTCAAGGACCACGGGTGTTGCGTGGGAACACCCACCGCAACGCTCATGGAATGCCTCCTTGACGCAGAGTAAGGCAACGTAGCAGCTTGCGCTGCTTTGTCTTACTCCATATCTATGAGGCCATGCAAAGCCATGCACGGTGGCTGCTTTGCTTCATAGATATGATTGAGAGGCTTGTGCCACCAGACCATCAGAAAAAGTGACGCTACGGCAGCACAAGACTCTTATAAATAAGCCCCTATGTTCTCAACCCTCATCTGACCAATGAGACCACTATGGAGATCAGCAGTATCATAATCTGAATCAACTTTATTCGGGTGCAGTAACACCCATAAAAATAGTCTTACAATACATAAACAATTAAAATCGTATAGTATAAAAACAGTTAAAAAGTGACATTATGTGGCTGTATTAGCAGCATAATTATGAAAGCATGGTGCCGCAACCCTCAAACCAAATCTTAAAAAAGAGCCAACGTGCAAAATAGCTTCATTATCAGTTAGTTGCAATAAGAAAGTAAAAGCTGACCTGCATTGTTATGACATTTCTTTTTTTTAAACGGAATTCAAAATAATTTTGTATACCCTCCATAAAATTTACAGAAAAATATAAAGTGCAAAATTGATTGTCCTGGCTTTCCATCACATGGGCATGGGCTGATATTTAGGTTCTTCATAAATGCTAGTGGGAAACACAACATATACTTTACTGTGTCAGCTCTAAAACGAAATAGCAGAGAGTGTTCTCAGCGCCCCCATGCTCGCCAAAGATACTCTGTAGGACAGTTCAATGCAGTCAGAGTCTGGTAAGCAACAATAGTTGGCTTCCCTGCCTCACTACTTATTCTCCATATTCTCACACAATCAAAAAATGCTTGCTGGACTTGCCTTTTACTTAGATCTTTACAGGTGTTTGGCTCCATAAAGGCACACTACAATTCGATTTTAAAATATACCAATTTGACATATGCCAGCCAGGAAATTCGGAGGCCACTATCACATGAAAGGCTGTCCATTATAATATCTCTTAAAAGGGCTGCCTCCTCATTTATCCAAATCGCCAGCCCCAATAATGCCGGCCGGGCTCTAATAAGGTCTTCTAAGTAAAGCAGATCCAGGGTGGCCATAAAATCCACAAACAGCACAAAAAACATGGGGTTTGCCCAAATAACCCTCCACTTTCTGGGCAGTAAATATCCAACAATACAAAAAGTGATGTGGAGGAACAAATATGCTCAAAGTACTCATAGGGTACATCAAATTACTCCTATACCGTGGTACACTGTCCCATCTCGTTTATATACATCTCAACCAAAATCACATACCGACGCTTATTCCTGGTAGTAACCATTATTCATTTCTTTTAATTGTGGAACGACTAACGCAGTCAAATCCTGAGGTTAAGTCCATAAATGCAACGTAGAGGGGGGTTTGTTTGGCAGCAGTGTATTGACCAAGAACCAGATTCAGATTCAGACATTGTTCGATTGTCCCAACTTTAGTTCTGAACCCATACTAGCATAGATATAGGACTGACTCTACTTGGATCCACTCCTTCATTCTGTTGTATATTACCCACCCAGGAATTTTAACCGTAGTATCGATCAGTGAGATGGGCCTATAGTATCCTTGTTCTGACCGATCACCATTTTTAAATATGGGTACTATAATGGATGTGATCCAGGAAACAGGCAGCGTGCAGTGGGCAAGATTATTAAAAACATTAGTCAATAGTGGGGCCCAAAAGTCGGTGTTATATTTTAGCAGATCAATTGGGACACGGTCAGGCCCTGGTGCTTTACCACTAACGCTCTGATGTGGCATTCTCCACTTCACCTATGGTTGTCTTAAAACCTATCAGATGGTTACTATCTAATATAAAAACCCCATCAGAGGAAAGAGCAGCGTACATTTTTCCAAAATGAGCCTCCCAGGTCTTGATTGAGGACACGTGCTGATTGTTTCGTCTCATATCCGAGACAGCAGTCCAAAAGTATTTGCTATCCTTCACAGAGGGCGCTTGCACTAATGAGTCCCATTGCTGCTGTGTTACTTCTCGCCAGCGTTTTGTGATGGTCTCTTTATATTGCTTCCGTAAAGTAGCCACTGCTAGGCAGTCCCTGGGTTTGGCTACATGAGCCCTACGCAACTCATGATTGACCTCCGAGCAGTCGGGATTAAACCATCTAAGTGATTTGACTGTGGGGCAGAGAGGTTTTAAAAGAGCCTTCCTAATGTTAGAACATAGGCCATTAAATGCTTCGACAATCTGATGGTCAACATCCTCCTCCACTAAACCTACCTCCACCAGCCCCATATTCTCCCTAATTATTGACTTAAAAAATGGGGCCGGTTCTTGCATTCACCACACCAGTCTTGGGTTATCCGTGGAGGGCTGGAGATTGCTTGCCCCTTTATCTACTCGGGGCCTTACTTTTGGACACATTAAAAGGGCAATCTCAATGGGATTATGATTGCTATGTGTAGAAGGGACTACTGTTCCATATAGGAATATTTCTTCCAGATTGCATGTGATAAAGATATAGTCTATTATAGAGGGGCTACCTCTGCCCCTATAAGTAGGCAGGGCGGAATAATTTATACCGGCTACCTACATTGCATTTACTAAGTCGAGGGGAACCAGATAGGATACCACCTCCTGACTTCTGGGCTCAGTGTTTACGAGGGAGCAAGTGTCTGTGCAAGGTGTACTAAAAGTGGGAGTGAGTCGACCATTAAAATCTCCTGCCAGACAGAGATAAAATGGCTGACCTTTGTTGGGGATTTTGTCTAACAGCAGGGCAATGTGATTAAACAACACTGGAAATTTAGTGTTCGGTTATAAAAGTTGACTAGATATAGGCTCAGATGTCTCTTCAATTATACTCAGCAGTATTTGTGGCTGCTGATAGGTCAAGTATCAACAATGCAACTACATGTTAGTGATATCTCAAACCTTGCATTTGCTTTCTGATGTCCATTAGGCTGGTTTCTATCCATCACAAGCATGAGGCAGCTCATATTAAAAATCAGCATGTAAAAAAGTAATTCAAGAAATTCAGATCACTGATGGCTCGTTGCTTTTTCCAGAACATTCACAATAAATGGAGGTTACATTTGGACTACATTTATTTATGGATTTATTTCCAAAGTGCAAAATCACTGGATGGCTTCTTGGCTCAAAGAACTAGTGATGACAAAGTGGAGAAACTAGCAAAGTGATTGAGCAAATGAGGAGTGGGCTTGGAGCCCAACCTGCAGCTACTAAGCTCAGTGCTGCTCAGGAGGAACCTCTGTTACGAAGTCATCATAGCCCTGGAGAGCAAGCAGCTACTTCTGGAGAGGGCTGCAGTACAGGCAGAACAGAATAAATTATTGACTGAGCCATAGGTCTTAATTCCTAATAACTTCATTTCACAATCTTGAACCTAGACGGTGTGTCTGTACCCAATGTGTGCCCTGGTTCCCCAGCCTAGCGTTTGCTCCTCTTCCTCACTCATTGCGCCCAGTGCCATGGACTCTGTGTTCACGCCCACTCCTTGCCCTTTGTTCCCCAATCTGTTGTTTATATTTGTGTCCAGTGCCACAGACTGTGTGCTCCAACCTGATTTATACCATATCCTATGTACCTTTTTGCCCACTAGCATGTGTGGCCCTTGTGCATCGAGACTCGATGCCTCATTGTAAGAAATGTTAATATTATTTGGGGGGGTAACTACCTACCTCAAGGAATAATTATAACTCTTGTCAGGGTGAACCTTGAAAGTCACTAAACAAACCTGAGCTCAACCCACAGAATAGACCTGCTTAACTCAGGGCAATGTGTAAAGTATTTAAGCAGTACCAAAACAGTAATAAAGTCAAAATGCAAAACAATAATAATCACAAACAGAATTAGAAAAAAACGTAATAAACAAAATAACAGCAAACCGAGAAAAATCCAATAAGGGGAACCAGAGATGTGAAAAATATGTTTAAAGTTTTAAGTAGAAATAGCATTTTTAGACCTGTCAGCCACAGGGTGGTCTTCCCCTAAATCTTTTGCCTACTTACCTCCAATTTTTGCTGATATTCGTTTTTGTTGGCCTTAGCACTTTACCACTGCTAGCCAGTGCTAACGTGGTTGTGCTCACTCCCCTAAACATGGTTTGATATACCTAATTGGCTTATTTAATTTACTTATAAGTCCCTTGTAGAGTGGTATACTATATGCCTAGGTCTTGCAAATTAAATGCTACCAGTGGGCCTGCAGCACTTATTACGCCACCCACATTAGTAGCACCCTTAAACATGTCCCAGGCCTGCAATTACAGTCTGAATGCAGTTTTTCACTGCCATGTTGACTTGGCATTTAAACCCTCTTGCCAAGCTTTAAGCTCCCCTCTTATTACATATGTCACCCTGAAGGTAGGACCTGGGTAGCCCATAGGGCAGGGTGCTATATAATTAAAAGGTTGGACATGTACTTTTAAGTTTAACATGTGCTTGTAGTGAAAAACTCCTAAATTCATTTTTCACTACTGTGAGTCCTAACCCTCCCATAGGATAACATTGGGGATCCCTTATTACATTTAATGAGTATAATTTCCAATTGGGAGCAGGTGGATATGCCATGTCTGGTACCTATGGAATTGCAATGATAAAAATTCTTTAATGGTAAAGTTGGATTTTATTTGTCATACAATTTTGAAAATGCCACTTTTAGAAAGTTGGCATTTTCCTGCCCTTTCTGCCTACAGCCTGTCTTGGGTCACATGACTAGGTGTAGCTGGCAGTTAGACTTCGTGAATTCTTCCCAGACAGTCAAACAATAGGATTAGGTATGCCTCAATGGGCCATCGGCTGGAGGATGGGGGTGAAGCTGAGCACAGCCCCACTTACACCCAATTAGCCTGTACTCTGCCTTCACACAAAGGGCTAAACAACCCTGTATTGTCACTGCAGCCAGATGAGCCAGGGCAGGGGAGTCAGAAAATGTCATGCACTTCAAAGAACCTTGCCAGAAACTTCTCCCACCTTCCAGAAGAAGGCCACCAGGGTATAAAAATTGAACCTTCTGACCCACTTTTCAGTTCACTAATGGACCTGCAGAAGGACTCTCAGAGGACTGCCTGCTGCTGTGACCTGCTGTGCACTCTGCCAGACTGCAGCTGTACCTGGAAGGACTGCTTTGCTGCCTAGAGCCTGCCTTGAACCCTTATAGGCCAGCCCTGCTGTTGAGCCCTGCATCTTCACATGCACCCAGGACTACCAGAAGTGACTTCAAGGGATAGTTTGCTGGCCTCCTGTTCAGAGCCACAGGGACAAAAATGGCTCCCACCATCTTGAATCCACACCTGGACCCAGCCTGAGTGAGTCCTGATCCCCCAAGAGGTGTCCCCCCAGCTTTGGGCCATTGTTTGTGGTGCTAAAGGTGCTCAGATGCCTAATTTCCAAAACTGAAGACAAACAAAATTTGGACAAAAATCCGCCCGAGGAGCATTGCCGGCCGGATTGGCTTCACAGCTTCTCCCGCAACGTTCTTTTCAGCAGCAGCAAACCCTTTTCTGTGGCCGTTCGCCAAAGGGTTATCCGACTTCATGGAACTGTCATCGGCTACAGCCCTCTGCCTCGTCCTGACGGAGATCTTCAACTTCCATTTCGGCAACTAAGTCCGAAAATAGAAATCTTCATCGTGGCTCCACTCCATGGCCATCCCACAACGACGTTCCCTCCTCGGACACTCCTGCAGCCTTGCTCCACTGAAACTCTACCTTCTCAGACATTTTTCTTCAAGAAGTTTTTTAAGTCCAAAGGTAAGCGCTGACCGGGACCAAGCCACTTCTTTTATCCAAACCTCACTCCATCGGCCTTAACTTTTGACTTTGACCCGGTCTTGCCCGACTAGATATCCATGGTTGGCGCTTTGAACTTTTAGGCGTTAGTTTTCACAAAAAACTTTAAAGGTTCATAACTCCCGTCCTACTGATTGGATTTTTGTCATTCGGTTGTAAAATAAATTATAAAAATGTACTCTATGGGGCCGATTCACAGAACTAATCTGAGATAAAATCCTAAACTTACTACTTTTGGTATTCACAGAAGGCATTTAGTAGTAGTAAAGTTAGGACTCCTAACTTTACTACTACTAAACTGAGACAAAATCCTAACTTTACGACTTTCGGTATTCACAAAGGCATTTAGTAGTAGTAAAGTTAGGAGTCCTAACTTTACTACTACTATATGCCTTCTGTGAATACCAAAAGTAGTAAGTTTAGGATTTTATCTCAGTTTAGTAGTAGTAAAGTTAGGAGTCCTAACTTTACTACTACTATATGCCTTCTGTGAATACCAAAAGTAGTGAGTTTCGGATTTTATCTCAGTTTAGTAGTAGTAAAGTTAGGAGTCCTAAATTTACTACTACTAAATGCCTTCTGTGAATACCAAAAGTAGTAAGTTTAGGATTTTATCTCAGATTAGTTCTGTGAATTGGCCCCTATGTATCTAAATTGCTTTGGGATTTTTCTTGTGTTGTAGTTTTACTTTATTACTGTTTGTGTGCTGCATAAATACTTTACACATTACCTCAAAGTTAAGCCTGACTGCTGTTTGTGCAAAGCTACCCAGGGTTAAGCACAGGTTAATTAAGTGATGTTTTGTGGCTAATCCCGCAAGGGATTGTGGCTGTTGCTTGACCAGAGCTCACATTCCAGTCAACCAACAACTCAATTTCTCACAAGCACCAAAAAGCACACATGATAATTAGGGGTTGCAGTAGACCTTGACCTAGGTGCGACTTGAGGCTGCCCATGATAGAACGCATGTTGGATACACCAAACAAGTTTGCCCTGGTCAAATATTTTGCCTTCTAAATTAATCTCCTAAGTCCCAACCAACCACAGGGGTACATTTCTAAGGCCTCAGGACCTCAGGGGAGGCACTTAGAGACTCACAGGGTGCCAGGCAGAGGCCAACAGCAGGGTCCAGTCTAGGTCTAGTTGCCACTGGCAAGTTAGATACTTCCAGTAAAATGCCTTTTGCAGCTTGTTATGGCTCTGCAGTCAAAACAGGAGGTTACCAACTGACCCTTGGAGTCCACTTCTTGGTCCTAGGTAAAAGGGGGAGCATGTCCAGTCATTCAGGTCACAGAAAGCAGGTCCAGCCTTTTCCGTTCTTTCTGAGGTCTGAAAAGTGCGCTGAAGTGAGTGCCTGGAGATGCCACATTTATGCTCTAGCTAGTGGATGGGGTGAAATCGAGCCGCTCCCTAACCAATGGGGTAAGAGTTCCCAGGCCCTGACCTATCTACTTTTGCAGTAGTTCCTGTTTGCCTTACTACAAAGAGGCCCAAAATGCCATGTTTCAGGACATTTTCAAGATGGGGAAAGTCTTCTGACTCATTAAACTTGGGCTCTGAGGACTGGGTGTGTGTGTGTGGGGAGTGTAATATGGTAATCCTAGTGTCGCCCCACCTCTAATACTAAAATTCATTTTGGATCAGGTACTGTGCCCACAACAAACCCAAAGACAGAAGTCTGGTAGGACAAAAGCATGTTCTTCCCGCAACTGGACCGTGGATGCACAAGAATTGTCTTGGTATACTGTTCTTCCTTTATCAAGTGTACCCCAAGTGCTTTATGTAAACCCAGCAGACATGTAAAGCAGGATTTGGCACTTTATTGTTTAAAGGAGACCCCCAGTCCCCATCCTGCATATTCTCTGGAGTTCTGAGTATTCATCTCTGCCCATTCAGGACAGCCGATTGTTTGCTCCTGTGAGGCATGTCACATCTTTTGGCACCTATTGAAAGGCTAATCTCTGGCTTGGGAAAGCTGGAGAGCCAATGCAAATTAGCCTCCAGGAATTTCAGGCAGTGAAAAGGTAGCTTTCAAAAAGTTACTTTTCCTTTATATTTATTAAAAATCTGATTTCACCATTGAATTGGATTTTTGGTAACTAATAAAATAGTTATATATCGGATTTTCTTGCCGGTCCTATTGCTGAGATACAGTATTAGTATTTAATATCTCTGCCCATTGCTTTTCTGTGGGCCAGCCAGCCTTCCTACAATAATAAAATAGCTTTAGGGAATTGGTCACTGTAAGGGCATGTTAACATTCAATTTCTACATGCCCTACTTTTAAATACTAGACACACTGTCTTCTGGGCTACATAGCCTACATTGGAGTGACCTATTAATATTTAAAAGGAAAGTGTTTAGTTGGCAAAAGGGTTTATTTTGACAGATCGAATTGCAGTTTTTACACTGCTACTGTCAGGCTACAGAGGGTAGTCCTGCAGCCATGTTTGCACTGCCAAGGTAGTGGATGGCACAACAGGTGCTGCAGTCCACAAGTGCCATTTTAACTTCCAGCCCTGGGTGCACTTTCTACACCATATATTAGGGGCTTATGGGCAAGTTGAATGCTCCAGTTATTAACAAACCAATTTAACGATGTTTAAAGGTGGAACACAGGCACTATTCTACTGGTTAGCAGGTGTAAAATGCACAGAGTTCTAAACCCCTCAAAACTTTGAGGTCCAGCAAAAGACAAATAATCTTGGGCGATCGTGCAGAAAAGGGGAATTTCCTACCCTCATCCACTGTGCCCAACAGTTTTTATGTTCCTGTACCCCAGTGTGAGTGTCTAGTGCCCAACCATGCTTGTGTGAGCCCTGTGCCACAGACAGCAGGCTCATGTCTGACTGTTAAATGTCCCAGACTTCAGGGTCCTTTATTTCTCAATGTGTGTAACAAACGCTTACATAGTGTACCCCAAATATTGAAGACTGTACTCGCCGTGTAGCAGTCTATATGCTCTTTGATGAGGGCAGATTGTGTGTTGGCCCACGCTTCACATAAAAAAAATCCCCAAGGAGCAGGATCCATACAGTGATACTGTTTGTCTCAGACTGTTGACTCCAATGCCCCAGTCTAGTGCCTCTGTGCTCATTGACGCCCCTGTCTGCAGAGCTCGCTGCCATAGACTGAGCACAGCAAGTGATGTATGCCATGTGTGCTAGAGTATCAGTCTGTGTGCCACCATGACCAAGTTTCAATTTTTGAGACTTGGTCAAGGTGGGACATGGACTGATACTCTAGCACACATGGTATACATCACTTGCTGTGATCAGTCTATGACAGCAGGCTCTGCAGACAGGTGCCGTTGACTGTGTCTGTGCTCCAGACCGTGCACACCAGTTGGCAAATGTTAGGCATGCCAAGGCCTCAGACTCGACCTCCTATGCAGCTGTCTTTGTGCCCACTGATTATATTCTAATATATTCTGCACAATACTGAGTGTCCCAAGTGTCCAACCTGACCTTGTGTCCCCAGTTTGCATACATTATAACCACATTTGAGATGATGCCATAGACTATGTTGCAATGTGCCCCTCTGCTGCAGACTGACCTTCTCCATACCATGCACTGTTCAGAAAACTTGTCCCAGACTGCCCACACTGTAGCACACTTTGTTCTCTTAGCTGTGTTGCCTATCGGTGCAAAATTTGTGCCACTGTTTTCCGGTACTCAGCCCTGGCACTTATGTTTAAACACTGGCATCTAGTATGGGATTACACCACATGGTGGCACTGTATGTCTGGATTTACCAATGCAGTAGTTATTTAAAAATGATAAATCTAGCACACAGGTAATGCTCATACTGGCATTCGGCAGCAGTGCCACGGCTGTTGGAGGTGCCAGCTCAAGTGGACTCCTATGAAGCGCCTTGGGGCATTGGCACTTAAATGTTACAAATTAAGCACTGCTTTGGCTGCAGACTACCTTGTCCCTACGCACTAGACAACATGATGCCAAGCCCCAGGTTACCTAAAATCATGGACTGACTGTGATGAGTTAAGGGTCGTTACTGGATTTCGTGCTTCAAATGCAGCATAAGGCCAGACAATATCAAGCTGCTGTGGACCGGAATTTGGTCAAGTTGATTGTGATGCACGGGTGCTCTCTGGATGTGGGAGGGGAACCAGACCTACAGACAGCTTTAAAGTAGACAAAGCAGCCATGCAAGTCAGAATAACCCTGCAACCAGTAAATGATGTGCCCATCCCTTCTTTATTACACTCCTTTAACAGTTCCTGTCCCTGGCAGTACTCCTGCTTCATCTGCTGTGTATTCTATGCCCTCCTTCTGCTGTGTTCTCTCTGACGCTCTGCTGTGTTTTCTTCCCACCCATGCTGTGCTCTCATTGGGGCATATGTATAAGGAAATGGCGCAGCGCGGCGCTTCAGCAAACTTTACAGTGCTGCGCTACGTAATTTCCAAAACACAGGGATGCACCATATTTACAAGAATATGGCACACCCCTGTATTTTCCCTAGCGCTGGTGCTAAAAATAGCTGACTAGCGCCAACACAGACATCCTTGTGCAAAGGTGCCTGCATTGGAGGGATGATTGTTTATGTGCAGGAAGATGTCCCTTCCTGCACATAAACAATCAATAATGGCGATGTGCTACTTCTATGTGTGCTGCATTCTGCAGCACACATAGAAGTAGCAAATCACCATTTTTTAATGATTGTTTTTGTGCAGGAAGGCACATTTTCCTGCACAAAAACAATCATTAATGGCGTTTTGCTCTCTCTATGTGTGCTTCAGATTGCAGCACACATAGAAAAAGCAAAAACGAGGAGAAATAAAAGTATTTCTCCATGTTGCGCCAATCTAACACCAGCTTTTGCATGACATTTGTTTTTGGCGCTGCCTCAGATTTGCAGATGCTAGTAAATCTATGGCAGCATCAAAAAAGCAATGGGTGTTGCGGTGGAACGCCCCCAGCAACACCTGTTGCACGCCCCTTTCACACAGATACCTGAGTGAAAGGGTACCATATTTACAAAGCAGCGTTAAGCCATGCAAAGTGGATTAACGGCGCTTGTAAATATGGCGCAGGGCATTGTGCTACTGGAACATCGAAAAAAAGTGATGTTCTGGTGGCGGAATCCCCTTGTACATATACCCCAAGTTCACCTGCTATGCTTTCTGTATCTTCCACTACCGTGGTCTCCCAGCCTCCCTTTAGCAGTAGTCTTACCTCCTCCCTCATTGGGCCCACTCTGCCGTCTCTCTCCGCCCACTTCTGCTGTGCTCCCGCTTCCCTCCTCTGCTGCACACACGGCCTGCCTCCCCGCTACTGTATTTCTCTACCCCTCTCTGAGGTGCTCTCTTTGCCCCCACTTATGCAATATCCAGTGGTGGCTCCTCCGCTAAGGCAGAGGAGCGTCGCCCCACTGCTCCGCAGCAGGAAACATAAAATGATAATAACTCGCATTATTATCATTTTAAGTTTCTTTCTGCTGCTGCAGCTTTCTGGGCGAGGCGGGGCGGGGCTGCTCCGAGGACAGAGGAGCAGGGGAGGAGTGATTTGCCCACTCCTAAGTGCACATGACTGTTTGGTCAGCCCTTCTGGGCTGTCCAAAACAATCAGGCGCATTTCTCATATTCTCCATGCAGGCTGCATTACAGCCTGCATGGAGAACATGCCCAGGCCCCCATTCCCTGGCTGAGCGCCGATCCACGGCGCTCAGATCAATAACAACGCTGCATTGCAGCGTTGTGAAAGGCTATTGGGAGCTGGGTGCTTCCTGCTGCTTCCTGTCTCCTGCTGTAGAACCGGAGCAGGAAGAAGAGGACACAGGAGAGGCAGCGGCTGGCCGGCCATCACAGGTAAGTTGTTTAAAAAAAGATTTTTTCACCCCCCTACCCCCGGCTCACCACCCAAGTCCAGTAGCAGCCGCTACTGGCAATATCTCTGGTCACCTCTCTTTCTCTGCTCGTTCGATCCTTATAATTGTGCTCTCCACCAACCTCCTGAATTCAGAGAATGGGTGGGTCACGATCAAACCTGTTCACGATTCTTGGGGGTATATTTACAATAAAATGTTGGAGGGCGGAGCTGCGCCAAAACTTGGCTGCGCCACTTTCTGACATTTTCAAAACGCATTTGAACGTAGGGATGCGCCGTATTCATAAGAATACGGCGCACCCTTGTGTTTCCCCTAGCGCTGTCACAAAAAAAGCTGCCTAGCGTCAGCACAGGCACCCTGCCGCCATGGTGCAAGAGTGCCTGTGCTGCAGGGACGATTGTTTATGAGCAGGAAGGGACACCTTCCTGCACATAAACAATCAATAATGGTGATTTGCACCTTCTATGTGCGCTGCAGAATGCGGAAAGAGCAAAAAATGAGTAGAAATTAATAATTTCTCCTTGCATCGCCATTCGAATACCTGGTATTCCATGGCATCAGTTTTTGGCGCTGCCTCAGCTTTGTAAATCTGGGGCAGCGTCAAAAAGCAATAGGTGTTGTGGTGGAACGCCCACAGCAACACCCAATGCCCTCCCCTTTGCTGCAGAGGGCTGTGGCAGAAAGGGGCATATTTACAAGGTGGCGTTAAGCCACGCAAAGTGACTTAGCGCCACCTTGTAAATATGGAAAATGGTGCTGCGCCACCGGAGCGCCAAAAAAAGTGACGCTCCGGTGGTGGTGAGGACTTGTAAATTGTCCCTTGGTGTTCTATTTTTGTACCCTCATATGGCACTATCCAGTTAGACCGTGAAAAAAAACACCAAGCAGAGTTTTAAAAAAACAAACCCTTAATTGGTAATATGACATAGGTCTGTATCCTTCTAACATAGTTTCACTGTGTCTATTACCACATTTCTCCTCATTTCTTTAAATGTCTACACTGTCATTGGGGAAGATATGTATAGAAACTACATACTGGCTGGATATAACAAAGGGATGCATTACAGAGAATTGTTTTCAATTTAGTAATAAAATATTGTTTTCCATATGAAGATAAAATGACTCTAAACATCCTCACCACTTGCCTCGCAAGCCTAAATTCTATCCTTCTTGGAAATCTCCCCCTTCAGAAGGAGCCCTTCTTTGGAGACTTAAAATAACAGAGAACTGCTCATGAGGAACTGCTCATGATGAATGTTTTTTTTTTCAACCAGATTTTATTAGGTTTCTAAGACATCATTGACATACATGAATAGTATTCACGTCAGATCTTGTACATATTACTAAACATGCTTGCTATCTGGCGTGCTTTACTTAACGTCCCCTGTAACAAAACTGTCCCCCCCACCCCCCTTGAGTTGCACTTAAGTTAGTGGAACGGAATCTCTGGGTGTTGCTAGGTGTTTATGAATCAAGCTTTTAATTGCGATATGCTGGAGCACCTGTTGTCTCTGGTCCTATTGTTCGTCTCTTCCCCTCTCCTGTTCCAACTCTTCCGGTTGTGGGGAGCCCATCTCGCTAGATCCCTGTTTATCTGCCTTCAACTTGCCTACGAGGTTTTCCCATGCCCTCGCCCTGTCTATTTTACCTATCCCTCGGCTGGCTTCCCTGAGTAAAAGTCTGCCTTCTGCTCCCACCCATTTTTCAAGTTCTCTTCTCCAAGCATCTATCCTTGGTCCTCCCGGTGCCTTCCAATTCCTAGCTATCTCTCTCTTAGCCAGAACATAAGCGAGATCCTGAAACTTCCCGGTCATCTTGTTTTTGGCCGTGTGTGGGAACCATCCTAATAAGAAGTGCTCTGGTATTTGTGGGAGCTCTTTGTCAATGAGATCGCCAACAATATGTCTTATCTCCTCCCCAAAAATTTGCAGTGTGGGGCAGCTCCAGAACATGTGAATGATATGTGCTTCCATCTCTCCGCGTCTTGGGCATGCCGCGGTCTCTGTCCCAAAGTATCTCCTAATGCGGGATGGGGTGAGATACGCTCTATGAAGTATATAAAAATTAATTTATTTAAATCGCGCATTTCTAGATGCCTTTGGGGCTCGCTCTAGGATCTTGTCCCAATCCTTCTCTGGGATCTGCTTCTCCAGGTCTGCCTCCCACTGTAATCGTAGGCGCTCCAGCAGCTTCTGCATATCCTGCCTCATCGCCTTGTAGAGGCATGAGACCGTTTTGATCCATCCTGTCGATAACGCGACATAACTGCATCCTGCCAGTGCCCGGGGTTCTGTGCCAACCACGCCCCAGTGTTTTCTAATCCTTCTAGTAAGGGCCCCATGCTTCAGAAACTGACCTCCTGGCAAGTCATATGCCGCTTGCAATTCTTCGAAGGGGAGTAGTGCAGAGTCCCCCATTACTTTCAGACCTGCCTCTTCCCAGTCTTCTAGTCCTGCCCAGTGTTCTCCCTGGGGCAGACAGCGAAGCATCGTTATGGGCAAGTCCGGGGAGTAAGGGATCTTTGCGCCCAACCGCCTCAGGTATCTAGCCCAGCAGTGCACCACCACCCTGGTTTCCGCTGAGTCTCCTGACGGGTTCCTTCGTACCCGCAGCAGGATCTTTGCAAGGGTTGCGGAGTCTGGCGCAGCCGGGTACTGTTCCCTATCTGGATTTCGCTCCTCCGCTGGCCATTGAAACAGCCAGTACAGCTGCGCAGCTATATAATATCCCTCGAAATCAGGGACTGCCAGGCCACCCTCCGCTAAGGGGCGCTGAAAGGAGGCCAGTGCTACCCTTCTGCGTCATGCTCCCCCAATAAAGGATATTATTGTCGAGTCAAGATCCTTAAATGTTGCCCGCGGAATCCACACCGGGAGAGCCCCGAAATAATACAGAAGCCATGGGAGTGGCACCATTTTCAATTCCGCTATCCGCCCAGCTACCGATAATGGCAATGTTCCCCAAAATGTTATTGCAAATCGCACTGATCTCGTCACTCTACCCACATTACCCTCTAGCAGCTCAGCTGAGCCGTGGTATATTTGGACTCCTAAGTACGGCAGGCAGTTAGGTTTCCACTTCAGGGTCCCTAGATCAGGCCGTGGTGGGGTATTGGGCACCATGGGGTATAGTCTAGATTTCTGCCAGTTGACTTTGAGGCCGGATATACTGCCGAACTGGGCCAGCATGCTCTGTGCCCCTCTCAACTCATCCGCTGTATCACTGAGGAATAGCAGGAGGTTGTCTGCGTATAAAGCTATAGAATGTTTCACCTCCCCTATCCTTGGGCCATTATAGTCCTGTCCGTTCCTTGCCCTGCACGCCAAAGGCTCCATGGCAAGAGCAAACAGCAGTGGGGAGAGAGGGCATCCCTGCCTCGTGCCCCTCTCCAATTTCTGCTTGGGTGAGATGGTCTTCAAAGTACATACCCGGGCCGTGGGGGTCACATATAATAGCCGTACCCACGCAAGAAAGCCTCCTCCCAGCCCCATCCTAGACAGCACTTCATAGAGGTAAGGCCACTCAAGGCTATCAAAGGCCTTCTCGATGTCCACTGCGAACACTGCCGCCTCTTGCCTGTTGTACCCATTGGAGTCCATGACAGCCAGGAGTCGCAGAATATTTATGGCCATGTTCCGCCCCGTAATAAACCCCGCTTGGTCTGCATGGACCAGTTCTGGCATGTGGGGGAGGAGGCGCATCGCCAATATCTTGCTTAGGATTTTACAATCCATGTTTAGCATGTCTGTAGACTGCGTAGTCATGCGGCTCTTTCCCAGGCTTAGGCACCGGGACAATGAGGGCCTCCCTAGTACTCTCCGACAGTACTCCTGCCTCTCGGGCCTCCTGATATAGTGTGACTAGTCAGGGTGCCAGCTCCTCCACATACACTGCGTAAAATTCGGCCGGTAGGCCGTCTGTGCCCAGGGTCTTATTCATTGCCATACCCTTGATGGCAGCTCGCATCTCCTGCTGCGCAATGTCCGCTCCTAACTCCTCAGGGTGCAGCCTAGTCAACTGCAGACCTGTAAGGTACTCCCTAGCTTCCGCATTCTCGCCCTCTATTTCCATCAGTGGCGGGCTCCTGCTCACCGGGTTTGCCAGCCATGCCAGGAGTGATCCTGATTTATCTCTCTCTGCGTGGGTGCGCTCCAGGTACTTCTTGTAATCGAAGCATCTAAGCCTCTCTGTCTGTCTTGCCACTTCCTCTTTGGCCTCCAATACTGCCTGCTGGAGGTCCGGGTGTTCAGCCCGTCTACGTTCCAGTCCCCTGAGGGTCCCTTCTGCCTCCTCAACCTCCCCCAGTAGGATGCGCCTAACCCCTGTGGTGTGTGTTATGCATTGACCTCTCAGGACCGCCTTGAAGGCTTCCCACTCTGCATTCGACGAGGAGGCCGTCCCCGCGTTGGTCTCACAGTAGTGCGCAATTTCACCCCTGATCTCTTCCCGGAAGACCTGGTCCTCTAGGGTGTCCGGCCGGAGCCTCCATGTGAGGATCAACGGTATAGGGTGCATCCATTTCAAGGAAAGGACCACTGGGTTATGATCCGATATCATGTGCGAAAGATATTCCGCAGCAATAACGTGTTGTTGCATGTTTGCTGTGCATAAGAAGGCATCTAGGCGCGTGTTTACCTCATGTACCACAGAAAAATAGGAATAGTCTCTATCTCGGGGGTGCAAGGTCCTCCAGGCATCTATCAGTCCCCAGCCCTGTCTCCAGGTAGTGAATGCTTGTGAGGCTTGTGCTGCTTGGGAGCTTAGCAATTGGGGTGAGATCTATCTAGAAGTACATTGTCTACACTATTGAAGTCACCTCTCATTAGGGAAGTTCCAGTCAAGTATTGCGTCAGATAATGATTCAGTGTTGTGAAGAAGGCTGGTTGTTCTGAGTTGGGGGCATAAATACTAACTATACTTATCTTCCGGCCCTCTAACCACCCCCTTATGGCTACGTAGCGACCCTCCGGATCTACCAGCGAGTCTGTTAATTGGAATGGGACCCCCGTTTGGATCCCCATGCATACGCCGAATATGTAGTGTAAAACAAAATGACCCCTCCACCGTCTCTGTAAGGCCTGCCCCTCTTTCTGCATTAAGTGTGTCTCTTGCAGCAGGGCTATCTAGGCTCCCCGCCGTCTGATATAAGAGAGGACTTTATGTCATTTCGTCATTGTGTGCATACCTCTAATGTTCCATGTCATGCATTTGTATTTCTGTAAATCAGCCATTGGGTAATGTCGCATTTCTCAGCCCTCCTCCCTCCTTGCGTGTTGTCAACAACCTTCTCTCCCCACTCATTCCCATTCGGGTCTTCGTGCGCTGCAACTCAAGGTGTCCCCCCCATGGCAACAATAAACATTCCCTCGAACTCCCACTCCCCAGGACAAGCAGGAAAACACCCCCATCCAAACTAGTGTTATAAATCCGCAAGTGACTACTTGCAGTTCGATCAGTCAGTTGCAAGGGGGGAAGGCCGCCCGTCGGCCGCTCTCCCAGTTTCTGCAGCCGCCCTTCAGTTCCGCGGTCTAAGGGGAACCCCCGCAGCGCCCTCCCCCCATCAACCCCAGTACCTTGTCGCTGAATCAGATGCTTCTTCTAGTGTCTCTCCAACCCTGCTTACAATTGTTCCCATCTCTCTCAATCTAGGCGATGTCGTCCGCCGTCTGCGGTGTTACGTCTGGGAGTACTACGCTCTGCGCCTCGGAGTCACTAGACCCCCGCTCCGAGCCAGAGTCCGCTGCTGCTTCGCTGCCCTCCGGGGGTACGTAGTTTCTCCCTTTCCTGCTCATCAGTGCCACCACTTGCATCGCGTTCCGGCGTTCCAGTTGCACATCCTCCTGTGTGGGGGCTAAGGTCTCCCTCAGGGCCCAACAGCCCGAGAGCGGTTCTCTCGTCTTCTTCTCTTCTCCGGGTTTCGCAGCGGTTCCATCCCTTCGGGCTTCTCCAGCCAGTCTGACGCCTCCTGCGGGGTCCTGAAGAACTCCTTTCCACTCTCCATGGTCACTCGTAGCTTAGCCGGGTATTGCGTTACATACTTGTAATTCAGCTGTCGCAACCTTTGCTTCACTTCTCGATAGGAGCCTCTCTGCCTTTGCACATCCCTGGAGAAATCCGGGAAGATTCGCACCTTCGAGTTGTCCACTGCTATGTCTCCTTTGAGGCGTGCCTGTGCAAGGAAATGATCTCTGTCCCTATAATGGAGAAGCTTCGCTATCACCATTCGTGGCGGCGCTCCTGGTACAGGTGGTTTCGCGGGGACTCGGTGCGCCCTCTCTAAGGCAAAGAAGCTTGACAGGCCATCTGGCGCTACCTCTTCATGCAGCCATTTTTCAAGGTAATCCACCATGTTGCGGCCTTCTATTTTTTCCGGTAGACTTATAATTCTGAGGTTGTTCCTGCGTGATCTTTTTTTCAGCGTCCTCAGCTCGGACTTCCAGCGTGCGCACCTTTGTCTTGAGCGTTGCTAATTGCTGTTTCATTGTCACTATGTCCGGGAGGGTCTCGGAGAGCTGGCCTTCATTCGTCTTCACACGTTCCGCCAGCCGCTTGTGATCTTCCTGAAGTAGGCCTAGGTCCAGGCCCAGCGAGTCAATTTTAGCTTCCAGGCGCTCGCTGGAGGATGTGATGGTCTGCAGTATGTCCTGCAGCGTGGGGTCTCCAGGGTGTTCTGCCTGTAAACAGCCTTTAGTGCGCGGCTGCTAGTGCACATACCATTACTTCGCAAGCGTTACTACGCTTGCGATGTTACAACGCGTACCATTAGTACGCAAGTTGTTACATCGCAAGCGTTGTTACAACGCATGCGTTGTAATGGTATGCGCTATCCACATCGTTGTTTGGAAGGAGCTTCCGTTTCCAAACAACGACGTGCAGATCTGACGTCGCTGGAAGCCGGAGAAGAGAGGAACCGCGGAGGAGAGAGAGGTAAGTGTAGTTATTTTGTGTCGTGCAGGGTTAGTCTTTTAGGTTGTAGGGTTGAATTTGAGTAGTGTAGGGTCGGGCTGGAGCTAGTGTTTTAGGGTTTAGGGTAGTGATGTGGTGTATGTTTGGTGTAGGGTAGTGTTTTAGAGTTTAGGGTAGTGTCGGGGGGTCGAGCAGGGTAGTGTTTCAGTGTAGGGAAGGGACTGGGGGTAGGGGCAGGGTCATGCTGGGGGTAGTGTTTTAGGGTTTAGGGTAGTGTTGTGGTGTTAGTGTAGTGTAGGGTAATGTATTAGTGTTTAGGGTAGTGTCGGAGTGTAGTGCAGGGTACTGTTTGGGTGTGGGAACAGGACTGGGGGTCGGGGGAAGGTTGTGCAGGGGGTAGTGTTTTAGGGTTTAGGGTAGTGTTGTGGTGTTTGTGTAGTGTAGGGTAGTGTTTTAGGGTTTAGGGTAGTGTTGGGGTGTCGTGCAGGATAGTGTTGTAGTGTAGGGAGAGGACTGGGGGAAGGGTGAGGGTTGTGCAGGGAGTAGTGTTTTAGGGTTTAGGGTAGTGGTGTGGTGTTTGTGTAGTGTAGTGTAGTGTTATAGGGTTTAGGGTAGTGTCGGGGGTGGTGAAGTGTAGTGTTAGAGTGTAGGGTCCAGGCAGGGGAAGGGAGAAGGTCGTGTAGGGGGTAGTGTATTTGGGTTTTGGGTAGTGTAGTGATGTTTAAGTAGTGTAAGGTAGTGTAAGGTAGTGTAGTGTAAGCATGATTTTAGTGCAATGTTTTTAATTAGCATAAACCATAGTACATTTATAACCATTTGCGTTATAAATGCATGTGCAGTTAAAACTTGCGAAGTAATGGTTTATGCTAAGTAAAAACATGCGAAGTAATGGTTTATGCTAAGTAAAAACATCGCACTAAAATCATGCGAAGTAATGGTATGCTAAGTATCGACATACATTCGTTCTGCCTGCTATTGGGGCTCTCCTCTCTCCTCCATCGACTTTTCCATTGGGGCCTCTTTTCTGTCTTTCTTTTTGAGGACTTTCCCCATAGTGCCCTCTCGGTCTACAGCACTCCTAGTGCAGCGGACACTCACCGAACGTTGGTTTCAGCTCACGTCCTGTGTGGGGTCTTCACTTCTTGCAGGCATTCTTCAGTCAACTATGCTCCCTCAGCTGTACCCAGTCTAGTCACATCCGCTTCTGCCCCGGTTCCACACTACTCATCACAGGTCCCCTCAGCTACACTCTGCATTCGCAGTTCAGGCCTGCGTCCCCCTCCCTCAGTGTCTTTCAGGGGCCTCGCGTCGCGGTGAGTTCTGGCCTCGTGCGCCTCTATGCGCCCCTCAGACTGTCACTAGCTCGACTGGGGACTCCTGGGTCATGGTCCGATCAGTGTGACCACTTCGCCTGTCCCGCCTCTGCTCCTCGTCTCCTCACATGCACCTCAGGGCTCTGTTTTTTTCTGGCGTTACCTCTCAGTCAGAGCTCATTGGGGGGGCCTCTCCCCTGTATCGTATGCTGGGCTGCGATACAGACAGGTCCTAGGCCCGCTCCCTGGTCTCACCAGTGCTGTAGGGCCCAATCAGTTACACTAGGCCTCTGTTGTGTGAATTTCAACATCGCAACAGCCTCCTTGTCAGCGCTGAAATTCCCCTTATTCTCTTTTTGTCTGGCCCTGGGGCCCAGGGCACACCTCCTCGCTTGCTTGGGGGCGCCCTTCCTCACTTCCAGCCGCCCGCTGCCTATCTCCCCCACTAGGCCCTCAGTCGCTCCATCAGGGTCCCCGCAGAGACACTCGCTCAGAAGGCCTCCGGGCTCCTCCAGTTACAAGGTTGTAGAGGGCCCTCTTCGGTGTAGTCCCGGTCCCCCGCCGCAGCCGCTCCCGCCAAGCCCTTGTTTGTGACCTACTCCTCCGAGTGGTGCCGGAGGGCTCCAGGCCTGTGCCCAGTCCACCGCACCGGAGAGGGGGGGGCTCTCCTGCCTCCATTGCAGGCCCCCGCCACTGGACGCTAGTGTCGCTGCCGTTCGCTCAGCTCAGGAGGGTCAACACAGAGTCCCCCAGGGGCCGCGAGGCCTCCTTCTTCGCCCCGCACTCTGTCACCAACGGCTCTCAGGCTCGGCTCTTGGGCCAGCCACGTGGGGTCTCCAGCAGGTCTGCTTCCGCCGGGTCTCCGCGCCTCTGTCTTCTCTTCGGGGTGTCTCCGGGCCCAGCTCAAGATCCTGCGAGGTAGCGGGGGGCACCCTCTATTCTCAACTCCTGTGCAGCCAATCCAGCAATGCCGGCGGATGTTTCACTCTGGCTCCGTTACCTCCTCACGGGCGCCGCCATCTTGACTCACCTCCAGTCCACGGTCGAAGTTCGCTTCTCCGCCGCTTTTCCTCAACAGGGAGGGGATTTCTCCTTCTCTCACGCACACTTCTCACCCGGGGTGACTACGGAGGTGCGCCCCAGGGGCTTTGTCCCATTCTGGGAATCAGGATGTTGCTCGATGGCGGCTGGCCGACCGGAGCGTGCGAGCTGTGCTGCTCACTCCATCGGCGCCAAGCCACGCCCCCCTGCTCATGAGGAATGTTGACTCTGCTAGATAAAAAATGAAAGTAACCAGTGCCTGTGATTATCTGAGTACGAGTTCCCAGGACTGTTCTTTTATCAATGATGTAGAGGCTGGTGGTGAACTGTGCTTAGTGGAAAGCGGAAACCCCAGTTTTTATCTCACCTCTCCTCCCCTCCCCTCCCCATACTTGATCAATTGTTATGATCCAAGACAAATAGGTTTGCATCCTGTTCTCTAGTACCCTTATCTTACAAAATTGGAACAGGGCAATCACCTGTGTAGGAGCCCTTATTCGAAATTGAGTATAATCCTCCTAAAAGCAGTGGGAATATAATTTTCAACTAAGAATAATTTTTACTGAAGGATTTACCATCGGAGGAATTAACACTCCCATCCTTTAGTATGGCAACACTAATTCCTCCTAGGAAAAATCCTCCAGTGAAAATGACATTGGTGGAGTAACTCCTGTGACCGCACATACCGGAATTATGACTTTTGATTATTAATGAAAACCGAATTCTCCAGATAAATTTGAGATGGCTTCAATTGCTGATATTTATTGGTGGAAAAAATACTTGATAAAAACTAGAATAGGAGTTTTTTCCTACATTAAGAACCAAAATCCCTGTGTCATTTCAAATTTTTGGGGAAAAACTTATGTTTGATATATAACAAATCCCATAGTCTTAATATTTATCAGGTACAATAAATATCGTGCCACACTCCAGTACACTCGTAATGAGGGCCTTAGCGTAAGAAAAGAGTGCAGCCTCTAATGTTCCTAAAAGAGGTAAAATCAATTACCTCATATATAGGAATTTATCAGCCACTCGTAATGAGGACCTTAATGCGCTTGAGCCTGAACTGATGCAAATGTAATTTGTGGTGGTTTTAATACTAGGACCAAACAGATCTTGTATTCACACGGCCTAGTTCCATTGGATCTTACCTGGTGATAGTTAACGATGAAAACTATAATGCTAGTGGGAATTATGCACACCAGATGCTGTCTTTGATTCCACATGTAATTCCCCATTTTTTAGTGCAAATTTGGAATATTAGCTATTTGCTGCACCAGGAGTGGTATTACAGAAGGGGTCGCAGATGCTTGTTCATCCCATTTGGCATTATTGATAACACTGGGGCACATGTAACAACAGCGCTGCCATTAGAGGGCATTCCCTCATTTACATGGGATGTGGCCTTATGCAAATGAGGGAATCACGTTGCCTCTGAGCCAACTCCATATTACCAACATGGGCGCTGAGGCAACCATGCCCTTAAGAGGTGCACTGAAAGTGTGCCACAAAAAGGTGGCGCACTGAAAGTGCATGTCCTAAAGGCAGCCCTCTGGGGGAGGGGGGGAATGGGGGACCCATGGACCCCCCAGACATCCCCCTGCAAGCGGACCTCTCTCCCCTCTTGAAAGTGCAGGCGGCCTGTTGCCTGCACAGTGTAACAGCCGCTCTGAATTTCATTTGTATTAATTGCTCCCAGGGCAGCACGCGTTCGAAGCTGCACTGGTGGCAACGCATTCTGCATAATGCGGCACACTTTTCCTGTTTGCACCCGGCGAACCTTTTGAAAGGTGTGCCATGGTGCAAATAGGATAAGTGCGCCTTGTATATAATTCGGCCCCTGGTAATTTCACAGGCGCATCGGTCTTCACTGGAGGATGTAAATGCCACACCCTTTATCAGCCCACTCAGACCCATGGATATGGACCTGATTCGCAAAGGGCATCCGCACTCATGACGGAGGCCCCGCAGTCATCAGGGAGGCCTTGCGGTCATAGGGGGTCTAAACACTGCAGGACTGCAGGGCGTCCCCCACGAGTGCAGAGGCCCTTTGTGAATCAGGCCCTTTGTGCTTTATGTATTAAAAAATGAAGATATTAATTACTTTATTTTTCACTTGCAGGTGTTGTTAATGCTGGCTGTCAGAGGGTAGGGCATCTCACAAACGGTCATGCCTTCTTCCGGTACAATGGCATCTATGTGACTTTTACCTGCAATCCTGGATTTTGGCTATTTGGGCACCGTAGTAGCAGTTGTGTAGCTGGAAAGTGGAGACGCTCTCCTCCGGTGTGTGTAGGTAAGTGCTGCACCCCATCTAAAATGATCTCTTCAGGATGTGGGTGCTAAGAATGAAGGTGAATGTAGAGCATAAGGAGGAGAACTTTACAACAGCCAAATTTGTCCACGTCACTTCCTGGCTCTACAGCTGGCACGTGTACACCAATATTCCTTTTGATGATGATGGCCTCTCAAGCATATGAATAATGGGAGTCCAGTGAAATTCTACACTCAAAATGTTATCTTTTCATGGTTTTTCTGTGTCTGGAAGGGTAAAATGTGTGATCAGCTGTACAGACCTAATCAATGACATTTAGGGGCTTATTACGATGTCGGCACAGTTGCGGATTGGGAACCACCCGGCCTTAGGTTGGCGGTTCCGATCACAGTATTTGGATGCGGCCGCCCATAGGGCAGTCGGAAACATCAATTTTTCAATGGAAGGTTGTGTGGCAGGCAGAAAAGACCCGCAGCACAAGCTTCCGTTGAAAAATGGATGTTTTCAAACATCCCTGCACCGTGTGGTAGGCACCACTTGCTGACAGCCTTTCCATGTCGGAAAGGCCGACATGGAATGGCTATCGGAAACCGACATCATAATCCCGACGGCGGAGCCGCCATCATTAAGGGATTATGAAGGGTTTCCAATGCACCGACGGGCTCCTTGAGCCCTTCGGAAGTGCTGCGTAATGTCCCTCGCCCGCTGCCTCCAACTGCATGCATTTTAATGCGTCAGTCGGACTGCAGCAGCAGGTTGTGGTCGGACCGCAACCAACGAGCCGTCGGTTGCAGTCCGACCGCCATCGTAATAGGCCCCTAGATGTGAAATGGATATTAGAAATCTATAAAAAGTAATTTCCCATAAATATTCCTCTAGCTTATAGCTCTTCCCTCTAAATTAAAAATGTTATATAAAACGTGTTTGCAGAGATCATTTTGTTTTGGTATTAGTATAGCGCTTTCCATATCCCTTGTAAGGCCTGTTGGGCAGACTGCCAGATGGCCCAGTTTGAAAGGGCCAGTGTATGGGCCTACACACTGGTCCTTTCAAGCGGACCCATGCGGCAGTAGTGCCAGACTGCCCAACATGCAAATCCAACATTGGGCCTAAAGCGCTGTCTAGGTATTCCAATTCATTATTTATGTAGCGCTTCATATCCCTGGTGAGGACATAAAGCTTTCCAATTTGTATTGGGTTCCTGGGTCCCCTTCAGATTGCATGGTTGAAAGGGTGTTGTATGGGACTACCATTAATTTGCTGTTCAAAGACCGAAATATGATTTCTGATACAAAACAGAAGTAATTTGTGAAGAATTCACATAAGATCATTAAATAATGAGAATTCCCAAAATGCATGTGTCAATCAGTGCAAAACATTTGTATAGCAGCTTTGCTTGTTAGAAAGGCGATTAAACAGAATATGTACTTTCCTCGTGCTTAACTTGATGGTCATTGGAGAAAGTGAAAGGTCATATCTTATGAGGTCTTCTCATCCTTTCATCATTATATAGTTGATAAAATGATTGCCAGTTGCATTGAATAATAATTGCTTTGTCTACTTGCTGCTCTCAAAAAGTTGTTACATCAGGATGTGAAATAGTACATAATTTTTTGTTGATAAACGAATGCAGCAAAGTTGTACTAGGCTGTGCTATTGTATTTCATGGTTCGCTATGGTATGTTATAAACCAAAATGTCTAGCATGATGTTCACCATAGTGTTTCATGCTTTGTTGGAAACGTGTAGAGAGAGACAGTCTGAGATGGAAAACTTACATATAGTCGGAGAAAAGCCCGGTTTTCATGGACTTCGCCTTTTCGGTGGGCCTTTTCTAACCTGAGGAATTTCATAGCAACATCACCATAATCTTTAGATTATGGGTTTTTCAGTGTGCTATAGCATTCAGACGTGCAGGAAAGTGAGAAGAAATGTGGGAGACACACACAGGTACACAAAAAGGCCTGCGTGCCAACCTGCCATGTGTGAGGGACACTGATGGCCGATTCTTTGGTGGTTGTTAAACCTCCATCCACAGGTCTAAGCCGTTTGTTGGGTGCAGATTCATGAATACCTGGTCCCATATTATATATCAGACTCACCGTTCATGTTTGTGCATGCATTGCAGAATGAATGGAAGGTTAAGATTCATGGGCCCGATTCACAGAACTAATCTGAGACAAAATCCTAAACTTACTACTTTTGGTATTCACAGAAGGCATTTAGTAGTAGTAAAGTTAGGATTTTGTCTTAAGTCTGTCTTAAGTCTGTCTTAAGTCTGTCTTAAGTTCGTCTTAAGTCAAACTTAAGACAAAATCCTAACTTTACTACTAAATGCCTTCTGTGAATACCAAAAGTAGTAAGTTTAGGATTTTGTCTCAGATTAGTTCTGTGAATCGGGCCCCATGTCAGGTGCAACGGCAGCCCGTACAGGTAAGAGTGGTGGGGCGGGGTGGGGGGTGGTGGAATTCCCCAACACGGGCGATGCGGCGGGCGCAATGTAAGTGGTTTTATTTATTTAATATTACTTATCCCGTTGTACATCGAATTCCACCACCCCACACCCCGCCCGACCTTCGCCCTGCCACACTGCCCCACCGCTCTTACCTGTGTGAGCCGCTACTGGTCAGGTGGTTATTTTGAGAATGACAAAAACCTCATCTTGTTCTTGATTGAGCTGTAACCAGTTATTAGCCACCAAAGTTTGACAGTCAGCAAACTGTAAATATGGAGTAGTCTGTACTGGATTAATTTTCTCCATCACAGCGACAGTATGGTGAAGAAATGTTAGCTAATGGATTCTACTCCATATTTAGCTTCCTACAGAAATTGGAAGATTTATTGTTACAGGTAGTCTGTTTAAATAAAACGCAATGGTATAGTTTATAATGAACGTACAGTTTTTAACATGCAAGCTTAACTAAAATAGGCCTGCACTGTCAAAACTTGTTTGTTTACAAATGCTAACATACGAATATTTTTTTGTTAAAATGAGATCATGTAAAATGAAGTTATTGCAAAATGTGTAACTCTTGATTTCTGCTAAAAGATGCTATTTCATAATAAGATTAACATTTTATAATATGATTAACATATTACTTGCAGAAATGTTGCTGTTTCAATAGAGCTTATTGTTATAATTGATTAGGATGTCTTTTAAAGGTATATTTGCAACCATGTATGAAGAACAGGGAATAATCTAAATGTTGACCTCTTACACTAACTCGTAATTCCTTTACAGAACATATCAGCATGAAAATGTTTATTTTCATTAAAAGATGTTTCAACTTCTACATAACTTACTTTAGTTTGAAGAATGTATTGGTACAAGTATATGTGGGAAAACTCAGCCATAAGCGGCGGCGATGTTCGATATTAATTGCAACAATTTTAACTAACATATTTGATAGTTCATTGTTCTCTCGAAGATATGATGAGGAGTAATCCAGTTCTCAGGAGAATCTCTGACGATGATTGGGTGGAAGAGGACGGCAGCGACAACTGTTGCTGATTCTAACACAATGTATATAAGTGCATGTTCCTAGATTAGTTCGGACTTCTTCTCAGGAATTCTCAAGACTTACTTCTCAGACTTCTCTCCTTGCCTCCCTTGCCAACTTCATGCTGGCTCGCATACACAGACACTCTTGTCTGCAAAGCTTTGATTGGAAACTGTATACCATTTGTCCCACACCCTGTGCTATATTGTGCTGAGACACTACTGAGTTTCTTGAACTACTTTTTATGATGTTCTGCTTTGATTTTCCTCATATTAGTGAACTGAATTAATCAAAGCTTTATGCTTGCTCTCAGTCTCTCGACATAGAGCTCTTAATGAGTTCTAATTGACTCCTTTCTCTTAATTTTAGAATAGGGGTGTTTTTTCCTTTGTGGAATGCACTTATTAATGATTTATTCATTGTTTTGATTAACCTGATTTGAAGTATTGATTGATGAATAAAACTGACCAAATAAAGATAAGCTACTAAAGATTGAAATTAAGAAACTCTTTAAAACTTCTTAAAAATTCTTCATTGACTCACGCCTTATATTGATTATTGATGATAAATTGTTGAAGTGATGAATGATTTGATTTCTCTTCTCACCGCATCGGCCAAGGTCCACCGGTCTGACCGAGCGAGGATTAGCCTGGATGATTAGCAAGCCAAAATACTTAATTTCACCTGATTCTCACATCACACCAGCATTACCACAAACTCTACATCAGGTCAATACAGCCTGATTTAGGGTCTGATTTAGATCTTGACGGTTTTACAGCTGTCCCACCGCGGCGGTGGTCCCAAGTACTGTGTCGAACTGATAGCGGTCCGACCACCGTATTTAGATGTTGCAACTAGAGACAGAAGACCACCACTGCAGCGGTCTTCTCTGCTGGCTAGCGGTATTCCGTCACCATCAGGCAGGCGGTATTGCTCCAAGTCGATTTAGATGTTCCCGTTGTGCTGGCGGTGTCCTAGCGGCAGGGTCTTGACGGAGTAGGGCAATTGAGGAGTGGAGACAGGTAAGTACTACTTATTTAAATCTCAATACACATATATGTTGTGTATGTGTCAATATGTACATGTAGGTAATGTGTACTGGCCATTGTTGTTACATATAGCAATGCACACCAACAACATACAAACACCATTGACTGTACACGCACACCCACCACAAAAACCTACCTTAGAATCCGGTGACAGTGGGGTGGCTGAGTGTCGTGTTCAAGTAGCAGCAGCACAGCGAGGACCTGGACAATGCCGTTGAAGACAAAATCAGTGGTTTGAGCCTGAAAAAAGGTGAGTTTTCACATCTTTTTCTTTGTTTCCGCCACAACGAGTTTTGGAGGTTTCCTTGCCACAAATGCCTCGACGGAAAGGCACTTAGAATCTGGATGGCTAGAATATTGGCGGGACTCCCTCCAACAGCCACTCCAGTCTCTAACGCCGCCAACAGATCATAGCGGAGTCAGCGGGACTGCGGCGGTCTTCCCTCCAATGCCCTGCCAACATATAAACCGGGCAGGTGGACTGCCAAGGTGGCAGGCAGGAAGACTGCCAAAAAGTGACGGCGGAAAGCGTCCCGCCAAGATCTAAATCAGGCCCTTAGAGTTTGCGGGAATGGGAGCTTTATCATAAATCACTGAGGGTCACATCTTGCCAAACTTGCATTTTGCATGCTTCATTTAGCGGTCGATGAGGCACCAGGTTTCCAACAGCTGAACATCAGCTGGCTAAGCTGTCAGACATTTTTTAACAAGGGCCTATCCACCATAGGATCGCTGGTAAGTGTATGTCAGAAGGACCGCCCTCTCATGGTGGTCAATTTTTCCTGTACAAAACTGCCAGGAGAAGTGGCAGACCCCAATAGAACACAGAGAGCCTCAGGGTCATTTGTATTTAAGGGTTTATTTGCCAGCCCCTTGCACCGCTGATGCGTCACTTTTAATATGGGAAAAAGTGACGTACCGGTGGAACAAAGGGCTTGTAAATAAGCCCCTTAGTTTTTTAGATGCAAATCCACGCTTTGGGGGTTCTTTGTTTTTGAAAATTAATACGTTTGCCAAGCAGGATCAAAACAAAATGGTTCCTACTCAGCAAACTTCTTTGCCTTCTTTGCCTTTTTGCAACCACTGCACTAGTGGATGCACAGATGGCAATTAGATCGCCGCCAAACAGCAGGGTTTTCATGACATAATGGAATTGAAGCCATGGCCTTTGTTTACCCACTCGGGTCTAAATGACATCATGTTAGTTGCAATGTTGTCAATAAAATCTAAAAGTTGTTGTACAATGAAATTACCGAATTTCACAGAAAATCAGAGGCTAACTGGAGAGAAACAACACATACAGCAGTGGTTCGCAGTTTGTGCACCGTAGCACCCCAGTGCGCCATAAAAACTAGCCATTGGGCCGCGCACCAAGCGCACAGGTTGGGAACTACTGACATACAGGGTACTCTTTTTACTAAATTATCTTATAGTGATGTTTCCCAAACTGTGAGTCACAACCCGTTGGTGGGTCGCCACGCGATTTCTGGTGGGTCACCAAGAGCAATATATAAAAATGGCTTTACATTTTTTATTTATCTTGCCACATTTGCTGCTCTTCAAAGAAAGAGGTCAAATGTCAGGCTTTGTCTTCTGACATTTCGGGGGAGATTTACAAAAACTCCATCCAACGCAGCGCAGCCCCCAGTGAGGCTGCACTGCACTGCATTGCTTGTCAGGGAGGGAGCAGGAGAGCGCCATATCTTCAAATATATGGCTCTCTCCTCCCCTTTCCCTTGCGCCGGCGCTGATTACAGCTGCTGTGGGTCACGCACACACCTTAGCGCTAGGGTGTGAGTGTGTGAGTCTAGCATTGGTTTTGAACAGGAAGGCTACCCTTTCTGTACAAAATGCCATGCCTAGACAAGATGCAAAGCTTTTCCCACTTTGTATGCATGCTGCACAGTGCAGCACGCATGCAAAGTCGGAAAAGGAAGGAGAAATTAAAGCATTTCTCTTTCCTTGCGCCTACTTTAAAAGGGCGCAGTTTTCTCACACTAAACTTTATTTTGTAAATTGGGTTTAGCGTGAGAAACCTTGGTGGTTGCATGGTAACACCCATGCTCCACCCTTGGTACGCCCCCATGGTGCTAAGTAATGTGAAGCAGCGCCATGCGCTGCTTTGCATTATTTTTCCGTTTCTTCCAGCGCTAAACTAGCGATGGAAAGTCAGGGCCGGCTCTAGGGCGGTGCGACCTGTGCCACCGCACCGGGTGCTGACTTCTCGAGGGGGCGCCTGTTTGAAAGTATTTTATGGTTTTAAAAGCACTTGCTGCTGCATTGCTGGCCTCTGCGATTTTCATACAACAATAAAAATGTCAAGATAACTCCAGTGATTAATGTTCTTCCTGGAGAGAGAAGGAGTTTTGTCAAGTGGAAGTTTTAACTCATTTTATGGTAGCACAGAGGGTTAATGTGCCTGCTGCAAAGAATGTGTACCATGCAGATCACAAAATGTATATAGTTTAAATAGGTCAGTGCTTTTGTCAGAGAGATCCCTTGGTTACTAGCAGTGTAGATGTTAAAATCCTAACATGGAACAGTGAACTAATAACTATCATCCAAGAGCTGCATGCAAACTGCAAGGTATAGATTAGAGCGTTATGATGTTTTCCTCTGTCTTTCATTATTCTAATGTTTCAAAAAGGGTTCATTTCGGTAAAAATAAAATCCTAATTATTAAATGTTACCCCTAACCCTGGGGTTATGTTTTAAATTCTGAGTCTGTGCTTCTCCAGACCAAGCACTGTTAAACTATACTGTCTACCAGAATGGATGACATGGGACTCACCTTGTAGTCTTCTGGCTTATGTAGCATTTCCTATACACTGATTTACACACATATGATTGATTGTCTCTGTGCAATGTGTGTGTGATGTAATGTGCTCTGACACCCTCCACTGGTATATGTGGCACTATATAACTAATTAAATACATCTGAGAGAGAGTGGTTATGAAGACTTGAGGGGGTACTGTTAAATGATAGTAGTGAGGGAGACTGTGGAGGAGCCAACAAACATTGTCGCACAAGGCGCCACCAGCGCTAAAGCCGGCCCTGTGGAAAGTAAATTGGAAAAAGATGATTTTGCGCCGATTTGCGTCACTTTTGTGAAGCAAACACAGTGCAAAATCTTCGCAATTCTCCCACTTCCTGTTTTTTCTTTCAATATGCTGATTGGCGTTTACTTTTCTTTCTCTGATTGCAAAGTGGGAAGAGTTTTTAAAATGAACTACGTGACAATCTCGCTGGGGTACATGGAATGTGAAAGAAAAGGTTGTAGGATATAATTTTTTTAGGACACACAACATTTTAATATCTGTAAATGAACTGTACACATATTTCAGAATAGATCAGTAGTCAGGGAAGCAAAAATGAAGCACATTTGTTTTGTAATTCTGAAGGTTGATGGAAACAAAGATTTTAATACGATCAAAACAAATCAACACACTTTTACTTGGTGATGCGCAAATGATAGTCACTGAAACCCAATTTCCACACATTATCATTTGTGTGTTATATAGTTCTATCAGTAAAAGTGTATGTCAGTGAACATTTAGTGGCAATTTCAATGGAAAATGTGTTGTCTATGACATCGTGCTACTGCTACTAGTAATATATTGTGACAGTGTGCTCCACAATGCACCACCAGCTGCATACTACACCCATACCAGTCTCCTGCTGAATATATTTGCTACACTTTGTGTGAAGCTAGAGTTTTTCACAATCCCTATGACTTCAGTCCTACCACTGGTGCAAGGTGCTGAACTATGTCCCTAAGTCCAGTTTTAAAATATACCCTTGAAAGTATTCCCAAGCAAGACCTTGGGGTAACCTTTCAGTATTTTTAGCAGCTGTTTTTTTCACAGAGAATGTGCCTACTAAACGTAATCATGTACAATCACCCCACTTGTTTATGACTTTCACACATAAATTCAGAAATATGGATGTGGCTTAATGGCCAGAGCTGCTGGTGCTCATGCAAATCGCTCCAATGACCTTGGGCACTGTTCATGCTATATAAAACTGTACATCTCTGTGTGTGTGTGTGTGTGTGTGTATATGTGTACATATATATATATATATATATATATTATCTACTGGCGGTCGCCAATAGATAGTTATAGTTAGGACCTATTTTCCATAGGAAATCCGCGACATTCTATTTGAAATAACTCTCTTGCCGGTTGACGAATCTTCGCGAAATTTTCAAACTTTATGGCCCGCTCCGGTCCGCTCCTACCCTGAAAGTCTCGGGTGATTCATCAAGCGGGGGCCGAGAAAAAGGGGGGTCCCAAAACGTGTTTTCCCCATTCATTTTCCCATAGGAAACTTTAGACACGGCTACAGCCCGAACTGCTGAACGGAATTACACCAAATTTGGCAAAGAGGTAGTTCTTGGTTCAGAAAGAACCCTTTTGTTAAATGGTGTAAATCTGTTCAGTAGTTGCGGAGAAATTAAAAAAATAAGAGTCAAAAAATCAATTTCCCATAGGAAACTTTATGCAAGGCTACAGCCCGAACTGCTGAACGGAATTACACCAAATTTGGCAAAGAGGTAGTTCTTGGTTCAGAAAGAACCCTTTTGTTAAATGGTGTAAATCCGTTCAGTAGTTGCTGAGAAAATCAAAAGTAAAAACACATATATATCTGGGCGGAGCCTAACCACACATGTCATCGTGAGATCTGATTGGCTGTCAGCACTTCATCCTGGAATTGCTGGCAGCCATCTTGAGACCAATATACATGATAGTACCCCATTGAAATGCCTTGTAGTGAATCAAAGATTTTGAGGGTTACCAAAAGGAGAACTATTAAGGGTGATAACAGACTTTAGTTACATTAGAATTCATTTGTTGATGGTACCATACTAATTTCAGGAATTGTGGTGTGTTCTAAGGTGATTTTACCCTGTGAAAAACCTTCTGCTGGGATATCATGAATCATGTTTGAGAGAAAACTATTTTCACATGCTTGTCCCATACAGTTTTGGAAGGTGCTCCAGAAGCTAAAATGAGAGCATATTTTCTGTAAATTCACATTATCTTTCTCAGTCATGTGAGAATGAAGTCTGACATTCTCAGTAAAACATGTACATCCAACAAGGGCAGAGACTGTCAGTTGATTCCTTTGTGTTCTACTGCAGCTTCCCAGAGTGTTCTAAAGAACAACTAGAGCGCTAACAGCCTTACTTATGACAAAAGTATGGCACACCTGAAGCCATCTTGATTGGAATAAACTGGTAACACTTAAAACATTTAATTTAAAAAGGAACAAAATGATGGGGTTCATTTTGTCATAGAAATTATGGTTAGTGCTATAGAAAGAAAAATTAGGACATGTTTCAAGTGAGATCTCAAATATCTTCCTGTTATATTTCAACAGGAGCAGCCTGTCAGTTGATGCCTTTGTGTTCTACTGCAGCTTCCCAGAGTGTTCTAAAGAACAACTAGAGTGCTAACAGCCTTACTTATGACAAAAGTATGGCACACCTGAAGCCATCTTGATTGGAATAAACTGGTAACACTTAAAACATTTAATTTAAAAAGGAACAAAATGATGGGGTTAATTTTGTCATAAAAATTATGGGTAGTGCTGTAGAAAGAAAAATTAGGACATGTTTCAAGTGTGATCTCAAATATCTTCCTGTTATATTTCAACAGGAGCAGCCTGCCAGTTGATGCCTTTGTGTTCTACTGCAGCTTCCCAGAGTGTTCTAAAGAACAACTAGAGCGCTAACAGCCTTGATTGGAATAAACCGTTAATACTTAAAACATTTAATTTAAAAAGGAACAAAATGAGGGGGTTCTTTTTTAAATAGAAATTATGGTTAGTGCTGCAGAAAGAAAAATGAGGGCATGTTTTAAGTGAGATCTCAAATCCTCTTCTATTTCATTAGAAAATTCTGACATGCAGACTGAAACAATCACTTTCAATACCAGCAGCAGACTTCCAGTTAACTCCCTGGTGAGCAGTAGCTTTAGTACAGTGATCTAATGAGCAACTAGAGTGCTAACATTCTGAATTTATGGCAAATGTGAGACACATCTGAATGCCTTCTTGATGGAATCAAAGTAAAAAACTGAAAGCATTTCCTACTGAGGAGACTGCAGTAAATGAGGAAATTAGGAAACTTCATAACAAAGAAGTCTTCCAAGATGGCCACCAGAGAAAAAAGAGCCCAAATGTAGCACAAATATTACCCAGATGTAGCCCACATATAGCCCAATGACAAAAGTGTGCAAAACACTTTTTATTTTTAGTTTTTTGCAGTTTTATGTAGTGCAGACTGGTCAGGTATTGGAGCGTTGCATCTTAAAACATGACCCCCTACACTACAAAAACACTACTGCACTACTCTAAACCCTAAAACACTACCCCAGCACGACTCCCTACAATACACAAGCACCACTGCACTATCCTAAACCCTAAAACACTACCCCCGCATGACCCCCTACACTACACAAACACCACTGCACTACCCTAAACCCTAAAACACTACCCCCAGCACGATCCCCTACACTACCCAAACACCACTGCACTAACCTAAATCCTAAAACAATACCCCCAGCACGACCCCCTACACTACCCAAACACCACTGCACTACCCTAAAACATGACCCCTACACTACACAAACACCACTGCACTACCCTAAACCCTAAAACACTACCCCCAGCACGACCCCCTACACTACACAAGCACCACTGCACTACCCTAAACCCTAAAACACTACCCCCAGAACGACCTCCTACACTGCCCGAACACCACTGCACTGCCCTAAACCTTGAAACACCAGTCCCTGCACGACCCCCTACACTGTTCGAACACCACTGCACTGCCCTAAACCCTGAAACACCACCCCCAGCACGACCCCTACACTGCCCGAACACCACTGCACTGCCCTAAACCCTGAAACACCACCCCCTTCACGACCCCCTACACTGCCCGAACACCACTGCACTGCCCTAAACCCTGAAACACCACCCCCAGCACGGCCCCTACACTGCCCAAACACCACTGCACTGCCCTAAACCCTGAAACACTATCCCCAGCAAGACCCCCTACACTGCCCAAACACCATTCTACTGCCCTAAACCCTGAAACATCACCCCCAGCAAGACCCCCTACACTGCCCGAACACCACTGCCCTAAACCCTGAAACACCACCCCCAGCACGACCCCCTACACTGTCCGAACACCACTGCACTGCCCTAAACCCTGAAACACCACCCCCAACACAACCCCCTACACTGCACAAACACCACTGCTCTGCCCAAAACCCTGAAACACCAGCCCCAGCACGACCCCCTACACTGCCCGAACACCACTGCACTGCCCTAAACCCAGAAACACCAGCCCCAGCACGACCCCCTACACTGCCCGAACACCACTGCACTACCCTAAACCCAGAAACACCACCCCCAGCACGACCCCCTACACTGCCTGAGCACCACTGCACTGCCCTAAACCCTGAAACACCAGCCCCAGCATGACCCCCTACACTGCCCGAACACCACTGCACTGCCCTAAACCCTGAAACACCAGCCCCAGCACGACCACCTACACTGCACGAACACCACTGCACTGCCCTAAACCCTGAAACACCAGCATGACCCCCTACACTGCCCGAACACCACTGCACTGCCCTAAACCGTGAAACACTAGCCCCAGCACGACCCCCTACACTGCCAGAACACCATTGCACTGCCCTAAACCCTGAAACACCAGCCCCAGCACAACCCCCTACACTGCCCGAACACTACTGCACTGCCCTAAGCCCTGAAACACCACCCCGTGCACGACCCCCTACACTGCCCGAACACCACTGCACTGCCCTAAACCCTGAAACACCACCCCCAGCACGACACCCTACACTGCCCGAACACCACTGCACTGCCCTAAACCCTGAAACACCATTCCCCCTGCACGACCCCCTACACTGCCCGAACACTACTGCACTGCCCTAAACCCTGAAACACCATCCCCAGCACGACCCCCTACACTGCACGAACACCCCTGCACTGCCCTAAACCCTGAAACACTACCCCCAGCAAGACCCCCTACACTGCCCGAAGACCACTGCACTGCCCTAAACCCTGAAACATCACCCCCAGCAAGACCCCCTACACTGCCCGAACACCACTGCCCTAAACCCTGAAACACCACCCCCAGCAAGACCCCCTACACTGCCCGAACACCACTGCACTACCCTAAACCCTACAACACTACCCCCAGCACGACCCCCTCACTACACAAGCACCACTGCACTACCCTAAACCCTAAAACACTACCCCCAGAACGACCCCCTACACTGCCCGAACACCACTGCACTGCCCTAAACCTTGAAACACCAGCCCCTGCACGACCCCCTACACTGTTCGAACACCACTGCACTGCCCTAAACCCTGAAACACCACCCCCAGCATGACCCCCTACACTGCCGAACACCACTGCACTGCCCTAAACCCTGAAACACCACCCCCTTCACGACCCCCTACACTGCCCGAACACCACTGCACTGCCCTAAACCCTGAAACACCACCCCCAGCACGGCCCCCTACACTGCCCAAAAACCACTGCACTGCCCTAAACCCTGAAACACTATCCCCAGCAAGACCCCCTACACTGCCCAAACACCACTCCACTGCCCTAAACCCTGAAACATCACCCCCAGCAAGACCCCCTACACTGCCCGAACACCACTGCCCTAAACCCTGAAACACCACCCCCAGCACGACCCCCTACACTGCCCGAACACCACTGCACTGCCCTAAACCCTGAAACACCACCCCCAGCACGACCCCCTACACTGCCCAAACACCACTGCTCTGCCCAAAACCCTGAAACACAAGCCCCAGCACGACCCCCTACACTGCCCGAACACCACTGCACTGCCCTAAACCCTGAAACACCAGCCCCAGCACGACCCCCTACACTGCCCGAACACCACTGCACTACCCTAAACCCATAAACACCACCCCCAGCACGACCCCCTACACTGCCTGAGCACCACTGCACTGCCCTAAACCCTGAAACACCAGCCCCAGCATGACCCCCTACACTGCCCGAACACCACTGCACTGCCCTAAACCCTGAAACACCAGCCCCAGCACGACCACCTACACTGCACGAACACCACTGCACTGCCCTAAACCCTGAAACACCAGCCCCAGCATGACCCCCTACACTGCCCGAACACCACTGCACTGCCCTAAACCGTGAAACACTAGCCCCAGCACGACCCCCTACACTGCCAGAACACCATTGCACTGCCCTAAACCCTGAAACACCAGCCCCAGCACAACCCCCTACACTGCCCGAATACCACTGCACTGCCCTAAACCCTGAAACACCACCCCGTGCACGACCCCCTACACTGCCCGAACACCACTGCCCAAAACCCTGAAACACCACCCCCAGCAAGACCCCCTACACTGCCCGAACACCACTGCACTGCCCTAAACCCTGAAACACCAGCCCCAGCACGAACCCCTACATTGCCCGAACACCACTGCACTGCCCTAAACCCTGAAACACCAGCCCCAGCACGAACCCCTACATTGCCCGAACACCACTGCACTGCCCTAAACCCTGAAACACCACCCCCTGCATGACCCACTACACTGCCCGAACACCACTGCACTGCCCTAAACCCTGAAACACCATTCCCCCTGCACGACCCCCTACTCTGCCCGAACACTACTGCACTGGCCTAAACCCTGAAACACCATCCCCAGCACGACCCCTACACTGCACGAACACCCCTGCACTGCCCTAAACCCTGAAACACTACCCCCAGCAAGACCCCCTACACTGCCCGAACACCACTGCACTGCCCTAAACCCTGAAACATCACCCCCAGCAAGACCCCCTACACTGCCCGAACACCACTGCCCTAAACCCTGAAACACCACCTCCAGCAAGACCCCGTACACTGCCCGAACACCACTGCACTGCCCTAAACCCTGAAACACCAGCCCCAGCACGACCCCCTACATTGCCCGAACACCACTGCACTGCCCTAAACCCTGAAACACCACCCCTGCATGACCCACTACACTGCCCGAACACCACTGCACTGCCCTAAACCCTGAAACACCACCCCCAGCACGACCCCCTACACTGCCCGAACACCATTGCACTGCCCTAAACCCTGAAACACCACCCCCTGCACGACCCCCTACACTGCCCGAACACTACTGCACTGCCCTAAACCCTGAAACACCAGCCCCAGCAAGACCCCCTACACTGCCCGAACACCACTGCACTGCCCTAAACCCTGAAACATCACCCCCAGTAAGACCCCCTACACTGCCCGAACACCACTGCCCTAAACCCTGAAACACCACCCCCAGCAAGACCCCCTACACTGCCCGAACACCACTGCACTGCCCTAAACCCTGAAACACCAGCCCCAGCACGACCCCCTACATTGCCCGAACACCACTGCACTGCCCTAAACCCTGAAACACCACCCCCTGCATGACCCACTACACTGCCCGAACACCACTGCACTGCCCTAAACCCTGAAACACCATTCCCCTGCACGACCCCCTACTCTGCCCGAACACTACTGCACTGGCCTAAACCCTGAAACACCATCCCCAGCACGACCCCCTACACTGCACGAACACCCCTGCACTGCCCTAAACCCTGAAACACTACCCCCAGCAAGACCCCTACACTGCCCGAACACCACTGCACTGCCCTAAACCCTGAAACATCACCCCCAGCAAGACCCCCTACACTGCCCGAACACCACTGCCCTAAACCCTGAAACACCACCCCCAGCAAGACCCCTACACTGCCCGAACACCACTGCACTGCCCTAAACCCTGAAACACCAGCCCCAGCACGACCCCCTACATTGCCCGAACACCACTGCACTGCCCTAAACCCTGAAACACCACCCCCTGCATGACCCACTACACTGCCCGAACACCACTGCACTGCCCTAAACCCTGAAACACCACCCCCAGCACGACCCCCTACACTGCCCGAACACCATTGCACTGCCCTAAACCCTGAAACACCACCCCCTGCACGACCCCCTACACTGCCCAAACACTACTGCACTGCCCTAAACCCTGAAACACCAGCCCCAGCAAGACCCCTACACTGCCCAAACACCACTGCACTGCCCTAAACCCTAAAACATCACCCCCAGCAAGACCCCCTACACTGCCCGAACACCACTGCCCTAAACCCTGAAACACCACCCCCAGCAAGACACCCTACACTGCCCGAACAACACTGCAGTGCCCTAAACCCTAAAACTCCACCCCCAGCACGACCCCCTACACTGCCCGAACACCACTGCTCTGCCCAAAACCCTGAAACACCAGCCCCAGCACGACCCCCTACACTGCCCGAACACCACTGCACTGCCCTAAACCCTGAAACACCACCCCCAGCACGACCCCCTACACTGCCCGAACACCACTGCACTGCCCTAAACCCTGAAACACCACCCCCAGCACGACCGCCTACACTGCCTGAAAACCACTGCACTGCCCTAAACCCTGAAACACCAGCCCCAGCACGACCCCCTACACTGCCCGAACACCACTGCACTGCCCTAAACCCTCAAACACCAGCCCCAGCACGACCCCTACACTGCCCGAACACCACTGCACTACCCTAAACCCTGAAACACCAGCCCCAGCAAGACCCCCTACACTGCCCGAACACCACTGCACTGCCCTAAACCCTGAAACACCAGCCCCAGCAAGACCCCCTACACTGCCCGAACACCACTGCACTGCCCTAAACCCTGAAACACCACCCCCAGCAAGACCCCCTACACTGCCCGAACACCACTGCGCTGCCCTAAACGCTGAAACATCAGCCCCAGCAAGACCCCCTACACTGCACGAACACCATTGCACTGCCCTAAACCCTGAAACACCACCCCCAGCAAGACCCCCTACACTGCCCGAACACCACTGCACTAAACCCGGAAACACCAGCCCCAGCAAGACCACCTACACTGCCCGAACACCACTGCACTGCCCAAAACCCTGAAACACCACCCCCAGCACGACACCCTACACTGCCCGAACACCACTGCACTGCCCTAAACCCTGAAACACCACCCCCAGCACGACCCCTACACTGCCCGATAACCACTGCACTGCCCTAAACCCTGAAACACCACCCCCTGCACGACCCCCTACACTGCCCGAACACCACTGCACTGCCCTAAACCCTAAAACTCTACCCCCAGCATGACCCCCTACACTGCCCGAACACCACTGCACTGCCCTAAACCCTGACTCACCACCCCCTGCACGACCCCCTACACTGCCCGAACACCACTACACTGCCCTAAACCCAGAAACACCACCCCCAGCATGACCCCCTACACTGCCCAAACACCACTGCACTGCCCTAAACCCTGAAACACCACCCCCAGCACGACCCCCTACACTGCCCGAACACCACTGCACTGCCCTAAACCCTGAAACACCAGCCCCTGCACGACCCCCTACACTGCCCGAACACCACTGCACTGCCCTAAACCCTGAAACACCACCCCCAGCACGACCCCCTACACTGCCTGAACACCACTGCCCTAAACCCTGAAACACCACCCCCAGCAAGACCCCCTACACTGCCCGAATAACACTGCACTGCCCTAAAGCCTGAAACACCACCTCCAACACAACCCCCTACACTGCCTGAACACCATTGCTCTGCCCTAAACCCTGAAACACTACCCCCAGCAAGACCCCCTACACTGCCCGAACACCACTGCCCTAAACCCTGAAACACCACCCCCAGCACGACCCCCTACACTGCTCGAACACCACTGCACTGCCCTAAACCCTGAAACACCACCCCAGCACGACCCCCTACACTGCCCGAACACCACTGCTCTGCCCAAAACACTGAAACACCAGCCCCAGCATGACCCCCTACACTGCCCGAACACCACTGCACTGCCCTAAACCCTGAAACACCACCCCCAGCAAGACCCCCTACACTGCCCGAACACCACTGCACTGCCCTAAACCCTGAAACACCAGCCCCAGCATGACCCCTACATTGCCCGAACACCACTGCACTGCCCTAAACCCTGAAACACCACCCCTGCATGACCCACTACACTGCCCGAACACCACTGCACTGCCCTAAACCCTGAAACACCATTCCTCCTGCACGACCCCTACTCTGCCCGAACACTACTGCACTGGCCTAAACCCTGAAACACCATCCCCAGCACTACCCCCTACACTGCACGAACACCCCTGCACTGCCCTAAACCCTGAAACACTACCCCCAGCAAGACCCCCTACACTGCCCGAACACCACTGCACTGCCCTAAACCCTGAAACATCACCCCCAGCAAGACCCCTACACTGCCCGAACACCACTGCCCTAAACCCTGAAACACCAACCCCAGCAAGACCCCCTACACTGCCCGAACACCACTGCACTGCCCTAAACCCTGAAACACCAGCCCCAGCACGACCCCCTACATTGCCCGAACACCACTGCACTGCCCTAAACCCTAAAACACCACCCCTGCATGACCCACTACACTGCCCGAACACCACTGCACTGCCCTAAACCCTGAAACACCACCCCCAGCACGACCCCCTACACTGCCCGAACACCATTGCACTGCCCTAAACCCTGAAACACCACCCCCTGCACGACCCCTACACTGCCCGAACACTACTGCACTGCCCTAAACCCTGAAACACCGCCCCCAGCATGACCCCCTACACTGCACGAACACTACTGCACTGCCCTAAACCCTGAAACACTACCCCAGCAAGACCCCCTACACTGCCCGAACACCACTGCACTGCCCTAAACCCTGAAACATCACCCCCAGCAAGACCCCCTACACTGCCCGAACACCACTGCCCTAAACCCTGAAACACCACCCCCAGCAAGACCCCTACACTGCCCGAACAACACTGCAGTGCCCTAAACCCTAAAACACCACCCCCAGCATGACCCCCTACACTGCCCGAACACCACTGCTCTGCCCAAAACCCTGAAACACCAGCCCCAGCACGACCCCCTACACTGCCCGAACACCACTGCACTGCCCTAAACCCTGAAACACCACCCCCAGCACGACCGCCTACACAGCCTGAAAACCACTGCACTGCCCTAAACCCTGAAACACCAGCCCCAGCACGACCCCCTACACTGCCCGAACACCACTGCACTGCCCTAAACCCTCAAACACCAGCCCCAGCACGACCCCCTACACTGCCCGAACACCACTGCACTACCCTAAACCCTGAAACACCAGCCCCAGCAAGACCCCCTACACTGCCCGAACACCACTGCACTGCCCTAAACCCTGAAACACCACCCCCAGCAAGACCCCCTACACTGCCCGAACACCACTGCGCTGCCCTAAACGCTGAAACATCAGCCCCAGCGAAACCCCTACACTGCGCGAACACCATTGCACTGCCCTAAACACTGAAACACCACCCCCAGCAAGACCCCCTACACTGCCCGAACACCACTGCACTAAACCCGGAAACACCGGCCCCAGCAAGACCACCTACACTGCCCGAACACCACTGCACTGCCCAAAACCCTGAAACACCACCCCCAGCACAACACCCTACACTGCCCGAACACCACTGCACTGCCCTAAACCCTGAAACACCACCCCCAGCACGACCCCTACACTGCCCGAGCACCACTGCACTGCCCTAAACCCTGAAACACCACCCCCTGCACGACCCCCTATACTGCCCGAACACCACTGCACTGCCCTAAACCCTAAAACTCTACCCCCAGCATGACACCCTACACTGCCCGAACACCACTGCACTGCCCTAAACCCTGACTCACCACCCCCTGCACGACCCCCTACACTGCCCGAACACCACTACACTGCCCTAAACCCAGAAACACCACCCCCAGCACAACCCCCTACACTGCCCAAACACCACTGCACTGCCCTAAACCCTGAAACACCACCCCCAGCACGACCCCCTACACTGCCCGAACACCACTGCACTGCCCTAAACCCTGAAACACCAGCCCCTGCACGACCCCCTACACTGCCCGAACACCATTGCACTGCCCTAAACCCTGAAACACCACCCCCAGCACGACCCCCTACACTGCCTGAACACCACTGCCCTAAACCCTGAAACACCACCCCCAGCAAGACCCCCTACACTGCCCGAATACCACTGCACTACCCTAAACCCTAAAATACTCCCCCAGCACGACCCCTACACTACCCGAACACAACTGCACTGCCCTAAACCCTCAAACACTCCCCCAGCACGACCCCCTACACTACCCGAACACCACTGCACTGCCCTAAACCCTAAAACACTCCCCCAGCACGACCCCCTACACTGCCCGAACACCACTGCACTGCCCTAAACCCTAAAACACTCCCCCAGCATGCCCCCTACACTACCCAAACACCACTGCACTGCCCTAAACCCTAAAACACTCCCCCAGCATGACCCCCTGCATGACCCAAACACCACTGCACTGCCCCAAACCCTGAAACACCACCCCCAGCAAGACCCCTACACTGCCCGAACACCACTGCACTGCCCTAAACCCTGAAACACCACCCCCAGCACGACCCCTACACTGCCCGAACACCACTGCACTACCCTAAACCCTAAAACACGACCTCCTACACTACACAAAGACCACTGCACTACCCTAAACCCTAAAACACTACCCCCAGCACGACCCCCTACACTACACAAACACCACTGCACTACCCTAAACCCTAAAATACTACCCCCTACACTACACAAACACCACTGCACTACCCTAAACCCTAAAACAATACCCCCAGCACGAACCCCTACACTACCCAAACACCACTGCACTACCCTAAACCCTAAAACACTACCCCCAGCAGTACCCCTACACTACCCAAACACCATTGCACTACCCTAAACCCTAAAACACTACCCCAGCAGTACCCCTACACTACCCAAACACCACTGCACTACCCTAAACCCTAAACCACTACCCCCAGCACGACCCCCTACACTACCCAAACACCACTGCACTACCCTAAACCCTAAAACACTACCCCCAGCACAACCCCCTACACTACCCAAACACCACTGTAATACCCTAAACCCTAAAACACACCCCCAGCACGACTCCCTATACTATCCAAACACCACTGCACTATCCTAAACCCTAAATCTACCCCCAGCATGACCCCCTACACTACACAAACACCACTGCACTACCCTAAACCCTAAAACACTACCCCCAGCACGACCCCCTTCACTACCTAAACACAACTACACAATTTGTTACAGGCGTTGCAACGCAGGCCTGTGGTGCTTACTGGAAGTACTTGGTGGGCTAGTTGGGCCCCAGGGACCCTCAGGATTCAAGGTGACCTAATCCCCCAACTTAAAACGCGCCACGGGGCGCGTTTGCACAGTGGTGAAGGGAGGGGCGGGGCCTCAGGTGACATGTGCGCAAACACGCCCCTGGAATCCTGAGGGACCCTGGGAGCCAACTAGCCCACCAGGTACCTTCAGTAAGCACAACAGAGTTGCGTTGCAGAGAGGTGAAAAAGGTGCGTGGCCTCGGAACGCCTCTCTGCAACTCAGCTCTGTGGTCCTAACTGTAGGTACCTGGGGAGCTAGTTGGGCCCCAGGGACCCTCAGGATTCAAGGGGACTTAATCCCGCAACTTAAAACGCGCCACGGGCGCGTTTGCACACGCGTTTTAAGAGGTAGTTTTAATCCCCCTGCCCTATTATGTACTAGGGACTTACAGAGGAGGTCATGCTAATCACAGGGGTACCCCAACGCATAGTGTTCCCTAGTGTATGTAGGTGTTTTCACTGTATTCTAAGTGTCTTTTAGCATAGCACTGACTCTGGTTAGTCAGAGTCAGTTACCACCAGTACCCGTCTGAAAAAGTTGTGGGCACAGGATGATTTTGCAACATGGCCTCTTTCTGCTCCTCTGTTGGTTCTTTCTGCACATCTTTTGCTTCTTCCTGCACTTTTCTTCGTCTTTGTGGACTTCTGTTGCTTCTTTCTGCATTTCTTTTGCTTCTTTCTGCGCGTTTTTTCTTCTTTCTTCACATGTCCTACCTCTGTAGGCATAGTTAGAAACTAGCATTTAAAAAACCTTTGAAATTCACTTAAAAATCATAGGTTTCAGGCACGTTATAGTTAGAAATTAGCATTTAAAAAACCTTTGAAATTCACTGAAAAAACCATAGGTTTCAGACACGTTATAGTTAGAAATTAGCATTTAAAAAACATTTGAAATTCACTGAAAAAACCATAGGTTTTAGGGACAGTTATAGTTAGTTGGACATTTCACTCGTACAAAACCATAGAAATTCCCCGTTATAGTTAGTTCAGCTAACTATAACTCGCGCCCCGCAATGCACTGCTGATGACGTCACATATTACATCACTCATGACATGGTCAGTGACATCACTGATGACATCACTGATGACATCTCAAATCACATCACTGATGACATCATCCATGTGATAATTTCATGCATCTTCTCACACCCTAATATAGCTTTTGATACACCCACTCTAAATTACAGACTGCCATTCTCAAAACCATACACACTCCAATACCAATAACTACATACCCACTCACTGATTCTTAGGTCTACACAGACACATCTACTCACTCACCCGTACAGTCACTCATACTTACAGTCACTCAGTACAGGACTATCATATGCACTCATACACCTATATAAACACTCACACGCCGCCACTCATCCATAGAGGTACTCACACACCTAGTCAGTCATGCAAAAAATTAATCACACACCCATTTACTCACCTATACAGTTATACACACACCAGCTCACTTACTCATACAAATACTAGCACATTCTTACGCTCTTATACAATAACTGATACAAGCACACACGCATCCATACAGCCACTCTCACAATCACACACTCTCACTTATAGCCATTTAAATACTCTAACACACATATATACTGCCTTTTACATATGTAGTTACTCGCACATGTACCACGGAGATATACATTCACTCCCTAACACACCCATACACACACTCACCCACCCAAGCAGTCCATCACAGATGCACTCTTGAAATCATGCACCCAGTGAATCACTCACTCACACATCTATGTACAGAGTCACACACACCCCACCCACACAAACACTCAGGCAGCCATACAGATACTCAGAGAACCAATCAATAACCCATATAGACACTCATGTAGCTATTCGCAAATCCATGCATCCACTTACACACCAACAAACAGACGGATACAGACATTCACACAGTTTAGTCACTAACCATTGCATTCAGTAAGATACGTTTAATCACTCACTTGTAGAGTCAGTCACGCACCTACTAAATCATCCATTCAGACACTTAAACACCCACTCATTCTTCAATACGCCTTTCCCTATATATATTAAACATATTTAAACTTTACAGAAACACACAGTCACTGGATGATGTCATCAGTGATTTCATTTGAGATGTCATCAGTGATGTCATCAGTGATGTCACTGACCATGTCATGAGTGATGTAATATGTGACGTCATCAGCAGTGCATTGCGGGGCGCGAGTTATAGTTAGCTGAACTAACTATAACGGGGGAATTTCTATGGTTTTGTACGAGTGAAATGTCCAACTAACTATAACTGTCCCTAAAACCTATGGTTTTTTCAGTGAATATATATATATATATATATATTTTCAATACTCCTTCCTTGTATCCACAAAGAAAAACGGAACGGACTCCACTTCATGCGTGCTTTAGTATTTTATTTTGTGCTTCTTGCCGCCATGACGCGTTTCGGGCTACCCAGAGCCCTTGATCACATGACATGCTCTCATTTTTTTCCCATTTTTAAAGTGACTCAGTGCATTACGTGAAAAATAAATATAAAAAACAGACTATCCATTCGATCTCTGTTTCAACACCCTGCTTCTAACACATTTCGCCGTATATAGATTAAAGATGTTTTCATAAAAACCTGTGTTAAAAAATATATAAATATATCCATAAATATTGCTGTATAAATACATAAATAATATATTAAACACAAGTTAAAAAGGAGGTGACACTTGGACACAAATATAACATATATCTGCATAATGCATAAAAAAAGATGTTTTCCTCATCAATTTCATTTCTTTTTCTTTTTCTTACGAGTAGCCATTATGTGCAAGTTTGCCATTTTAAAACAATAACTGTATAAATACTTTTTGTTAAAACAAATTACACATGCTAAAATTTCAGATCAAAATTTTTTTGAAACCAATTATTAGTACTGTTGGTCTACTTTTTGTTCATGGTTAATCAAATATATTCCAATGTCCATCCTTACATATATTGATGTTAATCTTAATTGAGCCCAAACATTTTCTGTAATTGAGTTCCTATATACAGTACAAAGTTAGTGCAAAGCGCGCTCTCAAAAAGTGCTAAAGTGCTGTTGTGATGATTACTATTCATCTCTTAACAATAAAGTGACACTGTGCTTGACTTATTGTTTCCAGTGTGCCATGAGCCCATGTGCACCACTGGTAAAAAAACTGGATTTTGTTAAGAGAAGAGAGGCAGAATTTAAGTCATATAATACATTTAAAAGGATATGTTGTCAGTGCAAAATTATTCATATTATAGCCAAGTATACAGATCTTCAGTCGTGTTTAATCCATGTGGACTCTTACTATCTAAATCTAAGATATATTTAGTTTCGAGTCTTCTGAGTATTGCATCTCTATTTCCTCCCCTTCTCAGCGGGGGCACATTGTCAATTACGTAATATTTCAACTGATTAAGATTTTTGTTGTGAATTTCGTTGAAATGGCGGGCTACCGGATAAGAACTATCATTATTGGTTATCGCCCGTAGATGCTGTAATATCCTCTTGTGGACATGGAGAAGCGTACTGCCCACGTATCTCAGTCCACAAGAGCATTCTAGTACGTAAACAGCAAACTCAGATTTACACGTTAAAAACTTGCTGATTAAAACTGGTTTGTCATTAAAAGGTGTATGAAATGTAGTTTTGTTTTCTCCATATTTGCATGCTTTGCATGTTGTACACCTCACAAAGCCTTTGCGTTTTGTTAACCAATTAGTATTGGTGGGAATTTCAGGACTGCTGCTAACTAGATAATCACTGGTGCTGCATGCTTTTCTAAATGTTATAGTGGGTGAGGTTGGCATTTTATCTCCTATAACCGGGTCACTTAAGATAAGGTGCCAGTTTTTCTTGATTATTTTCCTGAGACTATCCCTTTGTTTGTTATATGTTAGGATTAGCCTAGGGGTGTTTGTCACATTTTCTAAGATGTCTGACTCTTTCATTTTACTATTCGAGGGCTTAAACAACAGATTTTCTCTTGACATGGATTTAGTCCGTGAGATTGCTTGATCTATAGTCTTTTGCGAATAGCCTCTTGCTAGGAATCTTGATTTGCATTCCTGTTGGGCTATGTATAAATCATTATCATTGCTACAAATCCTACGAATACGCAGCATTTCCCCATATGGGATACTCTGCACTGTATGTTTAGGGTGGAAGCTGCTTGAATGTAGGATTGTGTTCCCTGCTGTGGGCTTACGATGTAATCGTGTATGTACCTTGTTGTTTTGTACATATACCTCCACATCCAGAAAACATATACAATCTGCGCTTATATCAAATGTAAATTGTAAATTCATGTCATTGTTGTTCAGTTGGGTGATAAAATTCTCAGCACTCTCCTTGTCCCCACGCCATATTATGAACAGATCGTCAATAAAACGGACCCATTTAACCACATTTTCTGTCCAAGCCTTCTTATGTTCTATTTTCAATACCTTCTCCTCCCATCACCCCATATGGAGACAGGCGTAGCTGGGCGAAAAACTCGCACCCATAGCTACGCCTCTCTCCTGGTGGTATACCTGCTGTTGGAACATAAAGTAGTTGTTGTTCAGACAGAAATTAATGAGGTCAATAAGCATTTTGTTATGTACATGATACTTAATGGGCCTTGTACTTAAATAATATTCTACTGCCCTTAACCCATCCCTATGATGGATAGATGTGTATAAATTAAACACATCCATGGACACCAGAACATAGTCATCCTGCCATTTGAGATCATGTAATTGTCTTAAAAAGTCCGTAGTGTCTTGTATATATGACGGTAGAGATTTTACGTGCTCTTGAAGAAACGAGTCTATATATACAGATACATTTTCCAAAAGGCTTTCCTTAGCAGATATTATTGGTCTGCCTGGGGGTCTCTATTTGTCCTTATGATGAATTTTCGGGATGAAATATATTACTGGCACATTTGTTTTGTAATTCTGAAGGTTGATGGAAACAAAGATTTTAAAACGATCAAAACAAATCAACACACTTTTACTTGGTGATGCGCAAATGATAGTCACTGAAACCCAATTTCCACACATTATCATTTGTGTGTTATATAGTTCTATCAGTAAAAGTGTATGTCAGTGAACATTTAGTGGCAATTTCAATGGAAAATGTGTTGTCTATGACATCGTGCTACTGCTACTAGTAATATATTGTGACAGTGTGCTCCACAATGCACCACCAGCTGCATACTACACCCATACCAGTCTCCTGTTGAATATATTTGCTACACTTTGTGTGAAGCTAGAGTTTTTCACAATCCCTATGACTTCAGTCCTACCACTGGTGCAAGGTGCTGAACTATGTCCCTAAGTCCAGTTTTAAAATATACCCTTGAAAGTATTCCCAAGCAAGACCTTGGGGTAACCTTTCAGTATTTTTAGCAGCTGTTTTTTTCACTGAGAATGTGCCTACTAAACGTAATCATGTACAATCACCCCACTTGTTTATGACTTTCACACATAAATTCAGAAATATGGATGTGGCTTAATGGCCAGAGCTGCTGGTGCTCATGCAAATCGCTCCAATGACCTTGGGCACTGTTCATGCTATATAAAACTGTACATCTCTGTGTGTGTGTGTGTGTGTGTGTGTGTATATGTGTATATATATATATATGTGTGTACATATATATATATATATATATATATATATATATATATATATATATATATATATATATATATATATATATATATATATATCTACTGGCAGTCGCCAGTAGATAGTTATAGTTAGGACCTATTTTCCATAGGAAATCCGCAACATTCTATTTGAAATAACTCTTGCGTCAATTGACGAATCTTCGCGAAATTTTCAAACTTTATGGCCCGCTCCAGTCCGCTCCTACCCTGAAAGTTTCGGGGTTATTCGTCAAGCGGGGGCCGAGAAAAAAGGGGGTCCCAAAACGTGTTTTCCCCATTCATTTTCCCATAGGAAACTTTAGCCACGGCTACAGCCCGAACTGCTGAACGGAATTACACAAAATTTGGCAAAGAGGTAGTTCTTGGTTCAGAAAGAACCCTTTTGTTAAATGGTGTAAATCCGTTCAGTAGTTGCGGAGAAATTAAAAAATAAGAGTCAAAAAATCAATTTCCCATAGGAAACTTTATGCAAGGCTACAGCCCGAACTGCTGAACGGAATTACACCAAATTTGGCAAAGAGGTAGTTCTTGGTTCAGAAAGAACCCTTTTTGTTAAATGGTGTAAATCCGTTCAGTAGTTGCTGAGAAAATCAAAAGTAAAAACACATATATATCTGGGCGGAGCCTAACCACACATGTCATCGTGAGATCTGATTGGCTGTCAGCACTTCATCCTGGAATTGCTGGCAGCCATCTTGGGACCAATATAAATGATAGTACCCCATTGAAATGCATTGTAGTGAATCGAAGATTTTGAGGGTTACCAAAAGGAGAACTATAAAGGGTGATAACAGACTTTAGTTACATTAGAATTCATTTGTTGATGGTACCATACTAATTTCAGGAATTGTGGTGTGTTCTAAGGTGATTTTACCCTGTGAAAAACCTTCTGCTGGGATATCATGAATCATGTTTGAGAGAAAACTATTTTCACATGCTTGTCCCATACAGTTTTGGAAGGTGCTCCAGAAGCTAAAATGAGAGCATATTTTCTGTAAATTCACATTATCTTTCTCAGTCATGTGAGAATGAAGTCTGACATTCTCAGTAAAACATGTACATCCAACAAGGGCAGAGACTGTCAGTTGATTCCTTTGTGTTCTACTGCAGCTTCCCAGAGTGTTCTAAAGAACAACTAGAGTGCTAACAGCCTTACTTATGACAAAAGTATGGCACACCTGAAGCCATCTTGATTGGAATAAACTGGTAACACTTAACACATTTAATTTAAAAAGGAACAAAATGATGGGGTTCATTTTGTCATAGAAATTATGGTTAGTGCTGTAGAAAGAAAAATTAGGACATGTTTCAAGTGTGATCTCAAATATCTTCCTGTTATATTTCAACAGGAGCAGCCTGTCAGTTGATGCCTTTGTGTTCTACTGCAGCTTCCCAGAGTGTTCTAAAGAACAACTAGAGCGCTAACAGCCTTACTTATGACAAAAGTATGGCACACCTGAAGCCATCTTGATTGGAATAAACTGGTAACACTTAAAACATTTAATTTAAAAAGGAACAAAATGAGGGGGTTCATTTTGCCATAGAAATTATATTTAGTGCTGCAAAAAGAAAATTTAGGGCATGTTTTAAGTGAGATCTCAAATCCTCTTCTATTTCATTAGAAAATTCTGACATGCAGACTGAAACAATCACTTTCAATACCAGCAGTAGACTTCCAGTTAACTCCTTGGAGAGCAGTAGCTTTACTACAGTGATCTAATGAACAACTAGAGTGCTAACATTCTGAATTTATGGCAAATGTGTGACACATCTGAATGCCTTCTTGATGGAATCAAAGTAAAAACTGAAAGCATTTCCTACTGAGGAGACTGCAGTAAATGAGGAAATTAGGAAACTTCATAACAAAGAAGTCTTCCAAGATGGCCACCAGTGAAAAAAGAGCCCAAATGTAGCACACATATCACCCAGTGGTAGCCCACGTATAGCCCAATGACAGAAGTGTGCAAAACACTTTTTATTTTTGTTTTTTTGCAGTTTTATATAGTGCAGACTGGTCAGTTATTGGAGTGCTTTACATGAGCATAGGTTACATCACACAAGGACAAATTCATGTTGGTTGACCCCTACACTACCCAAACACCACTGCACTACCCTAAACCCTAAAACACTACCCCCAGCACGAACCCCTTCACTACCCAAACACCACTGCACTACCCTAAACCCTAAATCTACTCCCTACACTACACAAATACCACTGCACTACCCTAAACCCTAAAACACTAGAACCCAGCACGACCCCCTACAGTACACAAACACCACTGCACTACCCTAAACCCTAAAACACTACCCCCTACACTACACAAACACCATCGCACTACCCTAAACCCTAAAACACTACCCCCAGCATGACCCCTACACTACACAAACACCACTGCACTACCCTAAACCCTAAAACACTACCCCAGCACGACCCCCTACACTACCCAAACAGCACTGCACTACCCTAAACCTTAAAACACTACCCCAGCATGACTCCCTACACTACACAAACACCACTGGACTACCCTAAACCCTAAAACACTACCCCCAGCACAACTCCCTACACTACCTAAACACCACTGCACTACACTAAACCCTAAATCTACCCCCAGCATGACCTCCCACACTACACAAACACCACTGCACTACCCTAAACCCTAAAACACTACCCCAGCATGACCCCTACACTACCCAAACACCACTGCACTACACTAAACCCTAAATCTACCCCCAGCATGACCTCCCACACTACACAAACACCACTGCACTACCCTAAAACACTACCCCCAGCACGACCCCCTGCACTACCCAAACACCACTGCACTACCCTAAACCCTAAAACACTAACCCCAGCATGACCCCCTACACTACCCAAACACCACTGCACTACCCTATACCCTAAAACATGACCCCGTACACTACACAAACACAACTGCACTACCCTAAACCCTAAAACACTACCCACAGCATGACCCCCTACACTACACAAACACCACTGCACTACCCTAAACCCTAAAACACTACCCCTACACTACACAAACACCACTGCCCTACCCTAAACCCTAAAACACAACCCCCAGCATGACCCCCTACAATACACAAACACCACTGCACTACCCTAAACCCCCTACACTATACAAACACCACTGCATTACTCTAAACCCTAAAACACTACCCCCAGCACGACCCCCTCACAACACAAACACCACTGCACTACCCTAAACCCTAAATCGACTCCCAGCACGACCCCTACACTACCCAAACACCACTGCCATACCCTAAACCCTAAAACACTACCCTCAGCACTACCCCCTACACTACACAAACACCACTGCACTACCCTAAACCCTAAAACACTACCCCAGCACTACCCCCTACACTACCCAAACACCACTGCGCTAACATAAACCCTAAAACACTACCCCAGCACAACCCCCTACACTACACAAACACCACTGCACTACCCTAAACCCTAAAACACTACCCCAGCACGACTCCCTACACTACCCAAACACCACTGCACTAACATAAACCCTAAAACACTACCCCAGCACGACCCCCTACACTACCCAAACACCACTGCACTACCCTAAACCATAAAACACTACCCCCAGCATGACCCCCTACACTACACAAACACCACTGCACTACCCTAAACCCTAAAACACTAACCCAGCACAACCCCTACACTACCCAAACACCACTGCACTACCCTAAAGCCTAAAACACTACCCCCAGCACGACCCCCTACACTACTGCACTACCCTAAACCCTAAAACACTACCCCAGCACGACCCCCTACACTACCCAAACACCACTGCACTACCCTAAACCCTAAAACACTACCCCCAGCACGACCCCCTACACCACCCAAACACCACTGCACTACCCTAAACCCTAGAAAAGAAACCCCCACCCCATGCCCAATCCCCCTTACCTCTCACTCCTCGTGGTTCCTGCTTCACGTCGTCTCTGAGGGGCGGTGCACGTCGTTGTGAGGAAACGGAACAGCCTCTGTTTCCTTACAACGACATGGATCATCTACATGTTTTTAGAACGCATGGTCATTTACCATACATACCTTTACAACAAAATTCGTTGTAAAGGCATGCGTGGTAAATGACCATGCGTTCTAAAAATGCGTAGTAATAACTTCGTGATGTACAACGCATGCGTGGTAATGCATGCGTTTTAATGGTATCGCAAAGTAAAAAGTCGTTGTAACGGCTGTTTACCGATCGAAGCTGGCCCCTGTTCTTCAGTGAGACGTTTATTTGATTAATTAGGAGGAAGGAATGTGGTTTTTTACCGAAAAGTGCATTCCCGGCTGTTGTATTGTGAAAGTGTCCGCGTGGCCTGGTTTCACTTCCGGTGAGAGAGTGGAAGAGTCTGTTTGGATCTAAAGGAGTTCTGTTGTTGGACGGGGCCGGCGCGACATGTCATCAGAAAACATAGCTAATGGAAAGCGTCCTCCCTGAAGTGTGGAGCAGTGCCATGAGAGGTCAACGAGTGTGCGTCCCACCGCAGTATGACCGTACCGCGTGACCCATGTGCCACCTCCAGGGTACGGGAGGCAGAAGCGGCATCGCAGGTCCTCTTGAAGACCGTTGTAGCACTAATTCTACATTTTGGTACTAGGGCATTTTAACTTCGTTGTTCCTGCCAGATACAAAGAGAAGATCCTGTGTTATTCAGTGCCCTCGTTACCTTTTTTGTGGGTTGTGGTGCTTGTCACTTCGCTGCCCCGCCGGTGCACACGACTGGGCACCCCACCTCGTGTGCCATCTGCAGGGCCTCTGCCCTCGGATCACTGGTTTCGGTTTCTGGAGTGGCAACATAAACAGTTGCTCTCAAAGGACTAGCCTGAACACTTAGGTGAATATCCCCTGCACCAGCATTCCACTGAAATTCTTTCCTAGCTCTCCCACGTCAACGAGGACGTCATAATAGCACGGCTCCGCTCGCGACACCGTATGACGTCATCGGAGCCATAAGAGAACCTCGTCGGCGTGCTGACGTCAGTTCCACCCATTTTTTCCGTGCCACCGAGGCAAACAGGGGACCGAGACATTTTCACATGTATACATAGTATAATAAATATATATATATTCACTGAAAAAACCATAGGTTTCAGGCACGTTATAGTTAGAAATTAGCATTTAAAAAACCTTAGAAATTCACTGAAAAAACCATAGGTTTCAGGCACGTTATAGTTAGAAATTAGCATTTAAAAAACCTTAGAAATTCACTGAAAAAACCATAGGTTTCAGGGGTGTTATAGTTAGTTGGACATTTCACTCGTACAAAACCATAGAAATTCCCCGTTATAGTTAGTTCAGCTAACTATAACTCATGCGCCCGCAATGCACTGCTGATGACGTCACATATTACATCACTCATGACATGGTCAGTGACATCACTCATGACATCACTGATGACATCTCAAATGACATCACTGATGACATCACTGATGACATCATCCAGTGAATGTGTGTTTTTCTGAAAATTAAATATGTTTTATATATGTATATCTCAAGGTCGATGGAAGAATAAATGGGTATATAAGTGTCTAAATGGATGATTTTGTTTTGTAAAATTGATTGTATAACTGACTAAGTGTATCTTAGTGAATACATGGGTTAGTGAGTAATGTTTAAATATGAAAATATCTGTATCAGTCTCTCACTTTGTGTATAAGTGGCTGCATGGGTTGGTGAGTAGCTACATGAGTGTCTATATGGGTTATTAGTTGGTTTTTTGAGTATCAGTATGAGTGTCTGAGTGTCTGTATGGTTCGGTGGGGGTATTACTTAGTGCATAGATGCATGAATGAGTGACTCACTGTTTGTATGTGTTGAAGACTGCATGTGTGCAGGACTGTATAGGTGGATGAGTATGTGTATGGGTGTGTTAGTGAGTGAATGACTGTCTCAATAGTGTCTTTATGAGTAACTACATATGTTTTAAACTAGTATATGTGAGTATTGGTGTATATAAGTGAGTATATGTGAGAGTGAGAGATTGGAAGAGTTCCTGTACAAATAAGTAGGTGTTTCTATAAGTGATTGTTTAAGAGAGTAAGTATGTGTAAGTTTCTGTAGAAGTAAGTGTGGTAGTGTGTGTATAACTGTATATGCAAGTAAATGAATGTTTGATACTTTGTTTGCATGTGTGACTATGTGTGTGAGTAACTCTATGGATGAGTAGCGGTGTGTAACAGGATGTATAGGTGTATGAGTACATATGATGAGTGAGTACATGTATGAGTGACTGTATAGGGACTGTTGGTGAATGAGTGGATGTGTGTGTAGATCTTGGAATTACTGAATAGGTGTGTTGTAACTGGTATTGGTATGTCCATTGTTTTGAAAATGTTAGTTTGTATTTTTGAGTGTGTGTATCAAAGGTTATATTAGGGTGAGAGGAGGTCTGCCACTCTATCACAAGGATGATGTAATCAGTGATGTCATCAGTGATGTCATTTGAGATGTCATCAGTGATGTCATGAGTGATGTCACTGACCATGTCATGAGTGATGTAATATGTGACGTCATCAGCAGTGCATTGCGGGCGCGCGAGTTATAGTTAGCTGAACTAACTATAACGGGGGAATTTCTATGGTTTTGTACGAGTGAAATGTCCAACTAACTATAACACCCCTGAAACCTATGGTTTTTTCAGTGAATTTCTAAGGTTTTTAAATGCTAATTTCTAACTATAACGTGCCTGAAACCTATGGTTTTTTCAGTGAATATATATATATATATATATGCACTGAAAAAACCATAGGTTTTAGGGACAGTTATAGTTAGTTGGACATTGCACTCGTACAAAACCCGTGAAATTCCCCTGTTATAGTTAGTTCAGCTAACTATAACTCGCGCCCCCGCAATGCACTGCTGATGACGTCACATATTACATCATTCATGACATGGTCAGTGACATCACTCATGACATCACTGATGACATCTCAAATGACATCACTGATGACATCATCCAGTGACTGTGTTTCTGTAAAGTTTAAATATGTTTAATATATAAAGGGAAAGGCGTATTGAAGAATGAGTGGGTGTATAAGTGTCTGAATGGATGATTTAGTACGTGAGTGACTGACTCTACAAGTGAGTGATTAAACGTATCTTACTGAATGCATGGGTTAGTGACTAAACTGTGTGAATGTCTGTATCCGTCTGTTTGTTGGTGTGTAAGTGGATGCATGGATTTGCGAATAGCTACATGAGTGTCTATATGGGTTATTGATTGGTTCTCTGAGTATCTGTATGGCTGCCTGAGTGTTTGTGTGGGTGGTGTGTGTGTGACTCTATACATAGATGTGTGAGTGGGTGATTCACTGGGTGCATGATTTCAAGAGTGCATCTGTGATGGACTGCTTGGGTGGGTGAGTGTGTGTATGGGTGTGTTAGTGAGTGAATGTATATCTCAGTGGTACATGTGCGAGTAACTACATATGTAAAAGGCAGTATATATGTGTGTTAGAGTATTTAAATGGCTATAAGTGAGAGTGTGTTATTGTGAGAGTGGCTGTATGGATGCGTGTGTGCTTGTATCAGTTATTGTATAAGAGCGTAAGAATGTGCTAGTATTTGTATGAGTGAGTGAGCTGGTGTGTGTATAACTGTATAGGTGAGTAAATGGGTGTGTGATTAATTTTTTGCATGACTGACTAGGTGTGTGAGTACCTCTATGGATGAGTGGCGGTGTGTGAGTGTTTATATAGGTGTATGAGTGCATATGATAGTCCTGTACTGAGTGACTGTAAGTATGAGTGACTGTACAGGTGAGTGAGTGGATGTGTGTGTAGACCTAAGAATCAGTGAGTGGGTATGTAGTTTTTGGTGTTGGAGTGTCTATGGTTTTGAGAATGGCAGTCTGTAATTTAGAGTGGGTGTATCAAAAGTTATATCAGGGTGTGAGAAGATGCATGAAATTATCACATGGATAATGTCATCAGTGATGTCATTTGAGATGTCATCAGTGATGTCATCAGTGATGTCACTGACCATGTCATGAGTGATGTAATATGTGACGTCATCAGCAGTGCATTGCGGGGCGCGAGTTATAGTTAGCTGAACTAACTATAACAGGGGAATTTCACGGGTTTTGTACGAGTGCAATGTCCAACTAACTATAACTGTCCCTAAAACCTATGGTTTTTTCAGTGCATTTCAAAGGTTTTTAAATGCTAATTTCTAACTATAATGTGTCTGAAACCTATGGTTTTTTCAGTGAATTTCAAAGGTTTTTTAAATGCTAATTTCTAACTATAACGTGCCTGAAACCTATGGTTTTTTCAGTGAATTTCAAAGGTTTTTTAAATGCTAATTTCTAACTATAACGTGCCTGAAACCTATGGTTTTTTCAGTGAATTTCAAAGGTTTTTAAATGCTAATTTCTAACTATAACGTGCCTGAAACCTATGATTTTTTAAGTGAATTTCAAAGGTTTTTAAATGCTAGTTTCTAACTATGCCAACAGAGGTAGGACATGTGAAGAAAGAAGAAAAACGCACAGAAAGAAGCAAAAGATGTGCAGAAAGAACCAACAGAGGAGCAGAAAGAGGCCTTGTTGCAAAATCATCCTGTGCCCACAACTTTTTCAGACGGGTACTGGTGGTAACTGACTCTGACTAACCAGAGCCAGTTCGCGTTTGCACAGTGGTGAAGGGAGGGGGGGCCTGAGGTGACATGTGTGCTAACGCGCCCCGTGGCGCGTTTTAAGTTGCGGGATTAAGTCCCCTTGAATCCTGAGGGTCCCTGGGGCCCAACTAGCCCACCAGGTACTTCCAGTAAGCACCACAGGCCTGCGTTGCAACGCCTGTAACAAATTGTGCAGTTGTGTTTTGGTAGTGAAGAGGGTCGTGCTGGGGGTAGTGTTTTAGGGTTTAGGGTAGTGCAGTGGTGTTTGTGTAGTGTAGGGGTCATGCTGGGGTAGATTTAGGGTTTAGGGTAGTGCAGTGGTGTTTGGGTAGTGTAGGGAGTCATGCTGGGGGAGTGTTTTAGGGTTTAGGGTAGTACAGTGGTGTTTGGGTAGTGTAGGGGGTCGTGCTGGGGGTTAGTGTTTTAGGGTTTTAGGGTTTAGGGTAGTGCAGTGGTGTTTGGGTAGTGTAGGGGATACTGCTGGGGGTAGTGTTTTAGGGTTTAGGGTAGTGCAATGGTGTTTGGGTAGTGTAGGGGTACTGCTAGGGGTAGTGTTTTAGGGTTTAGGGTAGTGCAGTGGTGTTTAGGTAGCGTAGGGGTACTGCTGGGGGTAGTGTTTTATGGTTTAGGGTAGTGAAGTTGTGTTTGGGTAGTGTAGGGGTTCGTGCTGGGGTAGTTTTTTAGGGTTTAGGGTAGTGCAGTGGTGTTTGTGTAGTGTAGGAGGTCATGTTTTAGGGTTTAGGGTAGTGCAGTGGTCTTTGGGTAGTGTAGGGAGTCGTGCGGGGGGTATTGCTTTAGAGTTTAGGGTAGTGCAGTGGTCTTTGGGTAGTGTAGGGGGTTGTGCGGGGGTAGTGTTTTAGGGATTAGGGTAGTGCATTGGTATTTGGGTAGTGTAGGGGGTCATGCTGGGGTAGTGTTTTAGGGTTTAGGGCAGTGCAGTGGTGTTTAGGTAGTGTAGGGGGTCGTGCTGGGGGAGTGTTTTAGGGTTTAGTGCAGTGCAGTGGTGTTCGGGTAGTGTAGGGGGTCATGCTGGGGGAGTGTTTTAGGGTTTAGGGCAGTGCAGTCGTGTTCGGGTAGTGTAGGGGTCATGCTGGGGGTAGTGTTCTAGGGTTTAGGCCAGTGCAGTGGTGTTCGGGCAGTGTAGGGGGTCGTGCTGGGGGTGGTGTTTTAGGGTTTAGGGCAGTGCAGTGGTGTTCGGACAGTGTAGGGGGTCGTGCTGGGGGTGGTGTTTCAGGGTTTAGGGCAGTGCAGTGGTGTTCGGGCAGTGTAGGGGGTCGTACAGGGGTGGTGTTTCAGGGTTTAGGGCAGTGCAGTGGTGTTCGGGCAGTGTAGGGGATCGTGCAGGGGTGGTGTTTCAGGGTTTAGGGCAGTGGTGTTCGGGCAGTGTAGGGGGTCATGCTGGGGGTGGTATTTCAGGGTTTGGGGCAGTGCAGTGGTGTTCGAGCAGTAAAGGGGGTCGTGCTGGGGGTGGTGTTTCAGGGTTTAGGGCAGTGCAGTGGTGTTCCGGCAGTGTAGGGGTCGTGCAGGGGGTGGTGTTTCAGGGTTTAGTGCAGTGGTGTTCGGGCAGTGTAGGGGGTCATGCTGGGGTGGTGTTTCAGGGTTTAGGGCAGTGCAGTGGTGTTCGGGCAGTGTAGGGTGTCGTGCTAAGGGGTGGTGTTTCAGGGTTTAGGGCAGTGCAGTAGTGTTTGGGCAGTGTAGGGGTCGTGCTGGGGGAGTGTTTTAGGGTTTAGGGCAGTGCAGTCGTGTTCGGGTAGTGTAGGGGGTCGTGCTGGGGGAGTATTTTAGGGTTTAGGGTAGTGCAGTGGTGTTCGGGTAGTGTAGGGGGTCATGCTGGGGGAAGTGTTCTAGGGTTTAGGGCAGTGCAGTGGTGTTCGGGCAGTGTAGGGGGTCGTCTTGGGGGTGGTGTTTCAGGGTTTAGGGCAGTGCAGTGGTGTTCGGGCAGTGTAGGGGGTTGTGCAGGGGTGGTGTTTCAGGGTTTAGGGCAGTGCAGTGGTGTTCAGGCAGTGTAGGGGGTCGTGTAGGGGTGGTGTTTCAGGGTTTAGGGCAGTGGTGTTCGGGCAGTGTAGGGGGTCATGCTAGGGGTGGTGTTTCAGGGTTTAGGGCAGTGCAGTGGTCTTTGAGCAGTAAAGGGGGTCATGCTGGGGGTGGTGTTTCAGGGTTTAGGGCAGTGCAGTGGTGTTCGGGCAGTGTAGGGTGCGGTGCAGGGGGTGGTGTTTCAGGGTTTAGGGCAGTGCAGTGGTGTTCGGGCAGTGTAGGGGGTGGTGCAGGGGGTGGTGTTTCAGGGTTTAGGGCAGTGCAGTGGTGTTCGGGCAGTGTAGGGGGTCGTGCAGGGGGTGGTGTTTCAGGGTTTAGGGCAGTGCAGTGGTGTTCGGGCAGTGTAGGGGGTGGTGCAGGGGGTGGTGTTTCAGGGTTTAGGGCAGTACAGTGGTGTTCGGGCATTGTAGGGGGTGGTGCTGGGGCTGGTGTTTCAGGGTTTAGGGCAGTGCAGTGGTGTTCGGGCAGTGTAGGGGGTCGTGCTGGGGCTGGTGTTTCAGGGTTTAGGGCAGTGCAGTGGTGTTCGGGCAGTGTAGGGGGTCGTGCTGGGGCTGGTGTTTCAGGGTTTAGGGCAGTGCAGTGGTGTTCGAGCAGTGTAGGGGTCATGCTGGGGCTGGAGTTTCAGGGTTTAGGGCCGTGCAGTGGTGTTCGGGCTGTGTAGGGGGTCATGCTGGGGCTGGTGTTTCAGAGTCTAGGGCAATGCAGTGGTGTTCGGGCAGTGTAGGGGGTCTTGCTGGGGCTGGTGTTTCAGGGTTTAGGGCAGTGCAGTGGTGTTCGGGCAGTGTAGGGGGTCGTGCTGGGGGTGGTGTTTCAGGGTTTAGGGCAGTGCAGTGGTGTTCGGGCAGTGTAGGGGGTCGTGCTGGGGCTAGTGTTTCAGGGTTTAGGGCAGAGCAATGGTGCTCAGGCAGTGTAGGGGGTTGTGCTGGGGGTGATGTTTCAGGGTTTATGGCAGTGCAGTGGTGTTAGGGCAGTGTAGGGGGTCGTGCTGGGGGTGGTGTTTCAGGGCTTAGGGCAGTGCAGTGGTGTTCCGGCAGTGTAGGGGGTCGTGCAGGGGGTGGTGTTTCAGGGTTTAGTGCAGTGGTGTTCGTGCAGTGTAGGGGGTCGTGCTGGGGTGGTGTTTCAGGGTTTAGGGCAGTGCAGTGGTGTTCGGGCAGTGTAGGGTGTCATGCTGAGGGGTGGTGTTTCAGGGTTTAGGGAAGTGCAGTAGTGTTTGGGCAGTGTAGGGGGTTGTGCACGGGGTGGTGTTTCAGGGTTTAGGGCAGTGCAGTGGTGTTCGGCCAGTGTAGGTAGTCTTGCTGGGGGTAGTGTTTCAGGGTTTAGGGCAGTGCAGTAGTTTTCGGGCAGTGTAGGCGGTCGTGCTGGGGCTGGTGTTTCAGGGTTTAGGGCAGTGCAGTGGTGTTCGGGCAGTGTACGGGGTTGTGCTGGGGCTGGTGTTTCAGGGTTTAGGGCAGTGCAGTGGTGTGCGGGCAGTGTACGGGGTTGTGCTGGGGCTGGTGTTTCCGGGTTTAGGGCAGTGCAGTGGTGTTCGGGCAGTGTAGGGGGTCGTGCTGGGGGTGGTGTTTCAGGGTTTAGGGCAGTGCAGTGGTGTTCGGGCAGTGTAGGGGATCATGCTGGGGCTGGTGTTTCAGGGTTTAGGGCAGTGCAGTGGTGTTCGGGCAGTGTAGGGGGTCGTGCTGGGGCTGGTGTTTCAGGGTTTTGGGCAGAGCAGTGGTGTTCGGGCAGTGTAGGGGGTCGTGCTGGGGGTGGTGTTTCAGGGTTTAGAGCAGTGCAGTGGTGTTCAGGCAGTGTAGGGGGTCTTGCTGGGGGTGGTGTTTCAGGGTTTAGGGCAGTGCAGTGGTGTTCGGGCAGTGTAGGGGGTCTTGCTGGGGGTGGTGTTTCAGGGTTTAGGGCAGTGGTGTTCGGGCAGTGTAGGGGGTCTTGCTGGGGGTGATGTCTCAGGGTTTAGGGCAGTGCAGTGGTGTTCGGGCAGTGTAGGGGGTCTTGCTTGGGGTAGTGTTTCAGGGTTTAGGGCGGTGCAGTGGTGTTCGTGCAGTGTAGGGGGTCGTGCTGGGGGTGGTGTTTCAGGGTTTAGGGCAGTGCAGTAGTGTTCGGGCAGTGTAGGATGTCGTGCAGGGGGTGGTGTTTCAGGGTTTAGGGCAGTGCAGTGGTGTTCTGGCAGTGTAGGGGGTCATGCTGGGGGTGGGGTTTTAGGGTTTAGGGCAGTACAGTGGTGTTCGGGCAGTGTAGGGGGTCGTGCAGGGGGTGGTGTTTCAGGGTAGTGCAGTGGTGATCGGGCAGTGTAGGGGGTCGTGCTGGGGCTGGTGTTTCAGGGTTTAGGGCAGTGCAGTGGTGTTCGGGCAGTGTAGGGGGTCTTGCTGGGGGTGATGTTTCAGGGTTTAGGGCAGTGGTGTTCGGGCAGTGTAGGGGGTCTTGCTGGGGGTGATGTTTCAGGGTTTAGGGCAGTGCAGTGGTGTTCGGGCAGTGTAGGGGGTCTTGCTGGGGGTAGTGTTTCAGGGTTTAGGGCAGTGCAGTGGTGTTCGTGCAGTATAGGGGGTCGTGCTGGGGATGGTGTTTCTGGGTTTAGGGCAGTGCAGTAGTGTTCGAGCAGTGTAGGGGGTTGTGCAGGGGGTGGTGTTTCAGGGTTTAGGGCAGTGCAGTGGTGTTCGGGCAGTGTAGGGGGTCGCGCTGGGGGTGGTGTTTCAGGGTTTAGGGCAGTGCAGTGGTGTTCGGGCAGTGTAGGGGGTCGTGCTGGGGCTGGTGTTTCAGGGTTTAGGGCAGTGCAGTGGTGCTCGGGCAGTGTAGGGGGTCGTGCTGGGGGTGATGTTTCAGGGTTTAGGGTAGTGCAGTGGTGTTCGGGCAGTGTAGGGTGCGGTGCAGGGGCTGGTGTTTCAAGGTTTTGGGCAGAGCAGTGGTGTTCGGGCAGTGTAGGGGGTCATGCTGGGGGTAGTGTTTCAGGGTTTAGGGCAGTGCAGTGGTGTTCGGGCAGTGTAGGGGATCGTGCTGGGGGTGGTGTTTCAGGGTTTAGGTCAGTGGTGTTCGGGCAGTGTAGGGGGTCTTGCTGGGGGTGATGTTTCAGGGTTTAGGGCAGTGCAGTGGTGTTCGGGCAGTGAAGGGGGTCAAGCATGGGGGTGGTGTTTCAGGGTTTAGGGCAGTGCAGTGGTGTTCGGGCAGTGTAGGGGGTCGTGCAGGGGGTGGTGTTTCAGGGTTTAGGGCAGTGCAGTGGTGTTCGGGCAATGTAGGGGGTCGTGCTAGGTGTGGTGTTTCAGGGTTTAGGGCAGTGCAGTGGTGTTTGGGCAGTGTAGGGGGTGCATGCAGGGGCTGGTGTTTCAGGGTTTAGGGCAGTGCAGTGTTGTTTGGGCAGTGTAGGGGGTCGTGCTGGGGTAGTGTTTTATGGTTTAGGGTAGTGCAGTGGTGCTTGTGTAGTATAGGGGGTCATGCTGGGGGTAGTGTTTTAGGGTTTAGGGTAGTGCAGTGGTGTTTGTGTAGTGTAGGGGGTCATGTTTTAGGGTAGTGCAGTGGTGTTTGGGTAGTGTAGGGGTCGTGCTGGTGGTAGTGTTTTAGGATTTAGGTTAGTGCAGTGGTGTTTGGGTAGTGTAGGGGGTCGTGCTGGGGGTAGTGTTTTAGGGTTTAGGATAGTGCAGTGGTGCTTGTGTAGTGTAGGGGGTCGTGCTGGGGGTAGTGTTTTAGGGTTTAAGGTAGTGCAGTGGTGTTTTTGTAGTGTAGGGGGTCATGTTTTAAGATGCAATGCTCCAATACCTGACCAGTCTGCACTACATAAAACTGCAAAAAAACTAAAAATAAAAAGTGTTTTGCACACTTTTGTCATTGGGCTATATGTGGGCTACATCTGGGTAATATTTGTGCTACATTTGGGCTCTTTTTCACTGGTGGCCATCTTGGAAGACTTCTTTGTTATAAAGTTTCCTAATTTTTTCATTTACTGCAGTCTTCTCAGTAGGAAATGCTTTCAGTTTTTTACTTTGATTCCATCAAGAAGGCATTCAGATGTGTCTCACATCTGCCATAAATTCAGAATGTTAGCACTCTAGTTGCTCATTAGATCACTGGAGTAAAGCTACTGCTCACCAGGGAGTTAACTGGTAGTCTGCTGCTGGTATTGAAAGTGATTGTTTCAGTCTGCATGTCAGAATTTTCTAATGAAATAGAAGAGGATATGAGATCTCACTTAAAACATGCCCTATTTTTTCTTTCTGCAGCACTAACCATAAATTCTATTTCAAAAAGAACCCCTCATTTTGTTCCTTTTTAAATTAAATGTTTTAAGTGTTACCGGTTTATTCCAATCAAGATGGCTTCAGGTGTGCCATACTTTTGTCATAAGTAAGGCTGTTAGCGCTCTAGTTGTTCTTTAGAACACTCTGGGAAGCTGCAGTAGAACACAAAGGCATCAACTGGCAGGCTGCTCCTGTTGAAATATAACAGGAAGATATTTGAGATCACACTTGAAATATGTCCTAATTTTTCTTTCTACAGCACTAACCATAATTTCTATGACAAAATGAACCCCCTCATTTTGTTCCTTTTTAAATTAAATGTTTTAAGTGTTACCAGTTTATTCCAATCAAGATGGCTTCAGGTGTGCCATACTTTTGTCATAAGTAAGGCTGTTAGCACTCTAGTTGTTCTTTAGAACACTCTGGGAAGCTGCAGTAGAACACAAAGGCATCAACTGGCAGGCTGCTCCTGTTGAAATATAACAGGAAGATATTTGAGATCACACTTGAAACATGTCCTAATTTTTCTTTCTACAGCACTAACCATAATTTCTATGACAAAATGAACCCCATCATTTTGTTCCTTTTTAAATTAAATTGTTTAAGTGTTACCAGTTTATTCCAATCAAGATGGCTTCAGGTGTGCCATACTTTTGTCATAAGTAAGGCTGTTAGCACTCTAGTTGTTCTTTAGAACACTCTGGGAAGCTGCAGTAGAACACAAAGGAATCAACTGACAGTCTCTGCCCTTGTTGGATGTAGATGTTTTACTGAGAATGTCAGACTTCATTCTCACATGAGTGAGAAAGATAATGTGAATTTACAGAAAATATGCTCTCATTTTAGCTTCTGGAGCACCTTCCAAACCTCCATGGGACAAGCATGAGAAAATAGTGTTCTCTCAAACATGATTCATGATATCCCAGCAGAAGGTTTTTCACATGGTAAAATCACCTTAGAATACACCACAATTCCTAAAATTAGTATGGTACCATCAACAAATAAATTCTAATGTAACTAAAGCCTGTTATCACCCTTTATAGTTCTCCTTTTGGTGACCCTCAAAATCTTCTATTCACTACAATGCATTTCAATGAGGTACTATCATTTATATTGGTCCCAAGATGGCTGCCAGCAATTCCAGGATGAAGTGCTGACAGCCAATCAGATCTCACGATGACATGTGTGGTTAGGCTCCGCCCAGATATATATGTGAATTTACTTTTGATTTTCTCAGGAACTACTGAACGGATTTACACCATTTAAGCAAAAGGCACGACACTGAACCAAGGGCTACCTCTTTGCCAAATTTGGTGTAATTCCGTTCAGCAGTTCGGGCTGTAGCTGCGACTAAAGGTTCCTATGGAAAAATGAATGGGGAAAACGCGTTTTGGGACCCCCTTTTTCTCGGCCACCGCTTGACGTATCACCCCGAGACTTTCAGGATAGGAGCGGACCGGAGCGCCCCAACAAGTTGGAAACTTTCGTGAAGATTCGTCAACCGGCGCCAACGTTATTTCAAATAGAATGTCGCGGATTTCCTATGGATAATAGGTTTTAACTATAACTATCTACTGGCGACCGCCAGTAGATATATATATATATATATATATATATATATATATATATATATATATATATATATATATATATATATGATAATCTCAAAACAATGTCCTTTCGTCTCAGAGGATAAATTATGACATTATGCAAAAAAGAGCATGGAACCCTGGGTAGTTTCCATAATTTAGGTGGAGAGCAGCTCCTTAGCTCCTTTACATGCAACACTCTATAACACCACTGACACACAAAATGTGCGCACCTTAAATGTCTGTTTTTCTAGCAAAGAAGGGGTTTGTTTCTGAAAAATGAAAAAAAGCTGAGCAGGATGCTATGATATGGCAGCTTACGCATCATGAATTTATGAGTGAAAGTGCTAAATCTATGTCAGCGAGAGCACTTACACAGTGGAGCAGGCGGTACATCCTTTTTAGAGTAAATGGACTACCATGAGGTTGACAGAGATGTAGCTTCTAGCACTCCAGCAGGCCCAATGGATCACCTGCCATGGTCAAAATGACCTAACTCTTCCAAAGCAATGAGTTTATTATCTATGAGAAAGTTATTCCACCCCACATACAGTGGGAAATGCATTTTCTTGGAGTTGAGATCAGTGACTATATACAGATTATCAAGCAGTTTCATCTCCACAACAAGCGGTTGTTCACTCTTCATAACTGTCCTTAGCTTAGTCCATTTTAGTAGCGCTATCTTTGGAGGGACCGATAACTTAGCAGCAGCACTCAGGGTCATATTGCCAGAGGAATGTCACCTTTTCGTATGTGCCTGTGGCGTTAGGGGCTTTGCCTTATTCACTCTTAACGTGGCTTAGCACCGTCTTGTGAATAAGGCACCCTTTCACGCTATACTTAATGTGAAAGGGGTGGGCAATGAGTGTGGTGGTGGCCGTTCCGCCGCAACACCCATTGATTTTGACGCTGCCCCATATTTACAAGGGTGGCGTAAATATGGGGCAGCGCCAAAATTAAGCCCAGGGAAAACCTGGCGTTAGCCTTCTTGGCTTAAAGCTGTGCCCTGCCACTTTGCTTGTACATATGTCCCTCAGTTGCTATAACAGCAATAATCTAAAGGTGTGCTATGTTTGCAATTCTGCTTCTCAGTTCTCAGCTGGGCTTACCACTCTAATGCTCTTCAACTTTATTTGGAAACAATGGGGGATATTCTCAAGAACGTGCGATAATCATCGCCAAAAAAGGCTAACGCACGTTTTCATATTGCCGCCTATCGCGGGAAAATAACTCCGTGTTAACGTCGTATTCTCAACACGGCGGTAATATGCGATAGTCTCCCAAGAACGCATCAAATGTCCGCGATAACATTACCAGGGCGGCGATAAAAATCCAAACCGGAACGCGAAAAAAGTCGCGATGGGCGCAACCGCAATACAAAACTCAGCGATAAGCAGCGCCATGCCTGCAATTCACACAAGTCAGGCGGGAAAAATCACTACAAAAGCAGAAAATAAAAAGACAAACAAAAACAAAACAACTGCGAAGAACAATGGAGGTAGCCGGAGCAGGAACAGAGGACGAGCAGAACCCCACAAGCCCCCCAGAGGACCAGGCCGGGACCTCGGGGTCAGGGAAGGGCAAGGACAGGAAGAAGAGGAAGACGCGGTTCAGTCCGCAGGAAAACAGGATCTTGATAACGGAGGTGATAAAATACCATCAACAACTGTTTGTCACCTCCAATGTGTCATTGGCGACAAAAAATGGAATATGGCAGTCCATCGTGGCCAAGGTGAATGCAATCGGAGTGCTGAGGAGGACAATGGAAGAGGTCAAGAGGCGCTGGAATGATGTGAAGCGCAAAACCAAGCAGAAACTCGGCAACAATCAGAAGGCAGCAATGCAGACTGGAGGTGGGAGTCCAGCGCCACAGGAGGAGCTGGACGAGATGGAGGAAATGGTGTCCACAGTCATCAGTGTGGAGACGGTGGCAGGAGTTGGGGGACCGGACACTGCTCAACATGACCTGACACAACAGCAACTGGGTGAGTAACAACCAGGGACTGGGGGGACGGGGGGAGATGGGCACAATGGCACACATGCACAATTAAATATAGCACAGTGCACACCCACAATGACTCTGGATCATGTCCCTTATCCCCTTGGCACCCTGCAGCACACCTGGAAACAGCAAGTAGGCCCCCGTCGACTATGTGCCCAGAGGGGGCCCTCCCCACACATCACTAATCTCACAACAAACCCATGCACAAGTACAAACACACATCCGTGATGTTGTCGAAATGTCCTCTGTCCCGCATCAAATAGGCAGCTCCCCCCAAACAGTCACAATGTACATTGTCATGCAGTTTGTATGTAAACCTGTACAATGTGTCAACATACATGTGATAACAATGTTAAACTGAATCTCCCCTTTACATTGCAGAGGGTGAATCAACACCCCCTGCAGACCAGACAGTACACCTCTTCACTGATGATGAAGAGGACCTCCCCTCCATCGACACCGACGCCCTCCAACGGCTCATGGACAGCTTCGGCACCCCACCTCCAGGAGCAGGGCAGCCCAGCTGCATCGAGGAAACCCCACCCCGTGCACAGACCACACAGCAGGAAGCACCCACCACCACGGCTGTCTCCCAGGACCCCCACGAACCACACATGGCCTTCCAACGCCGTGTGTTAGGGTGCCAGGAGAAGATGGCTGATCAGCTGCGGATGGGGTTCGATCTCATGGCAGCCAAACTCAATGCCATATGTGGGTGTCTAAGTCCCATCAGGGACCACTTACAGTACCTAACGGACACCCACAGTCCGCTCCATGCTCTCCAACGATCCATGGCTGACATCGCTGGAGTCCTGACTCTGAGACAAGGACAACTGTCTAGTCAGAGTGGCTCCAGCGATGTCAGCCGGGAGTTGGGACACATGCGGAGGATCATGGAGAACAGGGAGCGGATGCAGGCGGAAAGAATGGCTGCCACGGCTGCACACCAGCGTGATGTAGCTGGGATCTACCATGCCCTGCAGATCCTCGTCATGGCATTGCTGCCACAAGGCCTGGCGCAGATGAATGCTGCTGCTGCTTCGACATCCACATCTCCGCCCCCTGATGTGTCAGTGCCTCACAGTGCGGCAGCCAATCCACCTCCGGCCCCTGATGTGTCAGTGCCACACAGTGCGGCAGCCAATCCACCTCCGGCCCCTGATGTGTCAGTGCCACACAGTGCTGCAGAGAAAACACCACCATCCACATGTGAGGCACATGAGACATCAGAGGACGAAGATGCTGATGAATCTGCCTTACTGGTAGTAAGGAAGCGGTAGCATTCTTCTCCGCCATATGGCCTGTTTCTGCTTGGTTCTGCCCTCTGCATCATCACCTTCCACTGTCCCCCGATGCACTCTGCGACACTCACCTTGGACCTCGACATGGACTGCCATATTCTGTTTGGTCACCAATGACACAGCTATCAGACTGCGGACTGAACTCTTCCTCTTCCGATGTACTTGTCATTCCCTGAGGGACTCTGGCTGGCCCTCCACGGGCCAACAATGTAAAGTGGGGTTTGCATGGCCCTGTACTGCTCCAGCCACAACACTCCACTGAATGTCAATCAATCAATCAATCACAGAATTTGTAAAGCGCACTACTTACCCGCGAGGGTCTCAAGGCGCTGGGGGAAAAAAAGGGGGGGGGTGCTGCTACTGGTCGAACAACCAGGTCTTGAGTAGCCTCCTGAAGGTCAGCAGGTCTTGGGTCTGTCGAGGCTTAGTGGAAGGGTGTTCCAGGTCTTGGCGGCGAGGTGGGAGAAGGATCTGCCGCCGGTGGTGGTTCTTCGAATGCGAGGGACGGTGGCGAGGGAGAGGTCGGCGGAGCGGAGTTGGCGGTTGGGGACGTAGAAGAGGAGTCGTCTGTTGAGGTAGGCTGGGCCAGTCTTGTGGAGTGCCTTGTGTGCGTGGATGAGGAGTTTGAAGGAGATTCTCCTGTCGACGCTGAGCCAGTGCAGGTTCGTCAGGTGGGGGGTGATGTGGCTGTGGCGTGGTACATCGAGGATCAGGCGTGCGGAGGCGTTTTGTATGCGTTGCAGTCGCTTGATGAGCTTGGCCGGGGCTCCCGCGTAGAGGGCGTTCCCATAGTCAAGTCTGCTGCTGACGAGGGCCTGGGTGACTGTTCTTCTCGTGTCTGTCGGGATCCACCTGTAGATCTTGCGAAGCATGCGGAGGGTGTTGAAGCAGGAGGATGAGACTGCGTTGACTTGCTTGGCCATGGAGAGCGTTGAGTCGAGTTGAGTTGCATTAAACAATCAAATTCACATTAAACAATCAAATTCACACGGATGTGTCATGTCTATGATCATTCACGTATGGAAGTATGGATGAATGTAGGTTCATTGATTCCCCCTTACGTCCATGTTGCACATGTTGTGGGACTTGAGTCACAGGGTGCAACATTACCGATTGCGGACCGGGTTGCGCCGACACCACATCAGAGACACACGCATTAGTTACCTTCTTGTCCAGCCCAGAACGGAACCACGCCCAGAGCGCCGGGGTCATCATTCACACCCCTATGCTGGACTGGCATACGCCAGGCCAGCCCACTCCGCTTACGCTTACAGGGGGGGGGACAACGCTACATGTCCCAGGTCTTCCCTGTAGTGATCTGCTGATCACAGGTCTAGTTGCCAGCATGCCACAGCCACTCCCTGAGGGCTGGTTCACACCCACACCACACCCATCCAGCACAGGCATCACAGGACATGTGACCCTGCCAATAAAAGGGGCCGGGCGCACTTGCCCGAGGCCATTTCCACTATCTAGCTGAGTGTGTCCGTGTGGTCATTATTTATGCATGAGGGCCTAGGGCCCTACCACATCACATTCCCCACTGCCGGAGGTGACATGATGGCGTCCGCAACATGAGACTCAATCATAAAGGGCCCATTACTTGAGGTGCACAGAGTTGGTGGCATCCAAGGCACTTTGGCCGGCACGGGCCTACCGCCACGTGGCGATGACTTGAGGTGCACAGAGTTGGTGGCATCCGTGGCACTTTGGCCGGCACGGGCCTACCGCCACGGGACGGTGACTTGCGGTGCACTGAGCTAGTGGCACCAGAGCTGAGCGGGTGTGCAGCCTGCGATGATGCGTAGGCCTCGATATGCCGTCCTGCCAATCAAGATTCGATTTGAATTGTGATCCCAGCTGGACCGCAGTGTACGCTGAGGGCAGCAGGCTGCACAGACATGACTCCGTGGTGCGGTGCTGCAGGGTGCGCTGGGGGCCTGTGGCGCGGAATCCAGCGATCGGCTGAGGAGGTTGCACCGGCACGTGGTGGGCCCTCTTGGAGACACGCCGGTGGCGGCAGGTGAGCATTGAGGCCTGGGTGCGCAGGGGTGGGCACTCATCGCTGGTTGGCGGACTGGTCTGGGGACCAGGGCTGGGGTGCAGCAGGCGCACAGGATCGCGTATGCACCACCGGTCACGGCGGCACCCTCGTGGCTGGGTGGGGGGAGTGAAGGTGCAGGGGTATCAAGCTGATACAAACCGTGATGCTTACAGGTATGAGTAATCCTGCATCATGAGACCGTAACAGAAGTTAGTGTGACCGTAACCTTCCTTTTCTATCCTACGTAGGTTACGACCACACGTACTTCTGTTACGGTCTTTTTGTGCAGGATTTGTCTTTCCTGTGAGCATTCCGGTTTGTCCAAGTGCTATACACTGTACCAGATTAGGTTTGTGACTATACGGACGCTTGACCATTGTCACCATATGTCCAACAGGTTTCTGGATACTGACTTCCGGAGTATGGAATGGTATTGGGGAGATCCCGCAGCATATGCAGTTACATGAATCCACACGTTGCCCTGATGAAGTTCCCTGTTGGGCGTTGGCTGTGCTTTTCGTATTGTTTTTTGGTGTATTTGTAATAAAGGACTGTTTTTACACTACTGTTGACTACTGGACTTCATGACCGTGCGCACCCCCATTTCAGTTACTACAGCATTGGGTCTGGGGCACAGTGGCGTTTGGCAGCGGCTGGCGTTGGGGTTGGTTGCGCAGAAACACTACGAATTGGAACTGTCGTGTGGTGCGGATACAGGGGCCAGCCGTTGCTATTGTGGACATGCATCCATGACATGGGTGAGGAAGTTTGATAGGGCTGGCCGTGAGACTCCTCCGACTCTGGCAGTTGTTGTCTGGGAGGTAACCAGGGGCCAACAGGTGCAGCACAGCCAGCAGCTTTGTCTGCGGAGGGATGTTGGTTGTCCGCTGTGTTGGTACCGTCAGCCTGTGGGCAATGTGGGTCAGGATGCGGAGGATGGTTGTCCTTTTGTGCCTGTAGTGGGCAATGACTTCCTCTGGTGTTGAGTCTCTGAGGCTGGTGCGTTTTGGGAACGTCCGCTGTCCTGTTCTGCGCTGCCTCGGTGGTAGTCGGGAAAGGGGGATCCGGGGGTGGTGGCGGTGGGTTTTGTGGCCCTCTCGGGTCTCCGAGCTGCACGATCAGTGTCTCCATGACATGTGTTGGTCTTCAGGTGTGGCTCTGGGCTGGGCTCCCTTTCATACTGCAGGTAGTCGTCCTGCTTAACACCAGTAAAAGGCAGGTGTTAAATCCCTGCTGCTAACGCGCCTTATCGCCTGTTTTTGGGTCGCATCGCAGATCTGGCTGGTCGTTGAGAATATCGCGAAGTGATGTTATCTTCTGTTTTTGCATGGGAACGCCTACTCTGCATATCATTAGCGTTAGTTGTCTCTCTCATCCGTGGCGATGTTTTTTTGCGGCAGCTATCGCTGGTAAACTGGCGATATGGGCTGTTTGCACCAGCTTGAGAATGGGGCGATAATTTTTTCGCCACTTTTGCTGCGCTAAAGTGCCGATAACTCGGCGATAAGTCCTTGAGAATATGCCCCCATGTGTAGTTTTTCATTGAAACAATACACGTTATCATATGTAGAAAAATAAGATTCAATTAGTACACATGATTGGTAAAGAAACAAACCCCATGGCAGGAGTTAAATACATTTTTGTCAGCAAGCAATACCTTGTCTTACTTTCTAGCACAAGCCTAATCTCACAATTCCTGAATCTAAGCCTTTACAAAAGTGTTTGAGCTCAAGAATACGGAACTGCTCTCATTTAAGTGTCAATATCTGTAACTGCATGGAGTCGTACGAGTGGTACCATCTAAAATAGTTGTTATCATGGGATGGGAGTCATCCTGTCATTGTTAAGTGTTGTGTCTTACACTCTATGGAGGCCCATCATCTCCACTTTTCCGCCACTCATATACTGATATTAATGACCATTATGCAGAAAAAACTTGAATAACTATATATAATGTACTCTGGTGTTTGGTTTTATTTTTCACCCATTATTATTCCTAACCACCATTAAATATTAATATTCTCCCCCAAAATAACCTTATGCACTATCCTGTAACTATGTGCAGAGCTTCTGTTGAAATATTCCAGCAAAGCATAAATAAAACACATATTTATAATAGCTTAAACTGTAGAGAAGTATGATGCAAGTGATTACTCAATAATATTGGAACAGCCAACCCCATTTTTTAATAATCTTAAATCATATACTCAATAAGCAATACTCACCCCAATTCACTCTTGCATCTATTCGCATCTATAGAACGATGCGTAACAACCTGATCTTGATGTAGTGGGCAATGTAGTAGGGTGTATGTAAATATTTGCAAACCTATCAATAATATTCTCATAATTACCATAACAGCAGCTTTCCCCACTTAATCTCCTGAATCATGCAGATGCTATTAACAATATTGTTTTTTATGAAATGTCACCTTCTGTGACATTAGAAGCATTTCCAAAAACACTAACCGTGCATCAGCCCAGCAAAGTAAGTGGAGGCACCACCCCTTGCACTATCATAACACACTACATTTTAATTCTCACAGCTGTTCGTTGACCGCGCTGGCCACCCAAGATAGATAGCATGCTCTAGCTATCATTCTTCGACTGAAATAAATATTGGCTTTATACAGGTGGCAGGGGACCCACTTCCAGTGGACATCTTTACTTGTGGTCCCTCAGTCATATCAAACTTTAATGAGCATCCAGTCATTCATCAACCATCTGATCACGAATATGCATGGCATATGTCTTGGTTGACTTGGCCTTGATATAATGGGGCACATGCATAAAGCTAAGGAATTGCGATTCCTTAATAGCGATTTTAAGGAATCGCTATTTAGGAGTCGCAATTCCTTATGCATGTAGGTTTCGCAAACATAATAGCGATTCCTACACATTCCTTAATAGCGTATCGCAAATTGCGATTCGCTATTAGGGAATGCTTTCCCACACATTCCCATGGGCCTAGAGGCCCATAGGAATGAATGGGAAAGCATTTGCAATTTGCGATTACCAAATAGGTAATCGCAAATTGTGAATGCAATTGCAAGGGTGCTAGGGGGCCTAAGGCCCCCCTGATGCACCCCCAAAAAAGGTAAGTGTGCACATGTGGCGCACACACATGCCCTAAGGGCATGTGTATGCGCAACATGGTACTTAGAAAAATGCAATTTTGTGCATTTTTCTAAGGGTTTACAAATTACCATCAACTTGAAGTTGATGGTAATTTGCGATTCCTTAATGCAAAGTCGTATTTTGAAAATGCTTCTTGCATTGCATTTAGGGAATCACAAATTGTGATTCCCTAAATGCATTCGCAAAATAGGTAATATAAAAAATTGCGATTACCTATTTTGTGAATCCATATTGGGTTGATGCATCGGAAATGGCTTTTTACCGGTCGCAAACGGGCCGATTCTGCGAATTGGCCCATTTGCAACTGGTAAAAAGCTTGATGCATGTGCCCCAAAATCTTTTAGCCTGATCTTAGGTTACCAGTGTTTAGTTACATGCCTGAGCAGGAAAGCATCTCTGGTTTGACACAAATATGAAAACAAAAAAAACTTTTAGAGGCACCAAAAACCTACTGATTCCATTTTGTTGTTAATACATTGTTTATTTGAACTCTTTTAATGTTCATTTAGGAGAGCTTTTTTAAATCTTTTGATATGTTTAACACAGATTTAATTTTAAAGATAATTGATCAGATTTCAGAGCTCTGATCACCACATTGTGTGCTACAAAGCGTATTGGCTGACGTTTTTTTCAATCTCTGATAGTAATTGTAAATTTGTGTAACATTAAAAATTAAGATATTTTGTAATGAAACATGTTGATCAAAGCTCTGGACGGATTAACTGTCTGTAAAAGTACTTTTGTGTAAATACGCATCCAAAGAGGATAAGGTTTTGTTTTTGTACAACAAATGTAGAATTACGTGCATTGCTTTTAATCTGGAATGCTATGTGTTAAAATAGTTCTGCATAAATAATTTCATATTAACAAAAATGAATTGAAATGTTATTTTGGTGCCTCAAAAGTTATTAGTTTTCATATTTAGGTAAAACCGACTCAATTCTTACCGCCAGTATCTTGGCAAAACCTTCACAGTCTCATTTGACAAAAGTAGAGTCTTGACCAGATTTTGGTCTAAGGAAAATAATGGTCTCCAAAAAAACTGCTAGCTTTTTATGAGTGAGAAATTATTGATTTCCTGAATATGAGATTTAACATATTGGGCATATAAATCTTAGTAAAATTTAAGAATGCAAGAATTAGTTTCTGAATGAGCAATCTTGGTTTTTCCTCCATCATTAACAGTAGAATACATATATTTTCTTTTGTTTTTGACCTTTCAATAGTTGGCTAAAAAGCTTTCCAGTTTTTTTCAGTCCCCATGATATTTAGACTTCATTTCATACAATATTCCTGAAGTCTTCTCAGCGGCATATTTATTAAACTCAAACCTATCCATTAAGTGGATCTTGTGTTTGTTTTTGAGGTAAAATACTTATTGTCAGAGTTCTAAACTGGCTGTGGTTTTTCTGGAGTGGAGAGTTTGCCTCTCTCCTTAAGACAGGCCTGTGTTTGTTTATGTCACTGCTGTAACTTGGTATGGCCTTTGTGAAATGAGGTTTCTAACTGGCTGAAGATGTATGTTTGTAGGTACTGACCCCTGGAGAACACCAATTCATTAATCCTTTTTAATACAGTTTTAGAATTTGCCTCAGAAATGCTCATTTTTATAGAAATTAAATTGATCGTAAAATCTCTAGACAAAGGATTACAAGAGTATCAGTTATTTGTATCCGAAGCGTCCAGACGGTTGTTGATAACCAAGGCTGAAATTCAGTAAGAAATTGATCACTATGTGAAAGCGAAGGAGAACATCTCCATCTGTTGCTACCTCTCTAACGGGGGAAAATATCAAAGTCAGAAAGAATGGGTGCAAGACCAGAAATTAGGACTGAATCAATATCTGAATGCAGAAAATTTAAAGTCAACATTGTGCAGGAAGAAATGCAGTCAATAGTCGATATAGCTGTATGGAAAGGACACCCCAATCTAAATCACTTTTATCACGGTTGCAGAGTCTTCAAGTGTCAGAAAGGGTTTTTTTGTGGAATAGTCTATTTATTGCTTTTTCAGCTCTATCCGGACAATATTTAAAAAATCATTTTCTATATATAAAGGGGTCCGATAGCTGATTAAAATTCCCCAATACAAAATTCTCACTAGAATTTCTCATCACTTTAGTATTTAAATATTTCCAAAAAGTGATATCATTCCTATTAGGCCTACGCATATTCATAAGAGAAATAGACATACCCAGTGGCGGGCAACACCGAAATAATACCGGCGGGGCAGGTGAAGGGGGCGTGAGAGTGGGGGGTGGGAGAGGAGGCCAGCGTGAAGCACACAGGGGGGGACCGTACGGCGAGGGTTGTAATTATTTAAAAAAACACTTCCCTGGTGCTGCTGGTCACCTTGCGCTCCTCTGCTGCAGTTCCTGTCCCAGGAGCCCCTGGGAAAGCATCACGACTCCCATCCAATCCCCGCGCTTCTCTCAAGCATGAGAGCAGCACTGGGATTGGCTTGAGCCGGCTGCTTTGACACTCCACTCAGGACAGGGAGTCTGTGCTGTTTTTCCAGCCCGGCTGTTTCACGACTGCACAAAGCTCACAAACTTCAGAGCGGGCACAGTGCACCAATAGACCTTGCTTCTCCTCAGCATTTTTTAGAACCGTCACCCAATGAAAATCTCAAAGAAGCAGTTCCATCACTGACAAACACATACGGCCTCATTTTTGAAAAGTGGCGCATTGCTGGGCAAAAACACCAATGCGTCACTTTTCATAGCGCCATCCTTACGACACCATGGATGCACTGTATTTACAATACCGTGCTCCATGGCGCAAGGATTTACAGATACGTAAGGAATCCTGACGTATCTGGTGGCGCAAAAATGAGGCATTGCTAGAGTGTGTCAGATAACTGACGCAACTCCATCAATGTGTCACTACACATGGGCGAGCCCCATGTGAAAAGCCCTGCATATCTACTTACACCTGCTTGAAGCAGGCGTAAGGTTTGTGACGCAGTCAACTCGTAGAAGTGGCGCAGTGCAATCTCATAGATTTCACTGCGCCACTTCGAGGCTTTTTCACAGGGGAACGCCCATCCTGCATACATTATAACTGATGCAGGTATAATGTAGCACAGGCCTTTACAAAGTGACGAATCTGCCTAGATGCGACCCTTTGTAAATAAGGGGCAGTGTGGCGCATTGTTTACGCCGCCGCAGGGTCACATAAGGGCTCAACTCAGGTAGATGCACTATAGCAGCAACTCACATCCTCCTTGGCTTCCTTCACACAAGGTGCTGGTACGAGCTAGTGGCGTAACAAAAGCTCCCACAGTGCGGGGGGCCCCCGAGTTCTAGGGCCCCCTCTGGCACTGACAGGCCCCTGACCAGAGAGCTTCAGACTGGTCCGGAGCGTGGTGGGCCCCCTGCATGTACTTTGCAGGGGTGTCACCTCAAGTTTTGTTACGCCACTGGTATGAGCACTCCGTTCCCAACTGCACAGGGATTCTGCAGATCATGCATTCTTCAGCCCTCCACCTCTCATTGCTAATGTTTTTTAACAATTTAGCTTATTGAGTTTCAAACATGTGTGAGTGTCCCAATTAGGGGGAGGTCCTGCCATCTGTCGAACCACCTCTGCATTGTCAGACATCTCATCCGGTCCCTCCCATTCCTCCCTCTAGAGCCCACCCTTGATAAAGATGCATCACACCCTTTTATTCACCACCACTCTGAAGTTGACAATTAATAAACATTTCCTTGTAGATCAAGGAAATACAGTGAATGTTTGTGAGTTAATTTTGGTACCTTTTTTGTATCATTACACATAAAACCTACCCCTCAATATACATTTAAAATGAGGAAAACAGCAAAATCGAAGAACTTGGAGAAAATTGTTTCTATCTCACATTTTTCTTTGAACGGTATTGCGATTTGTTTTAATATTAGGGAAGCATTGTTCTAATTTTCCAAACATAAATGAATTGTGTGAGATAATTCACAGGGAAAATACCATTGGTCACCCAATCCCCTACTCTTTTATTCTTCCAGTCCAAAACAGTAGACTCGCTCTGATTGCATCCATAAAAAATAGTTTGCACCTCTGTTTATGTATTAAATGATTATGGAATAATAATACTTTGCATACATCGCTGCACGGACATCCTAAACATGTTAGTATTTGTGTGATTTATCTGAGTAAGTTGGTGAAAAGTCATTTTCAAATATTTAAAAAATATATTGAATCCAATGGGAGGTATTAGTCAGCATGGTACATCTAATTTCACAGGAGAACATTTGACACTTAAAGTAACAAGTAAGAGAATACAAAAATGTTTGTACCGTTTGTAATGTAAATTTTATGCAGTAGTGTTCTATAAGTATAAGCATTTGTTTAGGTATCAGGCACAATAGTGCAATGTGAAATCAAATTATGTGACTGATGGATGAAAAGGTTTCTATTTTGTGCATGTGAATGCCTTTTTGTTGTGTTTTTTCTTCAGCTGGTGGATGTCCGGTACCTGAGAGGAGCATACACGGCCGGATGCGCTCCAGCCACTCAGGCTCCGTAATTACCTTTGTATGTGATAAAGGCTACAAACGTTTTGGATCTGCAACTGTTTATTGTGATGGACAAAGATGGAACAGCACTACGCCAGTGTGTGAAGGTTGGAAATGTATCATTATGGAGAATAGAGTGTGGTGGTTGATTGTTATTTGCATCACAAAGTACAAAGGCAATCAATCAATCAATCATGTCACTTATAAAGCGCACTACATACCCGCGAGGGTCTCAAGGCGCTGGGGGAAGAGGGGGGTGGTGCTGCTACTGATCGAAGAGCCAGGTCTTGAGGAGTCTTCTGAAGGCCAGTAGGTCTTGGGTCTGTCGGAGGTTGGTGGGGAGGGTGTTCCAGGTCTTGGCGGCGAGGTGGGAGAAGGATCTGCCGCCGGCGGTCGTTTTCCGGATGCGGGGGACTGTGGCGAGGGCGAGGCTGGTCGAGCGGAGCTGGCGGGTGGGGGTGTAGAAGCTGAGTCGTCTGTTGAGGTAGGCTGGTCCGGAGTTGTGGAGTGCTTTGTGTGCGTGGGTGAGGAGCTTGAAGGTTATCCTCTTGTTGACAGGGAGCCAGTGCAGGTCTCTCAGGTGGGGTGTGATGTGGCTGCGTCGGGGGATGTCGAGGATAAGACGTGCAGAGGCGTTCTGGATGCGTTGCAGCCGTCTCAGGAGCTTAGCCGTCGTTCCTGCGTAGAGGGCGTTTCCGTAGTCCAGCCTGCTGGTGACGAGGGCCTGGGTGACTGTTTTTCTTGTTTCGGTGGGGATCCACTTGAAGATCCTGCGGAGCATTCGGAGGATGTTGAAGCAGGATGAGGAAACGGCGTTGACCTGCTTAGTCATGGAGAGGGTGGGGTCGAGGATGACCCCTAGGTTGCGTACGTGGTCGGTGGGTGGCGGGGCTGTTCCCAGTGATGTTGGCCACCAGGAGTCGTCCCAGGCTGAAGGGTTGGAACCAAGGATGAGGACCTCCGTCTTGTCCGAGTTCAGCTTCAGGCGGCTGGTCCTCATCCATTCGGCGACAGCCTTCATTCCTTCGTGGAGGTGGGCTTTGGCGGTGTGAGGGTCTTTGGTGAGGGAGAGGATCAGCTGGGTGTCGTCGGCGTAGGAGATGATGTTGAGGTTGTGCTGTCGGGCGACGTGGGCGAGGGGTGCCATGTAGATGTTGAACAGCGTTGGGCTGAGGGAGGAGCCTTGGGGTACGCCGCAGATGATCTTGGTGGCCTTGGATCAGAAGGGGCGAGGCGGACGCTTTGTGTTCTGCCGGAAAGGAAGGATGTGGTCCAGTCCAGGGCCTTCTCTTGGATCCCGGCGTCGTGAAGGCGTGTTCGTAGTGTGTGGTGGCAGACCGTGTCGAAGGCGGCTGATAGGTCCAGGAGGATGAGGGCTGCTGTTTCTCCGTTGTCTAGCAGGGTCCTGATGTCATCGGTGGCGGCGATGAGGGCGGTTTCGGTGCTGTGGTTGCTGCGGAAGCCGGACTGGGAAGGGTCCAGGATGTTGTTCTCCTCGAGGTAGCGGGTCAGTTGTTTGTTGACGATTTTCTTGGTGACCTTCGCGGGGAACGGGAGCAGAGAGATGGGTCGGAAGTTCTTGAGGTCCTTGGGGTCTGCCTTGGGTTTCTTGAGTAAGGCGGTGATCTCGGCGTGCTTCCAGCTTTCCGGGAAGGTTGCTGTCTCGAAGGAGATGTTGATTATTTTCCGGAGATGGGGCGCGATGGCTGTACTGGCTTTGTTGAAGATGTGGTGTATTTTGACACATTTTCGGTTATTTTAACTTGATGTTTCGCTCCTCCAATTTACCCTATGCTGGCCCGACTTCACCAATCGGCCTTCCGGATATCTGTTTTGCTAGTGGGGGCTAACACAAGGAACTAGATACCTCTTGTCAGCCCTATTTCAGGGGCCATGGGGCAAGCAGGGGCAGGGGCTTCGAGGCCTCAACTATGATGTGGTTATTTGCCTCTAATGCCCTGGGGTCTGTCCCACTATGGCTCTGCAAACTGGGCCAAGTACAACTCCTATAGTACTTGACTCAGTCATGGTGGCGGCGAGCATTCGTAGGCTTCTCGGGGAGGTAGTGCAGGGGTGGTCGAGCTCAAGACTCAACTATCACACAGCAGTGCAATAACTGATTTCTCGACCAAGTACTTTACTTTCAAGACGATAGGTACTTCATTGCCCACAAGAATTGAATACTGCACAGACAATACTGGCAATATGCGATTTAGTGACCTGGTTGCTGGGGCTAGCTGCAACTCTATGTGCTACCCTCCCAAGTTCCTCCCTTCTGGTCCAGGCAGTTCCCCTGTTGCAGTAAATTTAATAGTGTGATGTAGGCTGAGGTGCACATTACCCCCTTTTAATGTAAAAGAGCGCTCAGTCTCTCACACAGATTGATCTCAACCAGCAAAGCTGGTCCATGAATTGCAAATCAGATAGTTTGCTGCCCACTGACACCTGGGGCAGGCACTTCGCTCTCCTCCATCCTCATGTGGCAGACCACACCAGCACCGGGGTCTCAATGTACCTGGCTTTTCCTGGACAGTCACCCCTCCTGCAGGCTCCTCTTGTCTCTCAGCAGGCTGGCAGGCAGGTCGGCTTCTGGCATTTAAGGTCAGATGAACAGCTTCTCCCATGAAGGTATAGCTTCAAGTAATGTCTCCTAACCTATGGGAAGCGGGCTGTCAGGCAGCCAACAGCTCTGATTGCACAGACTTCCTCTGAGCACTCTGCAGAGCACTCCCTTCCTTGGTCATAGAGAACTTGGAACTGTACCAGCCAGGGGGCGAGTGGGCCCCACTTTTATGCAGTCAAAGCAGTTAGGAGATGTGGATCCGTTGTCTTTGCTTTCAGAACCGGTTTGAGGGGTATTACTTCCACCTATCCTTTCCAGGCTGCACAGCAGACATAGCCTTTATGTAGAATGATGCATCTCACAGCAAAATGGTCTTCAGCCTGTGGCATCCCCAAAAGAAGCACAAAGAGGTGTGCACTGAAAAGTGATCAGGGAAAAGACAAAAAGCTGGTCTCACCTAAGCAGTCTCTTTCACCATGAATCACAGACCCTACAGTTTCACCCTTCACTCCCACCATTTACCAAATGTCAGTGCTACATAAAGACTAATCAACAACTCCTCTCAGCAATGGTCTAATACATTTCTACAGGAGCCTTCTACCATTTCTACCCACTTCAGCAGCTAGGTCTCCTCCCTCCGGCTTCAGGAATGTCAGCAATACACTTCTCTGTCTGGAAAAACAACCTGCCCTCCATCTTGTGCAGGTGGCCAGTCCAGTGCATACATACATTCACAATGCATGTACCACAAAGGCCACATACACACACCTGTACAAATACACTTGGAATGTTAGCGCTAGAATCTGGGTTATCGCATAGAAGCTGAACTTTACACAGGTTAGCCAGTAGGCTTCCACCCCTGTGACACAGATACAAATCTGGTCACAACTATAGATTTACAAAAAATGGAACACTGTCACCACTGCTCTATGTACTAAAGCCATGACAGGGACAGTAGCCTACTGGGCAATGAGAGCATGCTTGGTGCACTCTTCCAGGTTACAGGACATAACTCATATCAAGGGACAGGCCTAGGCTCCGCACACATACTAGATTAGTGTGAGGCTAGTGCCAAAGATCAAATAACTGGATACCAAACACATGAAGGCACACACTTAGGGGATCACGACAGTACACCATGCAGGGAACATTCCCATCCCAACCTTTTGACCCCCCAGTGCCTTGCTTGTCTCCATGGGAATTTCCTCAACTGACTACTCTGCAGAGATTTTTTTCACTTACTGCCACATTTGATGCTTATTAGTAATTAAGAAGTAACTTCAGACTAGCAAACCTATTATTATATAACAGTGCTATTGAAATTGTGTAGTCTTGAAAGAATGATTTTCTTGAAACACATAATCAAATTAAGGTAAAACTACTCACATGAGTAACTATAATCAGACTTCTAATATAGGAATGCTAGTGCCACTATAGGTCATCACTGAGTGGGACCCCTGCACCCCTACTTGCACCCCTTCCTGAGGAAATAACTGTATGACTAAATATCTGTCTTCAATTTGTAGTTTATTGATGACTTTCTTATCATTTCAAGTCTGTTATCGCCCCCTCAAATCCCCGAAAAGCCATTTCATAAATGGTATGTTGGGCCTTGGAAACATAACTGCTAACCCGTGGTAAAGTTGAAAAATTAAATACTTTCAGCAAATGTATGTTTGTAATTATTTTAAATAATTGAAATGTATTAAAAATATCATTTTCAGGAGTGTAAATTAACCTATAAATAATACTAAAATCCTATAAATGCAGGGTTGGAAGATACCCCATGGATCAAGTGGTTCAATCCACAGCTACACGGCCTGATTCTTCTTTTTTCCCTTTTGTTTTACTACTGAAGCTCTGAAATGAGGAACTTTGAACAGTTACAAGCAAAAGTAGAAGAAATATTTTTTCTGTGATATCAATTCCCTTTTGATCCAATGCCTATCTTTTGTAGTAATGTAGATTCTCTCGAAATAATTCCCTACTGTCCATTATCCACTAATCAGTTTTTATCTTTTAAACAATAAACATAATAAACTCCTTCATATGTTAAACTCTTCATTGCGTTATGTAGGGGAAACGGCCTTTACAACGTGGGCAGAGCCACGTGTGCCGTTTCCCCGCAAGCACAACCACGCTTGCCTTAACCACGCATATGCCTTAACGACGCATGTGCGTGGTTAAGACAGTACGCGGTCTAGATGCGCGGATGGGCAGACATAGGAAGAGGAATGATCTGGAGAGGACACAGACTGGTAAGTGGGGCTGGGGCCGGGTTTTGGGGGGTTGGGGGTTGTTTTAGGGGTGGGGGTAGTTTTTAGGGATCAGGGGGTCGGTGTTGTTTATTGGTCAGGGGGCTCAGTTTTAGGGCTCAGGGTGGGGGTTGGGGTAGTTTTAGGTTTTAGGGATGGGGGTCGTTTTTAGGGCTATGCGGGGGTCGGGTTGTTTATAGGGTAGGGGCCAGGGTTTTAGGGCTCAGGGCAGTGGGGGTCGGATAGTTTTAGGTTTTAGGGATGAAAGTAGTTTTTTAGGGCTTGGGGGGGTCGGGTTGTTTATAGGGCAGGATCCAGGGTTTTAGGCTCAGGGCGGAAGGGCTGGGGTGTGATCTTTACCACACATCCCTTTACCTATCATGCCTTTACCACAAAATGGCGTGGTAAAGGCATGCATGGTAGAGGCATGTATGGTAAAGGAATGTGTTGTTCAGACACATTCATTGTTTGTGCTGCATTGTAGAGGCATGCGTGGCTTAGCCATGCGTGCTTCTGTCATAAAACCGTTATTTAGTCTTATTTGTCTTCTCTGTAGTGACACAAGTTTGTCAACAGCCTTATATTTTACGGTGATCAAAAATTAATATAATAATAAAAATGTTGTTTTAGCAATACACTTTAAATATGAATTATTCATTTCCACCTATGATGCCTTGTGCTAGTGAGATCTTATAATACATCACCATCTGCCAATTGTGTACTGCAATTTTGTTTTAGATCCAACATAAAAGTTGAGCACAAGCAAAAAATAGTGACCTCAGTAATTCTGTGACATTGTCCTACTTTTCCAGAGTTTGACATGATGAGTAAAGTAATGGAGAAGAATGGTCCAGAGTCAGTGAAATCAAGTATGCAAATGAACAGACCATCACCCTTAAACATGCTACGAGGAGATATCCTTGCCTTTCTTCAAGGAAATACACTGCCCAAGAATGAATTTAAACTGGATCTATCCCCTTCTCAAAACCATGGTGCTTTTTCTGAAAAAGAAAACTATATTGTTCCTTTACACAAGGACAGTGGCTACCCCATCAAATATGAATTGTCAGGTGTGGCTAGAGGTCAAGAGTTAACCAAAGAACGTTCACAAGAGTTTGAGAAGAATGCTGAGGCTCAGTCACTGGTGACTGGTCCCACAAGTGCAAAAACAACAGTTTCCTTACCCTTGAAAGTCACTGTACCAACACCACAGGGGCAAACAAAAACAATGACTGACCTCTCACCAAGTATATCATTGCCTTCCACAGGATCAGCTACTATACCATCAGCAGCTCTGCCTTCAAGTGTGAAGCCAGATAAAATACCGACTTTTTTAAACATCTTACCATTATCAACATCCATCACATCACAAAAGAAAGTGACTTCAGCAACATCGTTTGACTCTGATTCTGACTTTTTAAAACATCAGATAATCCATAAACTGTCTACTGTGACCTCCCTCGCACCGCTTTTCCCCACCATACCTGAATCTTTTACCAGACCGGGGAAGTCTAAAACTTTGGGATTGTCAACATCATCATTGCTACCAATCTTCAGTTTACCCTTTGTACCTCCAACAGCTTCTTCGATTTTACAGTTACATTCTTCAGGATTTACTGATGGTACTGGCCTTCCATCAGTACTGAAGGATAACTCTAGAAATACCACTTCCCAGGCGAAAACCATGAACGATTCACAGACTGTTCAATCTCGATCAACACCTGAAACGGAGAGTACCGGACAATACATTGATTCTAGAATAAAGGGGAAAGTATCCATCACAACCTCAAGTTCAACAGTGATGTATAACCAAAATGGCATCATTGTGAACCAGATGAACAGTGGCTATTAGCACCCAAATTATGCCAGTAAATTGGTTGCAACTAAAAGTTATGACTCACCCATGCCACAATCACAACTTGACTCTAAATTGACCATAAAAGGGCAGTCGGAGATTGAAACAAACCATACAACTAGAGTTGTTGATCACTTTAAAAGTTTAGCACAATCTCCAGCGGCTCATGAATCAATTTCATCATCAACAAAGCATAATGAAAAGATTGGAAAAATAGGAAATTCAACAGTTCCACCCAGTAGTAGAATTTTGGCACTCAGCGGAGGAGAATCACAAGTGTCCCCAAACAGAAGATCTTTTTGCATGTACCCTCCAGTTCCAGTCCACTGGACATTTCATTTTCGAACTATATTTAATCCTAAACCCCATCAGTTCCGATACTACATTCAGTATACCTGTTATCCAGGATACACTATGACCCATGGTGATATCTACAGTTTCTGCTTGGTCAATGGGACATGGAGTGGAGTCACACCCGTTTGTTTAGGTTAGTATATGCGCTCATCTATTTTTGATTTTCATTACTTACACCTGAAAATGTGGTGCTTCATTGATGATTATATTTGAATCAATTTGTTATGTATGGCTCTCATGGAGAGTCTCTATTGTTAATTTCACTTTCTGAAGCTCATAACTCGCAGCTATGACATAGCAGCAGTGGATAACAAAGCTAGTTACCCACTGTTGTGATGTCATAAAGTACTTCCAGGCCAGGCTTACAGGCCTCCTTGAGAGCTCTGCTGGTCTGCTTTGACTGAAAGTAGAAAGCACAGCTGCCAGAGGGGGAAGGAAGGCAGAGAAGGTGGTAGAGTTGGTCAAGGATGACAGGTAAGTTTTTATTTAAACCTTTTAGACAGGGATACATAACCGAGGCAATGTTATGTATAGCTTCCCCATTAATCCTCTGCCACTGCGTAGCAGTTGAAAGCAAGGGCAGATTATTTTTTGGGGGGCCATACTTGACATAAAATTATAGATGGCTAAAAAGTGCATTACGGGATGTTTTTCACCTCGGGGGTCTGAGTGACATCATAGACAACCCCTACTTCACTCTCGTTGTTTTTTTGATGTCACTCAGAGTTCCTCGGTGAAAAACATCCTCATAATTCCGTGTTACTCGTCTATAATTCTATAAGTTATGTATGGCTCTCACTCAGAGTCACTATCTTGAACACCAGATCCAAATTCTGGCTATTCACTGCTATGACGTAACAACAGTGGGGAACAAAAGTTGTTTCCCACTGATGCTACATCATAAAGGAATTCCAGGCTGCTCTGACAGGGCTTTCTGGCAACGCTAACTCTCTAGCACAGCTTTGGAAGCAAAGGAGATAGGAGGGCACAAAATGAAGGGTGACTAGGTATTTGTTTTTACATTTTGGACAGGATGGAGAGGCCATGTTATATATGGCTTCCTTATTACTCCTCTGCTCCTGTGGAGCAGTTGAAAGCAAGGGCAGAAGATTTAGAAGGGCCATACATAACATACAATTCTAGATGGGTAAAAAGTAAATAGCAGAGGTTTTTCTTAATGTGGGTTTTGAGTGTTACCATAGACAACTTGAGCTTCATTCTCATTGTTGTTTGATGTCACTCATAACCTGTAGATGAAAAATATCTCTATTATTCACTATTACCCATCTATAATTTTATATATTTACAAACCAAGTCGTACCATTACCATTCCAATTTTCTGCAATTATAAAGTAAATGGCCAGAATCCTGCCTGCCTCCTTAGTTAAAAAAATGTTGGTAAAAAACAGTGAAGGAACACACGACTATATGAAGATGGTCAGATAAATGCTTAGATTTTCAGTGTACTCATGTGGTCAGTCTAACCCATTACCCCATTTGTCAACATCCAATGGACTGGGCTAGGTTTGGGCTTAGCGTCACAGAGGCAATTGTGCAGATCCAAGCCAGATAGCTGCTGAGCCTGTCTGCATAGCACTAACACTGGATACTGTTGGGTGATTTTCATTTGTCAGCTACCCTGGCACCATAAATTGTGTCCCAATGTTCAATTTAGCTATTGAAGTTATACCTTTGTCCAGACTGCCACTCAAACTTTGAGTGAGAATAGCAATCTGATTAAGGGATTTCAACTCCTTGTAGGATCCTCATTGTTCCTTTGGTCTGATGAAGCAAGCTTAATGTTAGCATCTGAGGCCATCCGGCAATAGGAAGGATGATGTTTGCCAAATACAAGCCAAAAAGAAGCCCAAGTTCAAAATCTGGTTCTCGACACATGTAAAAATCAGATGGGAAAAGATCATGGATCCATGAGACATTTGCAAACCAGCTCCTCAAAATATATTCCGAACAGCATGCCCAAACCCACCACCCCATATGTGGATTTGGTACCTCATTAGGACCCCATCTAGTCAACAAATAATGACATACAACTAATGGCCGCTGCTGATCACCATACCAGCCCCTGCACTGTAGCGCGCCAGCCCTCCACCTACAAACAACCATACACACTTCAGATCCTAGCACCTTAGCTGTGGCCCTATGATAAGTCAAGGGAAAGCACTTGTGACACCACGACAAAGACGTCAACACCATTCGAACTCTCCATACAAGTACAAGAAACTAAACGCACCAGGGACACACCCAAACCACAACAATTGACTTCACCATCACTGCCAGATTTCCTGCAGTGGTTGTCCCACAACACACCCACAGCTGCAAAATATAAGCTAATCAGAAAGGCATGCTGCACAAACAGGGACTGCACCAGCAGCCATTACACCCACTCCCATCCCTGGACTAGTGAGCTCTATCTCCAGCCAAGCTACTGACTTGAGTCAGTGCCACCAACTTCTGAAACCAGCAACAACTCAGTAATTTAGTACAACATCCCTGACATACCAGTGCCATGCTTCACGAAAGAAACAGCCCTTCAAGTACTTGAATGGTAAATGAAAACACTTATAAATGATGCTACTGACAAGCACCCGAAGGTCCTGCGTTATTGCTCTTCTTTCATCCATTCAGATAATATGCGATGCTCATCACAAATGTAAACATAAACATCCCTGGAAGTGAAACAAAGCTGATGGGTCTTTTGTGTTTAGTGCAGAATTTGCCCCATGCTCCATCAACAATGGTGGCTGTTCTCAGCTCTGCAGCCCCACTGAACAGAAGGGAATAGAGTGCAGCTGCCGAGAAGGATTCCAGCTACTGGACGATGAAAGAGCTTGCAGAGGTAAAGCAAGGTAGATTAATGCTGCAATTGCATTTTATGAACTACTGTAGTTTGCTTTCAAATATTAGGATGTTGTTGTATCGAAGGTTAGCCTTAGCAAAAATATCTTCTTTCAAAATTGTAATATTGTGTCCTAAAGAGCATTTTCAAAACAAAATCATCCCATCGGGTGTAGATTTTCTATTATTAAGTCCAATGTGGAAATATTTTTGTAAATTCTATTTATGACTCGATATTTCCGTCACATGATATTTTGGATACAGTATTCTGGTTATTGTATACTGCTTGCATTTTGGAAGCATAGAAGATGAAACCTTGTTCGTTGTGCACAATTTAGAGAACGACTATAGAGATAAGAATGCATGTTTTTTTTTTTTCAAAGTAGCTCTTTAATAAAGTTTTGAACATATTGAGAACAGTATGGACATTCAAGGGCACCAAGAGCAAATAATCAGTACAAATAACATGTCCTGGGACCACAGGGTACCAACCCCCTAAAAGAACAAAAAAAACAAAAAAAAACCATAGCTCACGTCCCGCACACATTAAAGGTACCAGTGAGACAGGTCACGGACCAGTACAACCCAGTCCCCATACAGGTGAGAGGGGGAAGTTTCCACGGTAGTGACTATGTAGGACCCCCTATAGGATGTCGAGTGCACAGAAAGAGGAGTAAAAACATGGCAACAAGTCCCAAACAAGGGGAAAACCGATAATGTCTGTGAAGGGAGGATCACCTATGAATGGGCGCCTCTCAAGAGAACCCCATGGCTTTGTGTGTCCCAGCCTTCGAGAGAGGAGGGGAAGGGGAACAGACAACCAGCCCCGCGATGGGTGTCCAGGGGGGAATAGGGAAAAAAAAAAAAAACAACAGCATTGAGTGCTTGAGTAAGCAGCGGGGGCAGGAAAACAACCCCAAGATCCAAAGACCTGTAAGCAGTTGTAGAAAGAGAACCTCTGCCAGGGGATCCCCTGCATGACAACGAGTGGTGGAAGGGATATACCCAGTCTCAGGGGGGTCGCTCATCCATCTGAACGTACAACCTGTCAAGGTACGTATCCACAGCATCCAGCGAAGTGGTGGCCCATGTTGCAGGGGTAGAGAACGCCAGACTGTCGTCTAAGAGAGGTCTTTCAACCAGAGTGACAGTGAAGGTGCCAATGCGGACTTCCAGGCCATGGCTATGTGGCACTTTAGGAGGATAAACTCCAAGTCAACCAAGCTAACAACGTATTTGTTCGTACACGCACGAGCGGTAAGACCCAAGAGGCAATGGAGGTGATCAAACAGTAAGGGATGACCCATGATGTCAGACAGGATCTGGTTAGCCTCTCTCCAATAGCGTTCAATCTCCAGGCAGGGCCACATCATATGATAAAGGTCGGCTTCTAGACAGGGGCACCAGGGGCATTTTGGAACTGTACCCAGGAAGATGTAATGGAGTCGCAAAGGGGTCAGATGTCTGAGGCACATAATTGGATTGCGTATATTTCAGATGGGAGTTCCTAGAATCAACCTGTACCTGCTCCAACATGCAGGACAATTGTCTGTCCGCAAGATCCTGGCCAAGAGACAGAGCCTCATATCCCTCAAAACATGGAGGGTCGGGATGCGAGGATCCAACAACCAGCTGTATAATAGTGTTATCGCTGCTTACCCATACAGCGCTCCAACAATACCTGTAATGTCAGTGATGTGACAGGTTTGGTATGCTCCGTCCCCCATACAACAACTATAGCTGCCACAAGACCATTGTAAGTTAAAAACTGGCCTTCATGAATTTTGCAGCGCCCCCTGAGGGCCTGAAAAGACATCAGAAGTCAGTGCTCATGTAGGTCCCCTAATGTGAAAACACCCACCTCCATCCAAGTTCCAATGTTATCACAGTTTGCCAAGTTGCAAAACACCAAAAGCACCCACAGTGGCAGAGTGGGTGCATATGGCACTGCGTCACGCTGCGTGCTCACATATTTGTCCCAACAATGCTTAGCCACTATGGCGAGGCATCCCACCCTCAAGGCGCTGCACCGGTGGTTCATAAGGCAGGCCAGGATGTCCAGGTCCTCTAAGTCCCGGATGACAAAGGCCTGCTTGGGAGATATGGCCATCACCAGCCACAGCAGGGGCCACTGTAACTGCGCAGCAGCATAGTACAGTTATAGTCAGGCGCTCCCAGACCCCCCTTTTACAGTGGGGCAAACAGCTTGTGTAAAGCCACTCTTTTCCTCCCAGTACCCCATATCAAATCAAAGATGTTCAGTTGCCATAAAAAGCGGTGGGGGAGGAGGAGAGGTAAGGCTGAAAAATTATAAAGCAGTTGTGGCAGTACCACCATTTTGAAATTGAGACTCTACATATTGGGGAGAGAGCGTTAAGAAGTTCCAGAACGTCAGGGAACAATGTATACCTTCAAATCCCTACCCAGATTACCATCAATAAGATCCTGCTCCATTTGGTAAACTTTCACCCTGAGGTAACGGAAGGTGTTGTAGTCCCAGAGCAGACCAGAGTGGCATGGACCCTCCCACTCACGCAAGGGGAAAAGACAGGACTTAGTGCAGGTCAACCTCAAGCCAGAAACCTCATCGAAAGAATCCAGCACCTCCATCACCCTAGGCAAGTCTCTACAGAAATCCCAAAGATATATTAACGCATCGTCCACCTAAAGTGAGATCACCTCCCAGGAGGCATAGCTCGGTATGCTCCACTGCAGGCCCGTTGACAAAACAGACCCTTTATTGGTTCCAAGGCCAAAGCAAATATGGGTGGGTATAGCGGTCATCCCTGCCTGGTGCCCCTGCGCACCTGAAACGGTGCAGAGATGACCTCGCCTGTGTGTACCCTAGTGACTAGTTCTGTGTACAGTAAATTGACCCACTGGAATATCTTTGTACCCAGACCCATATGTTGCAGTGTTCCTTCCAGATAAGGCAAGCCCAGAGTATCAAAGGCCTTCTCGATATCTAAAGAAAGTGCCACACTTGGACGCCACTCCAGAGGATGTGCATTCCAGAGGCGAAACAGACGACAGAGATTGAGGAACGTGTTCCACTCAGAAATGAAGCCATTCTGGTCCTGATGGACCAATGTAGCGACATAAGGCAACAGCCAATCCCCAAGGACCTTACAGTCCATATTGAGCAGTGAGAGTGACCGAATTAAGCGCTCCTTCAGCGGGCCTCTATGCTGCTTGAGAAGGACCACAATCAAGGCCTCATTCAAAGACGCGGGATGGGTGCCCTTATCCTTAGCTGACTGGAAGAGCTGCAGGAGCTTCAGAGCGAGTGTAGCCCCATGTGCCAAATAAAACTCTACAGGGAGCCCATTGGTCCCTGAAGTCTTATTATTGCCAGGCGAGCCTCAGGAAGTTTTAACATCTCGTCTAGGGTGCAGCTCTGGATTGGGTCCAGACAGGTGGTCGGCAAGCCGTCAAGGTAAGCTGAGAAAGAGAGCTTCCCAACCCTGACATCCTCCTGATAAAAGAAGCTATATTAATCAAAAAAAGATGTGTTGATGTCCAACAGTGCAGTGAGTATGTCACCTGCTGGAGACCTAATGGTGGTCACTTAGGGCCTATCTACCTCCGAGTGCAACAACCATGCCAGGATACACCCCACTTTGTTGCCCTCTGCATGCTATTTGGCAACATGGTCTGCATGGTTCAGCTTCCCAAGTCTGTCTCCCAAATCCCTATATTCCACCTTGAGAAAAGTAAGTTCGTCCAACCAACCCGCCATCCCCTGCCCAAATCTCTGCCGCACAGATAGCAGCCTCTGTGGCTGTCAACTCCCGGTGTAAAGTCAAAATCACACCATATTCAGCCTTAATTCAGAAGCCAGCTTAAAAGCATCTCATTCCACCCCCCATGTCGGTCGCAGTACCCTCATTAAACTGTACGTACTGGAGAACATGAGTGCCCATGGTCTCACAAAACCGGTTATCCAGGAGTACCTTGGGTGGTAGTCTCTCTCAGCAGGCTCATTTCAAACGTTAAGGCATCCAGCTTCGGATCCTAAAAGCTCACAAACCTGTCCACAGATGAGGGCCTACCAGCTGACCCGGCGGCAACCGCAGCCCCTTGGCACTGTGGCATCCAATTGGGGATGGGAAGCCCCACCTCGCTCTCAGGTCCCCCTTCAAACAGCACTGCTTGACCATGCTGGAGAAGGTAGGTACCAATGTGCAGAGCAACACTGACCAGTGAGGTGTCCAAGCAAGGAGGAACTCCCAGGTCTCACCCTAAGAGCGGAGCCCCCAAGAAACCCCTCAGGGACGTTGCACACAGTACTCACACACACTGCTGATAAGAGGGTTCACACAGCAGAAGTTGTAGTCCAAGGAGGTGTGTACAGCATTTGTAACAGCAGTCACATGCCTTGGAAGTCTCCATTATTCAAGAACACCCTGTGAAAGTTGATAAGGACTGCAGGTCCCTCCAGCCCAGTCCATCGTCCATGACATTGCCTACCACAACATGTGCGCCCCACTCAGGCAAGCAGGGTGCCATCCATTCTCTCCAGCAAGGGGCATAATGCGGGCTGACGCTGTGAGGCACAACGCAACAGGGGTCCGAAAGTCCAGGGCCGACCACGTGGGTCAGATTCAGGTGGGGGAGGGACTCCGAAGTCTATGTCTGCCCCGCGGTCAAGTGGCACGGTTCTGGGGCCCAAAGCAGCAAAGGACGCACCTCACTCAGACTGGTGGGGCACCATCCATCCTCTCTAGCAAGGGGTCAATGCGAGCTGACGCTGCGGGGCCAAATATAACAGGGTCCATACTGCGAGGGCTAACCTCGTGGGCAAAGTCCAAATGAAGGAGTGTCCCCCGAATTCTCTGCCCGCCCCTCGGGTAGGCGCAAGGGCCCAAAGCAGCTCATCCACATACACGTGCGGGAGAGAGAAACCACCTGTGTCTGCCGTTGTCCTGTTGATCTGGGGCTCACCCTGCCCCCAACGCAGCCAGATCATGTCAGGCCCCAGCTGCGGCCTAGCTGAGGAAGCCACCGCACCCACAGGGACTTCTCGCGGTAACCACCGCAGCCCAGTCCCTGTTGCCGGAGAGAGCTCCAGGGTCACCCCCGAAACGATCAAGTGGGTGTCGCCGGTCTCCAGGATGATGTTAGGCATGCGAGTCATGCAGAGCTGTGGCCTGTCCCGTCCGCCATCTTGGCCACGCCCCAATACATTAAATGTGTTAGAAAAAAAGCACAGCTATATACTACATTACACTGATGGAAAGATGTTGAGAAAACAATTGCCACTTTGAGGGTGGTTCAACTATGCCATTGAGGAAGCGCCAGTGTGACACAGTAGGGGCTATTCGCAAAAGTAGCTTACCCCCTGAGCAATTTTCAGATGTAAATTTTCTCTTACAGTTTTCAGCAACTTTATTACTTTTGCCCATTCACCCTTTACGAGTGTAAAGCTGGTCAAAATTGTAGTCCTGCACGTCTACACCGCCTGAACTAGAGGAGAGAACCATATGTACAAGTGTAAGTTACTTCAGCCACAATGCAGAAGTAATAAGTCCAACACCACCCACTGATACTGCAACACCCTCCCATAGTAAATAATGGCAGTAGAAATTTAAAATAGAACTTCACCGAAAATAATGTTATATTAAAAATGATTACAAATTTTAAAACAAATGTTTAATTGAATGCTAAAAAATAAATATAATTTAAAAATAAATATTTAACGATAAACATTTTAATAAACTTTTTCATTTAAAAAATAAATTTCAGCTAGCTGCAACGGTCCCTGCTCCCTCCCCACTCCCATCCATCATGTGAGTCCTTGCCCCTAGCCCCTCCGTCCTGCCCTCCATGGTCCATTGTGCTGCAACTCATTCTTGCCTACCTTGGTCTGTTGTTCTACCACTGCCCTTCCGCCTGCCCTGTGTTGTCTATTGTGTTGCTACAGCCCCGCTGCCTGTCCTGCATGATCAGCTTGGTGTCCCTGCCAACTACCTCCTGCCATCCATTGTCCGACTCCATCTCCCTACCATATTCCTCCTGTCCTCCATAGTCCGTTGTGCTGCCACTGTCCCTCCCTCCTACCCTCCATCGTATGTTGTGCTGCCGTTGCCTCGCTCGCCTGTCCTGCATGGCCTGCTTGATGTTGCTGCCCCTGTACCCCTGCCCTCTATGATCCATTGTTCTGCCATTGCCCCCCTCCCCCGCCAGCGCAGCGTGGTCTCTTGTGTTGCCACTGCCCCTCCTGCCTGCCAGGTGAAATCAGTTTGCTGCATCTGCCCCTGCTCCCTATCTCCTGCCCTCTGTTGTCCGAGTCTGTGCCCCTGATCCCTCCTTCCCACAGTGATCCATGAACAACTAGAGCGCTAACATTCTGTATTTATGACAAAACTATGGCACCCAAAATCATCTTGATAGAATTAAGGCTGAAAAACCTAAACCGTTTCGTTTAGAAATGAACTAAATAAGGGGGTTATTTTTCTCATAGAAATGATAGATAGTGTTCTAGAAAGCTAAAATGAGGACACATTTTCTGAGTTTTCAATTAGCGACAAGGGCTGACTAGTGACTATTTTTATGTTTTCATCCAATTGATCACTCGATTATTTTTTGCACAAGGTACTTAGGAGTTTTAACATATTACAGGGTAAAGGGTTGAATAGCCCTGCATCTTATTCCTCATGCACCTAAACCCCAATGGTTCACACAAAAATTCCTAATATCCTAAAGGAGGTTTTGAGAAAGTCTTGTTCAATATGAAATCATCAGTCCCATAATATTTTTAAATATTGCTCCAAAAGTGATCTTTATTGTTAATCTGAATTCTTTTCATTCTTTCAGCGTTATACAATTCCAAGAAACTAGCACACAAACAGCAAACATGTGTTTCCAGAAGCCTGTAGTGACATGTGTGCCAGAAAGGTCCAAAGAACTAAGGGGTAGATTTATGAACTTGTCACACAGTCCAGCACAGCAAGTCACCTTGCTGCGCTGCGCTGCGTGACAGGGAAAAGGCAGGAATGTGGTGTATTTTTTTGAGATCAGAAACAAGGGGAGAGCAAGGGAGAAAGAGGGTGCGTCCGTATCCCCTGTATAATAAGTATTAAACAACTATGGACGAACCCTGTCTATGTGAGGCACCATCACTAGAAGGCAGTGTTAGAACCCACTGGGTTTGTAAAAAGACCCCTCACACACCAACCTGGTTGGTGTCATGCTTCATCATTGGGGTCCCAACCGGGTGGCCGAATGCCCCCGGTTGTGCTACGACGCCTGATTACAGCGGAGCTGGTGTAGTGCAAAAGTGTGATGTGAATTAAAAATATCTCTGAGAATCCTTGCCTCATTTATATTTATTACTGGCGGCTCAGGATATCATTAAAAATTATATGTGATGCAACTAAAAAGAATTAATTATCTTATAGTTGGCTATGTGGTGGGTCTACATGTTTCAGCCCGCATAAGGAAGTAAGAGGGGCTTTCGTCAGGACCGTGCAAATAACGTGAGTGGCAAAAAATGTGTCGCCACGTGAAAAAGTGCATAAAAAGTTTTTAAAATAGTACCTACACACACGCTAAGGTGTGTGGACTGTGTGTCAACGTACTTACGGACACGTATATGGTAGAGAACCTGTGGATAAAAAACACAAAACATGCATGCATACATGATTATGACGGACACATAAGCAACATAAAATGCAATCTTAGGTGCTATGGTCCTCCAAAAGGACCTGCCTGGTGATGGTATCTGTAATTGAAGACATGCCTGTATGGTGAACGTGCTGCATGCAAAAATTCGTGCAGCAGCTATAATGCTTAACAGACTTGGCGTTGCTATGAAGCTATAGGGCTTCCGTGCGCCAGTTTTGTCGCAATATAGGGCCGTGGCCACCGCGTTATATCTTATAATTGCGTGACTAGGTGCTGGCCAGGCCACAGCGTTGATAAATAACTCAAAATGGTGAGCGCACACATAGAGAAGCCGGCATTGTGCTGTCGTTCGTGGCGCGCTGATTGATTAAAAATAAAACACAGACAAAAAACATAAATGACAGAAAGCAACGCTTATAATTACACTATAGTTGAGAGTGTTTGGCTGATCGGGGCTCGGGAGGAGTTCGCTCCTATCTACGACTCTGGTGGGGGAAAGAAAGCCTATGAGTTAAAAGAGAGACAAAGCTCACAGAGAGCTTGTGAATGTAGCCCCTGGCGCAACCTTACTTGGTATCAGAGCGAACCCGTAAGCAACCTATTGTGGTCTCTCGACGTCCCGGATGAGAATGGGGGCTGGAGTGGGCTCGGTATATAAGGGAGTTGGAGCCATGGAGTACGTGCCAGTGAGGACGTTAGAGTCGGGCTGTGCACGGCTGAAGCGTGTGCGCATGCGTGGGTTAGAGTAGTTACTCTTTCTGCATGTGCGTACTGGCTCTAAATGTGTCTGACGCTGCGCGCGCGCAGTCGGTGGCAACTCGCTGAAGAAACAGGCGCTCAAGCTTAGTGGTGATTGGGCTGAAATAAAATACTAATACTTGGCTGGAACGATAGTAGAGCGTTCTGACATGGCTGGAAAAATTGCTGAAATAAAGCTAGGATATGGAGAGAGAGATCTCTTAATCGCATGTGCGCTCTAACATGGCTGGAAAAGATGCTGAAATACAGCTAGAATATGGAGAGAGAGATCTCTTTATCGCGGGTGCGTTCAGGCTACAGAGGTATCTGAAGGTGCACAGTCAGCAGCATGTTGTTCTAAAGAAGGCGCATAAATGTCTTAGCAATGTGCTAAGATGGAGACACTGTGATGAAACAGAGTGACAAGAGTAGAGCACTCTGAGGTACTTAGATGTAAATGGTGGGCCCTGAACTCGGGACATATAAGGGTGCAATGTTCGTTGGGAAGTACGAACAATATGGGGGAAGCATGACAGAGAATAAAGGGATAATGTTGAAGGGCTGGGATACCAGGGTTCTACGGATGTGTCCTGATTCTTATGGGGTAGGTGTGCCAGGAGAGGTGAGGATCTGAGATCTCTCTGGAGGACTGTGATAACTGTATATAGGCTTGGTATCAAGGATTGATGACGCTATATCTAGAGTCTTCTAAGGCTGTTCCAGGGAATATTGTCGTTCAAGCCAGTGATATGGCTGGACAGACGATATATACATCTTTGTTCTTTCTCAAGTAGGCAGCTTTGGATGTTTGGTAGATTAGGGTCTAGCGCTTCTATGACTACCCATCTCATATCATTAGTCGTATGGTCTGTCTCTAGAAAGTGATTTATCATTCTGGTAGTATTTTTCTTGCACCGTATGGTGCTGCGGTGTTCGCAAATCCTGGTTTTGATTTTACGGTTCGTCATGCCGATGTACGTAAGGTTACATGGGCAGACGATACGGTATATGACATGTTCAGTGTTACAGTTGGTGTGTTTTCTTAGTTCCCATGTCTTTCCCGGTTCCAGGGTGAGGTTTTTTACAGTCTCAGTGATGTGACATACACTGCAATTCCCACATGGGTAATGGCCCGTGATGCTTGGGAGCCCCCAGGCATTGAGAACTGTGTTAGTTGGTCTTTGTGGTTGTGTCGGTCTGGTAGACACTATGGCATCTTTGATTGATCTTGCTCTTTTATTGGAAAGGAGTGGTGGTGCCCACTCAAGGTTACCTGTCTTCAGTATTTTCCAGTGTTTCCGGATGATTTGTGAAACTTTATTGGTCACACTATTGTAAGTTGTCACACATGTGAGTGGCACTGGGGTGGGATCTCTTATCTGGGTTTCGATGAGTGCTTCTCGGTTTTGGTTTCTGGCCCTCTTGTTGGCTTTGTTGGTGATGCATTTAGGATATCCACGTTGGCGTAGTTTTTGCTCAGGTCTATGGCTTGAGACTTATAGTCCTCGATTTCACTACAGTTTCTGCGTAGCCTGAGATATTGGCCATAAGGGAGGTTTTCACGAAGTGATCTTGGATGGAAGCTGGTGAAATGGAGTAAAGAATTGCGGGCAGTAGGTTTAAAGTGTGTTTTACTCTTAAGGCCTCCTCCTGCTGCTTCAATGTCTAAGTCCAAGAATGTGGTCTGTTGTCTGTGGGAATTGTAAGTGAAGCGAAGGTTGGGGTCGCATGTATTGAGCCAGTCACAGAATGTATGCAGGGATTCGCTTGTTCCTTCCCAGATTAAAAAGATATCGTCAATGTAGCGCTTGTAGAATTTAATTTGAGGAATTCGTGGTTGATTATTGAGTAGTAGGTGTTGGGACTCGAAGTCGTACACATACAGGCCTGCCACACTGGGGGCGAAACGCTTCCCATGGAAGTCCCGTACTTCTGTAGGTAGATTCTGCCTTCATATTCAAAGAAGTTTTCTTTGAGTGCTAGAGTGGCGCATTCTAGAACAAAGGATATGGAGGTTCGATATTGCCAATTCGAGTTGTGCAGGGTGCTTGCTAGTACCCTGAGAGTGTCGTCTTGTGGGAGGCTGGTGTATAAGCTCTCCACGTCCAAGCACACCAACAGTGAAGTATTGGGGTCATATGGAATGGCCGTTATCAGGCCTAGTAGGTCTTTAGTGTCTTTCAGATAGGTGCTGGTGGCTTGTACCAGGGGTTGTAGGAAGAAGTCGCAATAGCGAGACAAGGGTTCTAATAATGAACCGATACCTGAAACAATAGGGCGTCCCGGCGGTGGTGTTTTGTTTTTATGGATTTTTGGGACAATGTAGAAATAAGGTATTGTACCTGGCGTGTTAGTCAGGAATTTGGCCTCATTTTTGGTGATCAGGCTCCTCACTTCTGCATCCTCTACAAGGGTGTGAATGCGTGTTTTCAGTGCTATACTTGGATCCTGAGCCAATCGTTCATAGTTTTTAGTATCATTGAGTAGCCGGTCACATTCACGGTGGTAATCTGCTTTGTTGAGTATAACAGTGCCCCCGCCTTTGTCGGCTGGTTTTATTATAATCTTGGTGTTGTTTTTCAGTGATTGTAGAGCCTGGCGTTCGGATCGGCTCGTGTTCTGGAAAGTGTTGGGTTCTTCCAATGCTTCAATCTCTTTGAATACTGTCTGTTCATACACGAGTATTTCTGGAGGTACTGTGCTTGATGGTGGTATGAACGTTGATTTGGCTCTGTAGGGAGTGTCCCCTTGTGTTTCAGGATCCTGTTGGGAGGGAGAGTTCTCAAAGAAAGCTTTTAGCTTCAGTTTGCGGAAGAACTCTGCTAGCTCACAGTGTAATAGGAATTTGTCGAGTCTCGCTGTGGGAGCATAGCCAAGTCCTTTCTCTAGGACTGCTTTTTCTGCTGGTGTTAGGGCATGTGTAGAGAGGTTGGTGATAAGGCTCAACGTGTGCTCGGGCCTGGTAGTTGGTCTCGTGTTTTGCTCCTTGTCAGTGCTCCTTGTTGTGGGTCGTCTTCCCAGTGTACCTGGTTCCCTCTGCGTCTCCTTCCACGTCCAGGTCGGCCTCTTCCTAAAAAAGGTTGCTGTCGATTTGGGTTCATATATGGTGGTGGTGGTCCAAAAGGTGTGTTCCAACCGTATCCGAAATGCGGGTGCATTGGGGGATACATGGGAGGGTAATGTAAATTGGGTCCAGGTGGTCCTTGGGTCCACGGTTGTGGCCAACTCATGTGTCCACCCCTTCCTTGTTGTCTTCTACGATAACTGCCCGTACTAGAGCCGCTACTTGCCGATGAGTCATCTTCGGATGATGCGCCTGCCGTGTCCGCTCTTGTGGGTGGTTGGTAGTCGGCTTCCGCATATGGGTAAGTTTTGGCATAGGAAAATTTTTTCAAGGCCTTCTGGAATTTGTTGATTTTGCTTTGAGTAAGGCCCTCTTTGTATTCGTTGATTTCCTTATTAGTTTCGTCAAGCCGTTTTTTGTATGAAGAGAGTGTGGCTTTGAAATGAGTTTCTGTTGTTTGTATCTCAAGGATGTAGGCGTCTGAGAGGCGTTTGGATGTTTGGATTATAAGGATCATCCAGTCGCGTGTGCAGCGCCATGCTATTTGGGCCCAATCTTTACGAAAGGCGGCATCTTCTAGAAAAATACGTGGGGCATTGGTGATGATTAGTCCTCTGGGTGCTGTGTTGTTCCGTAAGTATTCGGTTAGGATTACCCCATGAAGAATGGTTCTGATCCGATTGCGTTTCTTTTCATTGAGGCTTTCCCAGTCAGCAGTCTGTGCGATGGAAGATGCCATGTTGAAATCCGCCAGTAAAGGAGGGTTTTCCAGTATGTTGGTAACGTCGTCCAGAGTGAACCCTAGACCAGGATTCTCAGCCATAGTGACAAAGCGTGTTTCGTGTGAGGTTAAAAAATGAGAAGGCTCTCGCAGCTATGCGCTGTAAATGATATCAGAAACAAGGGGAGAGCAAGGGAGAAAGAGGGTGCGTCCGTATCCCCTGTATAATAAGTATTAAACAACTATGGACGAACCCTGTCTATGTGAGGCACCATCACTAGAAGGCAGTGTTAGAACCCACTGGGTTTGTAAAAGACCCCTCACACACCAACCTGGTTGGTGTCATGCTTCATCATTGGGGTCCCAACCGGGTGGCCGAATGCCCCCGGTTGTGCGACGACGCCTGATTACAGCGGAGCTGGTGTAGTGCAAAAGTGTGATGTGAATTAAAAATATCTCTGAGAATCCTTGCCTCATTTATATTTATTACTGGCGGCTCAGGATATCATTAAAAATTATATGTGATGCAACTAAAAAAGAATTAATTATCTTATAGTTGGCTATGTGGTGGGTCTACATGTTTCAGCCCGCATAAGGAAGTAAGAGGGGCTTTCGTCAGGACCGTGCAAATAACGTGAGTGGCAAAAAATGTGTTGCCACGTGAAAAAGTGCATAAAAAGTTTTTAAAATAGTACCTACACACACGCTAAGGTGTGTGGACTGTGTGTCAACGTACTTACGGACACGTATATGGTAGAGAACCTGTGGATAAAAAACACAAAACATGCATGCATACATGATTATGACGGACACATAAGCAACATAAAATGCAATCTTAGGTGCTATGATCCTCCAAAAGGACCTGCCTGGTGATGGTATCTGTAATTGAAGACATGCCTGTATGGTGAACGTGCTGCATGCAAAAATTCGTGCAGCAGCTATAATGCTTAACAGACTTGGCGTTGCTATGAAGCTATAGGGCTTCCGTGCGGCAGTTTTGTGGCAATATAGGGCCGTGGTCACCGCGTTATATCTTATAATTGCGTGACTAGGTGCTGGCCAGGCCACAGCATTGATAAATAACTCAAAATGGTGAGCGCACACATAGAGAAGCCGGCATTGTGCTGTCGTTCGTGGCGCGCTGATTGATTAAAAATAAAACACAGACAAAAAACATAAATGACAGAAAGCAACGCTTATAATTACACTATAGTTGAGAGTGTTTGGCTGATCGGGGCTCGGGAGGAGTTCGCTCCTATCTACGACTCTGGTGGGGGAAAGAAAGCCTATGAGTTAAAGAGAGACAAAGCTCACAGAGAGCTTGTGAATGTAGCCCTGGCGCAACCTTACTTGGTATCAGAGCGAACCCGTAAGCAACCTATTGTGGTCTCTCGACGTCCCGGATGAGAATGGGGGCCGGAGTGGGCTCGGTATATAAGGGAGTTGGAGCCATGGAGTACGTGCCAGTGAGGACGTTAGAGTCGGGCTGTGCACGGCTGAAGCGTGTGCGCATGCGTGGGTTAGAGTAGTTACTCTTTCTGCATGTGCGTACTGGCTCTAAATGTGTCTGACGCTGCGCGCGCGCAGTCGGTGGCAACTCGCTGAAGAAACAGGCGCTCAAGCTTAGTGGTGATTGGGCTGAAATAAAATACTAATACTTGGCTGGAACGATAGTAGAGCGTTCTGACATGGCTGGAAAAATTGCTGAAATAAAGCTAGGATATGGAGAGAGAGATCTCTTTATCGCATGTGCGCTCTAACATGGCTGGAAAAGATGCTGAAATACAGCTAGAATATGGAGAGAGAGATCTCTTTATCGCGGGTGCGTTCAGGCTACAGAGGTATCTGAAGGTGCACAGTCAGCAGCATGTTGTTCTAAAGAAGGCGCATAAATGTCTTAGCAATGTGCTAAGATGGAGACACTGTGATGAAACAGAGTGACAAGAGTAGAGCACTCTGAGGTACTTAGATGTAAATGGTGGGCCCTGAACTCGGGACATATAAGGGTGCAATGTTCGTTGGGAAGTACGAACAATATGGGGGAAGCATGACAGAGAATAAAGGGATAATGTTGAAGGGCTGGGATACCAGGGTTCTACGGATGTGTCCTGATTCTTATGGGGTAGGTGTGCCAGGAGAGGTGAGGATCTGAGATCTCTCTGGAGGACTGTGATAACTGTATATAGGCTTGGTATCAAGGATTGATGACGCTATATCTAGAGTCTTCTAAGGCTGTTCCAGGGAATATTGTCGTTCAAGCCAGTGATATGGCTGGACAGACGATATATCCATCTTTGTTCTTTCTCAAGTAGGCAGCTTTGGATGTTTGGTAGATTAGGGTCTAGCGCTTCTATGACTGCCCATCTCATATCATTAGTCGTATGGTCTGTCTCTAGAAAGTGATTTATCATTCTGGTAGTATTTTTCTTGCACCGTATGGTGCTGCGGTGTTCGCAAATCCTGGTTTTGATTTTACGGTTCGTCATGCCGATGTACGTAAGGTTACATGGGCAGACGATACGGTATATGACATGTTCAGTGTTACAGTTGGTGTGTTTTCTTAGTTCCCATGTCTTTCCCGGTTCCAGGGTGAGGTTTTTACAGTCTCAGTGATGTGACATACACTGCAATTCCCACATGGGTAATGGCCCGTGATGCTTGGGAGCCCCCAGGCATTGAGAACTGTGTTAGTTGGTCTTTGTGGTTGTGTCGGTCTGGTAGACACTATGGCATCTTTGATTGATCTTGCTCTTTTATTGGAAAGGAGTGGTGGTGCCCACTCAAGGTTACCTGTCTTCAGTATTTTCCAGTGTTTCCGGATGATTTGTGAAACTTTATTGGTCACACTATTGTAAGTTGTCACACATGTGAGTGGCACTGGGGTGGGATCTCTTATCTGGGTTTCGATGAGTGCTTCTCGGTTTTGGTTTCTGGCCCTCTTGTTGGCTTGGTTGGTGATGCATTTAGGATATCCACGTTGGCGTAGTTTTTTGCTCAGGTCTATTGTGTAGGAGTGTAGGATCTGCTTCACAGGGGTACCCCCACTTTTTGCTGATACTTCACTGGTTTTCGACATTAGTCTGGCTGGGGCCCTGCTATTCAGAACCCCAGCCTAGCTGTTTCCTCTTTAAAAGGGTCTCCATGTGCCTTAGGCACATCACTGATTGGGATCTGGAGTGCCCTTGTAAGTCCCTAGTATATGGTATACTATGTACCAAGGGCATAGGTACCTCAGAGGCCTGCCAGGGGCTGCAGCATGTATTATGACACCCCTGGTAGGCCATCCAAACTGACACCACAGGTCTGCTACTGCAGCCTGGGTAAGGTGGTGCATGCACCCCTTGCTGTGGTATAGGTTACCTATATCACTAAAAGCATACACACATATAAACCTATAAGTCACTCCTAAGGCAGGCCTTATCAATCCTAAAGGCAGAGTGCATGGTTCTTATGTGAGAGGGTGCCCTGCATGAGCAGGGCCCCTCTGCAGCGTTCGGAGACCATCTCTGATGCTGTTTGTAGTGCAGCCTGACCATATACTCTTAAACGCATTATATCCTCGCGGTAAAATGCTAACTATGGAATGGCTGCACCAAAACATGTCGTGTTTGGTGTCAAACATCTTGGAATACTACCCCCCGCCAATCCTGGCGGCGGGGGTAGCATTCCACCCTTCTAGAGGGAAAGGCATGTTAACTCTGACGAGTCCGGTAACTTCTTTCCAGAGCCCTGGCATCACAAAATGGATGCTGCTGCCACAGACACGAGTCTGGCCTCCTGCTGCTGGACGAAACTCCGGCAGGGGAGGCCTGGACAATAGGTTTCCTGTCCCAGGGAGGTGTGACCACCTCCCCAGACAGGACAATGTGTATTGGGGCTGGGCGGGAGCACTTTCGGGTGCTTTGAAGTCCTGCACTGGGGGCACATTTGGTGTCCCTGTGCATACCCCAGTTCAAACCGGATCAGGGGCTTGCAGCCCCTGCTTTGGCGCGAACTGGACAAAGGGAAAGGGGTGTAGCCACCCCTCTGCCCTGACCCACCCATAGGTGGGGCCACAGAGTAGTCCATCCCCTATTTTTGGAATAAAGGTAGGAACCCAGTCCTTAGGACTTTAGATTATACCTGGACGAAACTCTGAAACAGAATCCTGGACCTTCGACGCTCTACTCACGATTAGAGGACTGAAGAATCTCCCTTGGGGTCAAGGAGTGACTCCCCTGCTTGGCAGGCACCAAAGAAGCATCTGTCCGGTTCGCATCACTGAAGCTCCCGTCGGACGCCGAAGTCATCGCATCACCAGAGGTGGATTCTCAGACTTCCCCAAGGCTACCCTGAGTCCCCAGCAAAGCTGAGGCCCGTGGCTATCGTGGGTAACGTGAGACCGTGACCCCTGGACACCAAGCACACTTGCAAGTGCACCATCTTCTGGGTCTCCCAAGAAGTCGTGCTTTGGGCTCCGAGTAGCCCTAGCCTCCAGCACCACCTGCACCGAAGATCACTGGCCCCCACTCCACGAGTGTCCTGTAAGCCAGCTCCACGTGCGGCGTCACGAGGCTCCTTCGCGGTCGCTAGCCCGTTGGCTAGTAGCCCTTACCGAAGGCCAATCTTTTCTTTACTTTGCAGTCTGGTTGCTCCAGGCCTGTCCTCACTTACCCTTGCTGGGTGAGTTCCCCAGACCTTGCTGGTCTGCATCATCGACGATCTACATCTTACTCGAGACTTGCCGTTGCCAAGGCTTGTTGGGTCCAATCTGGTCGCCGACACCTCTGCACTCGACAGACATCGAGCAACAGCCCGAATCCTGCTCCTGGTCGCCGACAACGCCTCCCGGACCTCGTGGCTGAAGAGTCAAGACAACCGTCATCGAATCTGAAGCACTCGACATCGGTGGGCATCTGTCCATCGCCTCCCTGGTCACTGGCTAGTGACCCAGACTCTGTCCCCTCTGCTTTCAGGTTCTTCAGAACTCCGATCCACTCTTGGATCCACCCGGACACTTTTCTCCTGGTCGCCAGCAGCACTTTGCAGCAGATCGCCATAAGAACCGACGACGAAACCCGACCCCGAAAGGCACCTATGCACCCGGCTTCCCTGGGTGAGGTAACACGAGTACTCCGGTGCTCCCGTGGGTAGAGACTCTTCAAAGTCCCAGATCTCAAAGGGTTTTGTCCTAATCCTCTTTTAAGTGTCCCTTTCCTCTATTTTCCCGATCCCGACTTTCTCCATAGAAGTTAACGGCGTATCGCGGTTGTGTATTTACACTGCACGCGTCTCCCGTGGGTCCCCTGTGTCACTACCTTGGGTGGTTCCTTGTGGTCCAAGCACTTCTAGAGGCTCTAGGCCTAGTGTCTAGTTCAGTCGTGGTTCGCATACCATTTTATTGGTATATGGTTTGGTACGCCCCTAGGGCCCAAACGTGTATTTGTGCTATTACTGTGATTTAAGATCTTATAACCTATGTACTTCGAACTCTAGCCTCATAAAGAGACTAGAGGGTGTGTTTAGTAATAAATACATATATTTTGAATATATACCTGGTGTGGTGCTGTTTCATTTGGTCACTCAAGAGATTATAGACTGGTAAAACAAGCTGCTTTACATTCCTTCAAGACTTAGCCTGAAGGCTGCTCTCCACAGCTACCACTAGGATAGCTTTCAATAAGGTTGTCTTTAACCTACCTACCATAAGAGTCGATTTGGACTGGTGCAAGGTGCCCACTATAATTAGTGGACAGCATATGCCAGGCCAACTTCTCACATTGGTGGCAGCGGTGGGATTCCAGCTTGCTATTGTTTTACCAGATAATCTCAATTGAATTGATCAACTGAAAACCACTAAAGGTACCTAAGGTACATATAATTTAAGCTTAGAATATCAGTAAGTTCTACTGAACTTAGAGTTGTGTGTTAAGGGATAGCACAACCCTTTCTACAACTCAAGAGAGTTTAGTAGGCCACACTAGAGTAGGTAGTGCATACACCACACCACACTAGTAATGTCTTTAAAAGCAGGATCTAGAGATGCCCTGCAGGAAGCCATTGAGCTTCCCCCTCCAAGTATGACACACTCCCATTCTTGGAACTGAGAGCTTTGTGTAACGTGAGGAAAATAAGGACAGGCCAAAGTCCCACCACCCAACACCTCCAGGAGTTGTTGGTGGCTTATGATCTTAGTAAGTCTTCAGAGACTGAAGGGGTAGGAGCAGAGGGTGGGCCAGCAGATGAGGAAGGGGCCAGGGGTACTACTACCCCCAGCCCCCTCTGAAACTGACCAGGAGGGTGACAATGACCCTGACCTGGAAAACCCAATCCCTTCTGGGGAAGATGAAGATGAGGATCTAGAGAACCACACCTTTGTCCCCCCAGGAAGGATTATGAGTGTGCTCAGAAAGTCTAGATCTCCTTCTCAGGAGTCTAACCACTCTGGCACCTCAATAGGGAGCTCTGTTTCTTCTCACAGGAGGGAATCCTCTCATGAGAGAAGAAAGAGACTGGTCCAGTATGAGGAAACTCAACTGGAGATCAGGAAGAAGCAATTGGCTTTAGATAGAGAATCCCTAGATCTCCTTAGGGAGAGAAGAAAGTTGGGACTAGAGTCCCATGGTGGCAGCCATGTCCCTAGAGATAGGGAAAGGTCCTATGACCATAGGAACCTGAGCAAGATTGTCCCTCCCTACCAGAGTGGGGATGATATCCACAAATGGATAACTGCTTTAGAGAGGGCCTGTAAAGTACAGAAGGTCCCTCAGGAGCAGTGGGCAGCAATCTTGTGGCTCTCCTTTGCTGACAAAGGTAGAGACAAGCTCCTCACTGTTAGAGAGGAGGATGCTGACAATTACAAGGTCTTGAAGAGTGCTCTTATTGATGGGTTTGGCCTAACCACTGAACAGTACAGGTTGAAGTTCAGAGACACCCAAAAGCACAGACTCAAGACTGGGTAGACTATGTGGATTGTTCTGCCAAGGCTCTGGAAGGCTGGTTGATGGGCAGTAAGGTGTGTGACTTCTCAGGATTGTATAATCTGATAATGAGGGAGCAGATTCTTAATAACTGTCAAAACCAGCTGTTGCATCAGTACCTGGTTGACTCTGATCTGACCTCTCCCCAAGAATTGGGAAAGAAGGCAGACAAATGGGTCAGAACCAGGGTGAAGCAGAAGGTACAGAACCAAGGTGGGGAAACCAAGAAGCAAGATGCTAAGAACTCTGACAAGGGTGGGGAGAAGGGTAAAGATCAAAAGTCTTCATCAGGCCCCCAAAAATCTTCTTCTGGTGGGGATTCCCAGTCTACCAAGGGTAAAGGCCAAAGAAAACCATGGTGCAAGGTCTGTAAGCAAAAGACCCACTGGACCAGTGATTGCACCAAGTCCAAAGACTCCAGTCCAGCATCCACCAATGCCCCTAAGGCACCTGTTCCCCCTAGTACAGTTGGTGGAAGTGCTCCAGCAAAGGGTTTAGTAGGGTTCACCCTGGGAACTGAGTTGGGCTCTGACTTAGTCAGGGAGCTGACTCAGGCTGTGTTAGTCTGTGATGGAGGCATGGATGTGACCTCCACTGTGAGTCCCAGTAATCTGGGCAAGTACAGACAACAGCCTTTAATCAATGGACGAGAGGCTTTGGCATTTAGGGACACAGGGGCAAGTGTCACAATGGTGACACAAGACCTTGTGCTACCTGGGCAAGTTATACTTGGTGAAATGTACCAAGTGACCAATGCTAGCAATGTCAGAACAGACCATACTCTGGCAGTTGTTAACTTCTCCTGGGGAGGGGTAACTGGCCTTAAGAAGGTTGTGGTAAGTGCAAACCTACCAGTCGAATGCTTGCTTGGCAATGACTTAGAGACTTCTGCTTGGGCAGAAGTGGAGCTCAGGACCCATGCAGAAATGCTGGGGATCCCTGCAGATGTGTTTGCTGTGACCAGGTCACAAGCTAAACTGTCTAAAACTGAACAGGCCTTGGATTCTGGAAGAATGGACCAAGTGCCTTCCAAGAGGAGGAGTAGTAGGGTTAAGGCAGTGCCTTCCCCTTGGCTCAGGAGGAAGATCAGTCCCTTGAGGGGGATGATCTCAGCCCTGAAGAAGGAACTGTCCCAGAGGAACTTGAGCCTGACCAGGTTGAGTTCTTGGGGACAGGGGGACCTTCTAGGGCAGATCTGAGCCAGGAGCAGCAGAGCTGCCCCTCCCTTGAACCCCTCAGACAGCAAGCTGCTGCTGAGGCTGCTGGGAAAGCTAGTGGTCCCCATACAGTGTATTGGGATGATGGACTCCTGTACTCAGAGAGTAGAGACCCCAAGCCTGGTGCTACCAGGAGGTTGGTAATACCTTTGAAGTTCAGGGGCTTCCTATTGACCCTAGCCCATGATATTCCCTTAGCAGGACACCTGGGCCAGAACAAGACTTGGGACAGAATTGTCCCTCACTTTCACTGGCCCCACATGTCTGAAGACAGTAAGGAGTTTTGTCGCTCCTGTGTAACCTGCCAAGCCAGTGGCAAAGCAGGTGGCACTACAAAGGCCCCCTGATACCACTACCTGGTGGTGGGGGTGCCCTTTGAGAGGGTAGGGATTGACATTGTTGGTCCCATGGATCCCCAAACAGCATCTGGGCACAGATTTATACTGGTGGTAGTGGATCATGCCACCAGGTATCCAGAGGCTATACCCCTTAGGACCACTACAGCACCTGTGGTGGCAAGGGCCCTCCTGGGAATTTTCTCAAGAGTGGGCTTTCCTAAGGAGGTGGTATCAGACAGGGGTGCAAACTTCATGTCTGGGTACTTAAAGGCAATGTGGAAGGAGTGTGGAGTTACTTATAAGTTCACCACACCCTATCACCCACAATGCAATGGTTTAGTTGAGAGATTCAACAAAACCTTGAAGGGCATGATTAAAGGGCTCCCAGAAAAGCTTAGGCGTAGATGGGACATACTCTTGCCCTGCCTTTTATTCGCATATAGGGAGGTGCCTCAGAAGGGGTTGGTTACAGCCCTTTTGAACTTCTGTTTGGCCACCCTGTGAGGGGTCCACTATGCTTGGTGAAGGAAGGATGGGAGTTACCTCTCAAGCCCCCAAAGCAAGATATAGTGGACTATGTACTTGGTCTCCGCTCCAGGATGGCTGAGTACATGAAAAAGGCAACCAAAAACCTTGAGGCTAGCCAGGAACTTCAAAAGGCCTGGCATGACCAAAGGCTGTCCTAACTGTTTACCAGCCAGGACAGAAGGTGTGGGTGTTGGAGCCAGTGGCCCCAGCAGCTCTCCAAGACAAATGGAGTGGACCCCACACTATTGTTGAGCAGAAGGGTGAGGTCACTTACTTAGTAGACCTGGGAACACCCAGGAGTCCCCACAGGGTTCTCCATGTCAACAGACTTAAGCCATATGTGGACAGGGCAGACATGGGCTTGCTCATGGCTACTGATGAAGGGCAGGAGGAAGAGAGTGACCCACTCCCTGACCTGCTCTCACAGAACCCTGACGATGGGTCAGTTGATGGTGTAGCCTTGGCAGGCAGCCTCACTACCCAGCAACAAACTGATTGCAGGCAAGTCCTCAATCAGTTTAGACATATGTTTTCTCTGACACCCAGTCAGACCACCTGGTGCACTCATGAAGTGGACACTGGGGACAGTCTGCCTATTAAAAACAAGATTTATAGGCAACCTGACCATGTCAGGGACTGTATCAGGACTGAAGTCCAGAAGATGTTGGAATTGGGAGTGATTGAGCCCTCAGATAGCCCTTGGGCTAGTCCAGTAGTCCTAGTACCTAAACCTCACACCAGTGGTGGGAAAAGAGAGATGAGGTTTTGTGTAGACTACAGGGGCCTCAATGCAGTCACTAGGACTGATGCCCATCCAATACCCAGGGCAGATGAGCTCATAGATACTTTGGCCTCTGCCAAATATCTCAGCACATTTGACCTAACAGCTGGCTACTGGCAGATCAGACTAGCTGATGCTGCAAAGCCCAAAACAGCATTTTCAACCCCTAGTGGGCATTATCAATTTGTGGTGATGCCCTTTGGTCTGAAAAATGCACCTGCCACTTTCAGAGGTTGGTGAACACAGTTCTCACAGGACTGGAGGCCTATAGTGCAGCTTATCTAGATGATATTGCTGTCTTTAGCTCCACCTGGGAGGATCACCTGGTCCACCTCAGGAATGTTTTACAGGCCCTGCAAAGGCAGGCCTGACTATCAAGGCCACTAAGTGCCAGATAGGGCAGAGTCAGGTTGTGTACCTGGGCCACCTTGTGGGTGGAGGCCAGGTTCAACCTTTGCAGAGCAAGATCCAGACCATCATGGACTGGACTGCTCCCACTACCCAGACTCAGGTGAGAGCCTTCTTAGGCCTGACTGGGTACTATAGGAGATTTGTCAAGGGGTATGGATCAATAGTGACACCCTTGAATGACTTAACTTCTAAGAAAATGCCCAAAAAGGTTCAGTGGACAGTTAGCTGTCAAAAGGCATTTGATGACCTCAAGCAGGCCATGTGCACTGCTCCAATTCTGCAGAGTCCTGATTACTCCAAGAAGTTCATTGTTCAAACAGATGCATCTGAATTGGGGGTAGGGGCTGTACTGTCACAATTGAATGAAGAAGGTCAGGATCAGCCAGTAGCTTTTATTAGCAGAAGGCTGACCCCTAGAGAGAAACGTTGGTCAGCCATAGAGAGGGAGGCCTTTGCTGTGGTCTGGGCTCTGAAGAAGTTGAGGCCATACTTGTTTGGTACACACTTCCTGGTTCAGACAGACCATAAGCCCCTCTTATGGCTAAAACAAATGAAGGGTGAAAACCCCAAACTGCTTAGGTGGTCCATTTCCCTACAGGGGATGGACTTTACAGTGGAACATAGGCCTGGGAGTAACCATGCGAATGCAGATGGACTCTCTAGGTATTTCCACTTAGAACATGAAGACTTAACTGGGCAAGGTTAGTTTAATGTCCCTACGTTTGGGGGGGTTGTGTAGGAGAGTAGGATCTGCTTCACAGGGGTACCCCCACTTTTTGCTGATACTTCACTGGTTTTCGACATTAGTCTGGCTGGGGCCCTGCTATTCAGAACCCCAGCCTAGCTGTTTCCTCTTTAAAAGGGTCTCCATGTGCCTTAGGCACATCACTGATTGGGATCTGGAGTGCCCTTGTAAGTCCCTAGTATATGGTATACTATGTACCAAGGGCATAGGTACCTCAGAGGCCTGCCAGGGGCTGCAGCATGTATTATGCCACCCCTGGTAGGCCATCCAAACTGACACCACAGGTCTGCTACTGCAGCCTGGGTAAGGTGGTGCATGCACCCCTTGCTGTGGTATAGGTTACCTATATCACTAAAAGCATACACACATATAAACCTATAAGTCACTCCTAAGGCAGGCCTTATCAATCCTAAAGGCAGAGTGCATGGTTCTTATGTGAGAGGGTGCCCCTGCATGAGCAGGGCCCCTCTGCAGCGTTCGGAGACCATCTCTGATGCTGTTTGTAGTGCAGCCTGACCATATACTCTTAAACGCATTATATCCTCGCGGTAAAATGCTAACTATGGAATGGCTGCACCAAAACATGTCGTGTTTGGTGTCAAACATCTTGGAATACTACCCCCCGCCAATCCTGGCGGCGGGGGTAGCATTCCACCCTTCTAGAGGGAAAGGCATGTTAACTCTGACGAGTCCGGTAACTTCTTTCCAGAGCCCTGGCATCACAAAATGGATGCTGCTGCCACAGACACGAGTCTGGCCTCCTGCTGCTGGACGAAACTCCGGCAGGGGAGGCCTGGACAATAGGTTTCCTGTCCCAGGGAGGTGTGACCACCTCCCCAGACAGGACAATGTGTATTGGGGCTGGGCGGGAGCACTTTCGGGTGCTTTGAAGTCCTGCACTGGGGGCACATTTGGTGTCCCTGTGCATACCCCAGTTCAAACCGGATCAGGGGCTTGCAGCCCCTGCTTTGGCGCGAACTGGACAAAGGGAAAGGGGTGTAGCCACCCCTCTGCCCTGACCCACCCATAGGTGGGGCCACAGAGTAGTCCATCCCCTATTTTTGGAATAAAGGTAGGAACCCAGTCCTTAGGACTTTAGATTATACCTGGACGAAACTCTGAAACAGAATCCTGGACCTTCGACGCTCTACTCACGATTAGAGGACTGAAGAATCTCCCTTGGGGTCAAGGAGTGACTCCCCTGCTTGGCAGGCACCAAAGAAGCATCTGTCCGGTTCGCATCACTGAAGCTCCCGTCGGACGCCGAAGTCATCGCATCACCAGAGGTGGATTCTCAGACTTCCCCGAGGCTACCCTGAGTCCCCAGCAAAGCTGAGGCCCGTGGCTATCGTGGGTAACGTGAGACCGTGACCCCTGGACACCGAGCACACTTGCAAGTGCACCATCTTCTGGGTCTCCCAAGAAGTCGTGCTTTGGGCTCCGAGTAGCCCTAGCCTCCAGCACCACCTGCACCGAAGATCACTGGCCCCCACTCCACGAGTGTCCTGTAAGCCAGCTCCACGTGCGGCGTCACGAGGCTCCTTCGCGGTCGCTAGCCCGTTGGCTAGTAGCCCTTACCGAAGGCCAATCTTTTCTTTACTTGGCAGTCTGGTTGCTCCAGGCCTGCCCTCACTTACCCTTGCTGGGTGAGTTCCCCAGACCTTGCTGGTCTGCATCATCGACGATCTACATCTTACTCGAGACTTGCCGTTGCCAAGGCTTGTTGGGTCCAATCTGGTCGCCGACACCTCTGCACTCGACAGACATCGAGCAACAGCCCGAATCCTGCTCCTGGTCGCCGACAACGCCTCCCGGACCTCGTGGCTGAAGAGTCAAGACGACCGTCATCGAATCTGAAGCACTCGACATCGGTGGGCATCTGTCCATCGCCTCCCTGGTCACTGGCTAGTGACCCAGACTCTGTCCCCTCTGCTTTCAGGTTCTTCAGAACTCCGATCCACTCTTGGATCCACCCGGACACTTTTCTCCTGGTCGCCAGCAGCACTTTGCAGCAGATCGCCATAAGAAACGACGACGAAACCCGACCCCGAAAGGCACCTATGCACCCGGCTTCCCTGGGTGAGGTAACACGAGTACTCCGGTGCTCCCGTGGGTAGAGACTCTTCAAAGTCCTAGATCTCAAAGGGTTTTGTCCTAGTCCTCTTTTAAGTGTCCCTTTCCTCTATTTTCCCGATCCCGACTTTCTCCATAGAAGTTAACGGCGTATCGCGGTTGTGTATTTACACTGCACGCGTCTCCCGTGGGTCCCCTGTGTCACTACCTTGGGTGGTTCCTTGTGGTCCAAGCACTTCTAGAGGCTCTAGGCCTAGTGTCTAGTTCAGTCGTGGTTCGCATACCATTTTATTGGTATATGGTTTGGTACGCCCCTAGGGCCCAAACGTGTATTTGTGCTATTACTGTGATTTAAGATCTTATAACCTATGTACTTCGAACTCTAGCCTCATAAAGAGACTAGAGGGGTGTGTTTAGTAATAAATACATATATTTTGAATATATACCTGGTGTGGTGCTCTTTCATTTGGTCACTCAAGAGATTATAGACTGGTAAAACAAGCTGCTTTACATTCCTTCAAGACTTAGCCTGAAGGCTGCTCTCCACAGCTACCACTAGGATAGCTTTCAATAAGGTTGTCTTTAACCTACCTACCATAAGAGTCGATTTGGACTGGTGCAAGGTGCCCACTATAATTAGTGGACAGCATATGCCAGGCCAACTTCTCACATATGGCTTGAGACTTATAGTCCTCGATTTCACTACAGTTTCTGCGTAGCCTGAGATATTGGCCATAAGGGAGGTTTTCACGAAGTGATCTTGGATGGAAGCTGGTGAAATGGAGTAAAGAATTGCGGGCAGTAGGTTTAAAGTGTGTTTTACTCTTAAGGCCTCCTCCTGCTGCTTCAATGTCTAAGTCCAAGAATGTGGTCTGTTGTCTGTGGGAATTGTAAGTGAAGCGAAGGTTGGGGTCGCATGTATTGAGCCAGTCACAGAATGTATGCAGGGATTCGCTTGTTCCTTCCCAGATTAAAAAGATATCGTCAATGTAGCGCTTGTAGAATTTAATTTGAGGAATTCGTGGTTGATTATTGAGTAGTAGGTGTTGGGACTCGAAGTCGTACACATACAGGCCTGCCACACTGGGGGCGAAACGCTTCCCATGGAAGTCCCGTACTTCTGTAGGTAGATTCTGCCTTCATATTCAAAGAAGTTTTCTTTGAGTGCTAGAGTGGCGCATTCTAGAACAAAGGATATGGAGGTTCGATATTGCCAATTCGAGTTGTGCAGGGTGCTTGCTAGTACCCTGAGAGTGTCGTCTTGTGGGAGGCTGGTGTATAAGCTCTCCACGTCCAAGCACACCAACAGTGAAGTATTGGGGTCATATGGAATGGCCGTTATCAGGCCTAGTAGGTCTTTAGTGTCTTTCAGATAGGTGCTGGTGGCTTGTACCAGGGGTTGTAGGAAGTAGTCGCAATAGCGAGACAAGGGTTCTAATAATGAACCGATACCTGAAACAATAGGGCGTCCCGGCGGTGGTGTTTTGTTTTTATGGATTTTTGGGACAATGTAGAAATAAGGTATTGTACCTGGCGTGTTAGTCAGGAATTTGGCCTCATTTTTGGTGATCAGGCTCCTCACTTCTGCATCCTCTACAAGGGTGTGAATGCGTGTTTTCAGTGCTATACTTGGATCCTGAGCCAATCGTTCATAGTTTTTAGTATCATTGAGTAGCCGGTCTCATTCACGGTGGTAATCTGCTTTGTTGAGTATAACAGTGCCCCCGCCTTTGTCGGCTGGTTTTATTATAATCTTGGTGTTGTTTTTCAGTGATTGTAGAGCCTGGCGTTCGGATCGGCTCGTGTTCTGGAAAGTGTTGGGTTCTTCCAATGCTTCAATCTCTTTGAATACTGTCTGTTCATACACGAGTATTTCTGGAGGTACTGTGCTTGATGGTGGTATGAACGTTGATTTGGCTCTGTAGGGAGTGTCCCCTTGTGTTTCAGGATCCTGTTGGGAGGGAGAGTTCTCAAAGAAAGCTTTTAGCTTCAGTTTGCGGAAGAACTCTGCTAGCTCACAGTGTAATAGGAATTTGTCGAGTCTCGCTGTGGGAGCATAGCCAAGTCCTTTCTCTAGGACTGCTTTTTCTGCTGGTGTTAGGGCATGTGTAGAGAGGTTGGTGATAAGGCTCAACGTGTGCTCGGGCCTGGTAGTTGGTCTCGTGTTTTGCTCCTTGTCAGTGCTCCTTGTTGTGGGTCGTCTTCCCAGTGTACCTGGTTCCCTCTGCGTCTCCTTCCACGTCCAGGTCGGCCTCTTCCTAAAAAAGGTTGCTGTCGATTTGGGTTCATATATGGTGGTGGTGGTCCAAAAGGTGTGTTCCAACTGTATCCGAAATGCGGGTGCATTGGGGGATACATGGGAGGGTAATGTAAATTGGGTCCAGGTGGTCCTTGGGTCCACGGTTGTGGCCAACTCATGTGTCCACCCCTTCCTTGTTGTCTTCTACGATAACTGCCCGTACTAGAGCCGCTACTTGCCAATGAGTCATCTTCGGATGATGCGCCTGCCGTGTCCGCTCTTGTGGGTGGTTGGTAGTCGGCTTCCGCATATGGGTAAGTTTTGGCATAGGAAAATTTTTTCAAGGCCTTCTGGAATTTGTTGATTTTGCTTTGAGTAAGGCCCTCTTTGTATTAGTTGATTTCCTTATTAGTTTCGTCAAGCCGTTTTTTGTATGAAGAGAGTGTGGCTTTGAAATGAGTTTCTGTTGTTTGTATCTCAAGGATGTAGGCGTCTGAGAGGCGTTTGGATGTTTGGATGATAAGGATCATCCAGTCGCGTGTGCAGCGCCATGCTATTTGGGCCCAATCTTTACGAAAGGCATCTTCTAGAAAAATACGTGGGGCATTGGTGACGATTAGTCCTCTGGGTGCTGTGTTGTTCCGTAAGTATTCGGTTAGGATTACCCCATGAAGAATGGTTCTGATCCGATTGCGTTTCTTTTCATTGAGGCTTTCCCAGTCAGCAGTCTGTGCGATGGAAGATGCCATGTTGAAATCCGCCAGTAAAGGAGGGTTTTCCAGTATGTTGGTAACGTCGTCCAGAGTGAACCCTAGACCAGGATTCTCAGCCATAGTGACAAAGCGTGTTTCGTGTGAGGTTAAAAAATGAGAAGGCTCTCGCAGCTATGCGCTGTAAATGATATCAGAAACAAGGGGAGAGCAAGGGAGAAAGAGGGTGCGTCCGTATCCCCTGTATAATAAGTATTAAACAACTATGGACGAACCCTGTCTATGTGAGGCACCATCACTAGAAGGCAGTGTTAGAACCCACTGGGTTTGTAAAAAGACCCCTCACACACCAACCTGGTTGGTGTCATGCGTCATCATTGGGGTCCCAACCGGGTGACCGAATGCCCCCCGGTTGTGCTACGACGCCTGATTACAGCGGAGCTGGAGTAGTGCAAAAGTGTGATGTGAATTAAAAATATCTCTGAGAATCCTTGCCTCATTTATATTTATTACTGGCGGCTCAGGATATCATTAAAAATTATATGTGATGCAACTAAAAAAGAATTAATTATCTTATAGTTGGCTATGTGGTGGGTCTACATGTTTCAGCCCGCATAAGGAAGTAAGAGGGGCTTTCGTCAGGACCGTGCAAATAACGTGAGTGGCAAAAAATGTGTTGCCACGTGAAAAAGTGCATAAAAAGTTTTTAAAATAGTACCTACACACACGCTAAGGTGTGTGGACTGTGTGTCAACGTACTTACGGACACGTATATGGTAGAGAACCTGTGGATAAAAAACACAAAACATGCATGCATACATGATTATGACGGACACATAAGCAACATAAAATGCAATCTTAGGTGCTATGGTCCTCCAAAAGGACCTGCCTGGTGATGGTATCTGTAATTGAAGACATGCCTGTATGGTGAACGTGCTGCATGCAAAAATTCGTGCAGCAGCTATAATGCTTAACAGACTTGGCGTTGCTATGAAGCTATAGGGCTTCCGTGCGGCAGTTTTGTGGCAATATAGGGCCGTGGTCACCGCATTATATCTTATAATTGCGTGACTAGGTGCTGGCCAGGCCACAGCGTTGATAAATAACTCAAAATGGTGAGCACACACATAGAGAAGCCGGCATTGTGCTGTCGTTCGTGGCGCGCTGATTGATTAAAAATAAAACACAGACAAAAAACATAAATGACAGAAAGCAACGCTTATAATTACACTATAGTTGAGAGTGTTTGGCTGATCGGGGCTCGGGAGGAATTCGCTCCTATCTACGACTCTGGTGGGGGAAAGAAAGCCTATGAGTTAAAAGAGAGACAAAGCTCACAGAGAGCTTGTGAATGTAGCCCCTGGCGCAACCTTACTTGGTATCAGAGCGAACCCGTAAGCAACCTATTGTGGTCTCTCGACGTCCCGGATGAGAATGGGGGCCGGAGTGGGCTCGGTATATAAGGGAGTTGGAGCCATGGAGTACGTGCCAGTGAGGACGTTAGAGTCGGGCTGTGCACGGCTGAAGCGTGTGCGCATGCGTGGGTTAGAGTAGTTACTCTTTCTGCATGTGCGTACTGGCTCTAAATGTGTCTGACGCTGCGCGCGCGCAGTCGGTGGCAACTCGCTGAAGAAACAGGCGCTCAAGCTTAGTGGTGATTGGGCTGAAATAAAATACTAATACTTGGCTGGAACGATAGTAGAGCGTTCTGACATGGCTGGAAAAATTGCTGAAATAAAGCTAGGATATGGAGAGAGAGATCTCTTTATCGCATGTGCGCTCTAACATGGCTGGAAAAGATGCTGAAATACAGCTAGAATATGGAGAGAGAGATCTCTTTATCGCGGGTGCGTTCAGGCTACAGAGGTATCTGAAGGTGCACAGTCAGCAGCATGTTGTTCTAAAGAAGGCGCATAAATGTCTTAGCAATGTGCTAAGATGGAGACACTGTGATGAAACAGAGTGACAAGAGTAGAGCACTCTGAGGTACTTAGATGTAAATGGTGGGCCCTGAACTCGGGACATATAAGGGTGCAATGTTCGTTGGGAAGTACGAACAATATGGGGGAAGCAAGACAGAGAATAAAGGGATAATGTTGAAGGGCTGGGATACCAGGGTTCTACGGATGTGTCCTGATTCTTATGGGGTAGGTGTGCCAGGAGAGGTGAGGATCTGAGATCTCTCTGGAGGACTGTGATAACTGTATATAGGCTTGGTATCAAGGATTGATGACGCTATATCTAGAGTCTTCTAAGGCTGTTCCAGGGAATATTGTCGATCAAGCCAGTGATATGGCTGGACAGACGATATATCCATCTTTGTTCTTTCTCAAGTAGGCGGCTTTGGATGTTGGGTAGATTAGGGTCTAGCGCTTCTATGACTACCCATCTCATATCATTAGTCATATGGCCTGTCTCTAGAAAGTGATTTGTCATTCTGGTAGTATTTTTCTTGCACCGTATGGTGCTGCGGTGTTCGCAAATCCTGGTTTTGATTTTACGGTTCGTCATGCCGATGTACGTAAGGTTACATGGGCAGACGATACGGTATATGACATGTTCAGTGTTACAGTTGGTGTGTTTTCTTAGTTCCCATGTCTTTCCCGGTTCCAGGGTGAGGTTTTTTACAGTCTCGGTGATGTGACATACACTGCAATTCCCACATGGGTAATGGCCCGTGATGCTTGGGAGCCCCCAGGCATTGAGAACTGTGTTAGTTGGTCTTTGTGGTTGTGTCGGTCTGGTAGACACTATGGCATCTTTGATTGATCTTGCTCTTTTATTGGAAAGGAGTGGTGGTGCCCACTCAAGGTTACCTGTCTTCAGTATTTTCCAGTGTTTCCGGATGATTTGTGAAACTTTATTGGTCACACTATTGTAAGTTGTCACACATGTGAGTGGCACTGGGGTGGGATCTCTTATCTGGGTTTCGATGAGTGCTTCTCGGTTTTGGTTTCTGGCCCTCTTGTTGGCTTTGTTGGTGATGCATTTAGGATATCCACGTTGGCGTAGTTTTTTGCTCAGGTCTATGGCTTGAGACTTATAGTCCTCGATTTCACTACAGTTTCTGCGTAGCCTGAGATATTGGCCATAAGGGAGGTTTTCACGAAGTGATCTTGGATGGAAGCTGGTGAAATGGAGTAAAGAATTGCGGGCAGTAGGTTTAAAGTGTGTTTTACTCTTAAGGCCTCCTCCTGCTGCTTCAATGTCTAAGTCCAAGAATGTGGTCTGTTGTCTGTGGGAATTGTAAGTGAAGCGAAGGTTGGGGTCGCATGTATTGAGCCAGTCACAGAATGTATGCAGGGATTCGCTTGTTCCTTCCCAGATTAAAAAGATATCGTCAATGTAGCGCTTGTAGAATTTAATTTGAGGAATTCGTGGTTGATTATTGAGTAGTAGGTGTTGGGACTCGAAGTCGTACACATACAGGCCTGCCACACTGGGGGCGAAAACGCTTCCCATGGAAGTCCCGTACTTCTGTAGGTAGATTCTGCCTTCATATTCAAAGAAGTTTTCTTTGAGTGCTAGAGTGGCGCATTCTAGAACAAAGGATATGGAGGTTCGATATTGCCAATTCGAGTTGTGCAGGGTGCTTGCTAGTACCCTGAGAGTGTCGTCTTGTGGGAGGCTGGTGTATAAGCTCTCCACGTCCAAGCACACCAACAGTGAAGTATTGGGGTCATATGGAATGGCCGTTATCAGGCCTAGTAGGTCTTTAGTGTCTTTCAGATAGGTGCTGGTGGCTTGTACCAGGGGTTGTAGAAAGTAGTCGCAATAGCGAGACAAGGGTTCTAATAATGAACCGATACCTGAAACAATAGGGCGTCCCGGCGGTGGTGTTTTGTTTTTATGGATTTTTGGGACAATGTAGAAATAAGGTATTGTACCTGGCGTGTTAGTCAGGAATTTGGCCTCATTTTTGGTGATCAGGCTCCTCACTTCTGCATCCTCTATAAGGGTGTGAATGCGTGTTTTCAGTGCTATACTTGGATCCTGAGCCAATCGTTCATAGTTTTTAGTATCATTGAGTAGCCGGTCACATTCACGGTGGTAATCTGCTTTGTTGAGTATAACAGTGCCCCCGCCTTTGTCGGCTGGTTTTATTATAATCTCGGTGTTGTTTTTCAGTGATTGTAGAGCCTGGCGTTCGGATCGGCTCGTGTTCTGGAAAGTGTTGGGTTCTTCCAATGCTTCAATCTCTTTGAATACTGTCTGTTCATACACGAGTATTTCTGGAGGTACTGTGCTTGATGGTGGTATGAACGTTGATTTGGCTCTGTAGGGAGTGTCCCCTTGTGTTTCAGGATCCTGTTGGGAGGGAGAGTTCTCAAAGAAAGCTTTTAGCTTCAGTTTGCGGAAGAACTCTGCTAGCTCACAGTGTAATAGGAATTTGTCGAGTCTCGCTGTGGGAGCATAGCCAAGTCCTTTCTCTAGGACTGCTTTTTCTGCTGGTGTTAGGGCATGTGTAGAGAGGTTGGTGATAAGGCTCAACGTGTGCTCGGGCCTGGTAGTTGGTCTCGTGTTTTGCTCCTTGTCAGTGCTCCTTGTTGTGGGTCGTCTTCCCAGTGTACCTGGTTCCCTCTGCGTCTCCTTCCACGTCCAGGTCGGCCTCTTCCTAAAAAAGGTTGCTGTCGATTTGGGTTCATATATGGTGGTGGTGGTCCAAAAGGTGTGTTCCAACCGTATCCGAAATGCGGGTGCATTGGGGGATACATGGGAGGGTAATGTAAATTGGGTCCAGGTGGTCCTTGGGTCCACGGTTGTGGCCAACTCATGTGTCCACCCCTTCCTTGTTGTCTTCTACGATAACTGCCCGTACTAGAGCCGCTACTTGCCGATGAGTCATCTTCGGATGATGCGCCTGCCGTGTCCGCTCTTGTGGGTGGTTGGTAGTCGGCTTCCGCATATGGGTAAGTTTTGGCATAGGAAAAATTTTTCAAGTCCTTCTGGAATTTGTTGATTTTGCTTTGAGTAAGGCCCTCTTTGTATTCGTTGATTTCCTTATTAGTTTCGTCAAGCCGTTTTTTGTATGAAGAGAGTGTGGCTTTGAAATGAGTTTCTGTTGTTTGTATCTCAAGGATGTAGGCGTCTGAGAGGCGTTTGGATGTTTGGATGATAAGGATCATCCAGTCGCGTGTGCAGCGCCATGCTATTTGGGCCCAATCTTTACGAAAGGCGGCATCTTCTAGAAAAATACGTGGGGCATTGGTGACGATTAGTCCTCTGGGTGCTGTGTTGTTCCGTAAGTATTCGGTTAGGATTACCCCATGAAGAATGGTTCTGATCCGATTGCGTTTCTTTTCATTGAGGCTTTCCCAGTCAGCAGTCTGTGCGATGGAAGATGCCATGTTGAAATCCGCCAGTAAAGGAGGGTTTTCCAGTATGTTGGTAACGTCGCTGTAATCAGGCGTCGTAGCACAACCGGGGGGCATTCGGCCACCCGGTTGGGACCCCAATGATGAAGCATGACACCAACCAGGTTGGTGTGTGAGGGGTCTTTTTACAAACCCAGTGGGTTCTAACACTGCCTTCTAGTGATGGTGCCTCACATAGACAGGGTTCGTCCATAGTATTTTTTTGAGAACCAACTTTTTATTATGTTTAACAAGGCAAGCATTATTTACCGCAATACAAATATTGGACCAGGATAATAATAGCTCCAGAGTACAGTCTTGAAATTGAGTAATCAAATCAAATAACTTTACATTAAGCAGGTAATCCATGATAAGTCCAACACTTTCGCCATATTTGATCATGTTTTTGGGGGCACCCCCCATGCTGCGTGAATTGCCTTCTCTTGGTGAACACGCCAGTCGACTCCACTCCTCCAGGCCAGTAGCGAGGGGGGCGTAGGCTGTTTCCAGTAATGAACACAATCCCTTTTTGCCATTAAGCAGGCCATCCGTATAAAAATTCTTTCAGCACGTGGCCCTCCCAGTTCCTCCAAAAGGCCGAACAAGGCCACCCAGGGACTCAAATCAATGGGGTGGCCAAGTACCATTGAAATCTCATGACCCATCTCCTCCCAAAAGAGCCGTAAAGGTGGGCAGCCCCAGGCCACATGGTAGAAGTCTACATCATGGCATGCACACACGGCCTCAGCCATGTGATCCATCCATCGCAGCCGGTGAGGGGATATGTAAGGGGCATGGATATAGTTAATTTGGATCATTCTCAACCGTGAGGAGATCGCCAGTTCTCTGGGGGCTAAGCATGCTTCCATCTAATCATTATCGTCCAATTCACCCACTCAACTCTCCCATTTCTGTCGGAGGGAATCCCAACCATCTGGTGCATTGATCATCAGTGAGTGATAGATTGCAGATATGGCCTTCTTACCTAAGCACCCAATGAAAAGTTTAGCCTCCAATGTACTATATTCAGGGATCTCAGCATCCACAGGAAGATAAGTCCGCAGGGCATAGTGCAATTGGAGGAAACAAAGGAATGCGGGGTTGAAGCATATTGGGCTCGCATTTCCTGAAAGGGCATTAGCGTACCACGAAGGCGAACATCCCCAAGATACATGATCCCTATTCGATCCCAGTGGGTGAAACTCTCAAGACTCAACACCTGCCTAAGCCAGGTGCCTCGCCAAAGAGGGGTCATATCCGTCAGACAGTGTTTCCATCTAATTAAATGTAAAGTTGCCCTCCAGCAGCATACAGCCACTCGGGTGCAGGAGGGTGCCGCCATAGGCAGCCGGTGTCCATATAACAGCCCGAAAAGCCCCTCAAACCCCAGCAGGTGTAGCTCCAGACATAATGCTGGGTCATTCCACCCTCCTGCAAACCATTCATTAATGGGGACCAGATGGGCAGCAAGATAGTAACCATAAATTTCGGTCATACCAAGGCCACTGTCAAATGGCGATTTCCGTGCTGTGGGGAAGGCTCCACGATGTCGCCCTCATGCCCAAACAAAGGCCACCAGTTTTGATGTCAGAGAACAAAACCATCTCGAGGAATCAGATATGGAAAGTTCATTAAGATATATAAGTACCGGGGGAGGCACAACATTTTGAAGACTGCAATGCGTCCCATTGGGTTGAAGGGCGGACGACTCCACCTACGCAAGTCTCTGTCCAGGGCTGTGGCAAGAGGTTGGAAGCTAAGGGACCAAGCCAATTCAGGAAGGTGTGAACTATGAATCCAAAACAAAAAGTGCAGTCACTGTTCCTGACAGAAAGGGGGAGAGAGAGTCTAGGCATTGAACAGAACATAGGGGACAGTCAACAAGACTATTTCTAGTTGCCCTCACACATCCAGGGGGATGTCACGCTTCATCATCGGGCAGGTGCTCCTCATCGGGCCAGCGCTGCAATTCCCTATGGGTCCCCCTAAGGGTCACTTTAGCGGTGATCTTTTAGCTTTTACGCCGTTCGATGAGTGTGAGGGATGTCCTAGTGGGGTTGTGTAAAGCACGATAGATGTGATAGACACTTCTCTGAGAACATCCACAGTACCGACCACCACACTGGTGGATTTCATAATGGAATGTGCAACATTAGCTCTGAAAAACAACTTCTTCATGTACAAACACAACTGTACCATCAAATACAAGGAACTTCATTGGGGAGTAGCTTTGCCCCTAGCCTGGCATGTCTGTACATGGCCCATTTTAAATCACAGCACATATTCTCTCCTTCCAATCCATTCCAGGCGAACATCATCACATGGAAACGCTATATAGATGACATCCTCATCTTCTGGAGAGGGGAGCAGCTGTCAAGCATTTGGTGATTGGATCAACTCTTTGGATCCTTTTCTACACTTCACCAAATCTATCTCTGACAAAGAAATTCCATTCTTGGATATTTTGATTTCTGTCAGTCAAGGTCAACTACATACAAGCACTTATAAAAAGAACACAGACTGCAATAGTCTACTACCTTTCAATAGTCACCATACTAAAGCCCTTCATGAGAACCTTTCCTACGGCCAGTTCCTACGCCTCCGGAGGAATTGTAGCACACTGTTTGATTATGATACACAAGCAAAAGCCCTCAACTAGAATTTATTGGAAATAAATTATCCAAAAAAAGTGATTAGACAAGTTGAAAAAAGAGCCTGTAACAATAATCAAGAGGCACTCTTGGACAATACGACACAACCAATTGAAGACATCTTGACATGTGTCACCACATTTACCCCTCAACCCAACAAAGTAAAAGATATTGTCATGAAACATTGGAAAATCCTTAATACAAGGGGTTTGGACCTGGAGCGCCCCCGGTTTGCATTTAAGAGAACACAGAATCTGAAGGACCATTTGGTGCACACAAGACCACGGTTAAAGAAAGATGCATCACAGAACACATTATGGGGCCTACCTCCTGTAACTGGACACCATCCATGCGGGAGCTGTACTGCATGCTCTTCTACCCAACATTCCAAAACATTGAACCTGGGCATATTTACATGGACACAGAAACAGCACACTAATTGCAACACTAAGAACTGCATTTACTTGATCACATGCTCATGCAAATTGCATTACATAAGAATTATGACAAGGCCTGTCAAAATCAGAACAGGAGAACACAAAAGCACTATAAGATGTGGACGCAATGCTACCAAGATGTGTAATCACTTCAACGAACTGAGACACTCTCCAGAAGACTTGGAGTGGACCATCTTCAAAGCCAACTCCACATGGAATACAACCGTGCTCTTCAGACGAGAACAACAATAGGTGTTCCATTTTCAAACAAATCAAAATGGATTGAACAATGAGATCCCCTGGGTCGAACTGTGACAGTACTACAGCTTCTTGATATCCTCATCCTATACTTGACGAGATACAATGAAGAATCATAATGAAGCCACATGAGCTTCCATCTCTCAGGCATTTATCAGAGGTCCCTATTGCGGCTTTATGAAAACATCTGCATTTCCTCATATAACGATATATGTGAACACCAACCTTCACAAGGCTCCCCACTGCTGTGGGACAGGGATGGCACACCACGATTGTTATTTTCCTATACGGTCCGGTCATAAGACCAAGCTAATCTTGGCATCTGATTTGATGTGCACAATCCATTAAGCAGTTGCTTATCCAAACTCTACGCCAATGCCCTAATACATGGCAAGTTACATTGCCATACATAAGTGACATTTGCATGCATGCTCTTCATGCATTTTGTATTCATAACTGTCAGTAAAATCCTTCACACATATGTTAAACTTCATACCGTACCAGCAACAAGAATCAGTGTAACATTGTGCCGAGACATACATCTAGTATACTCGATATCGGCACAAATCACAGCCATATGGAATTTACCACTCCATAATGGCCACCTGACATGCGCACTAGTTTTACTTCCGGGTAACCCGCAGCAGACGTCTATTTAGGTAAGGCACCCGTTTTCCTCCAGGTTATGATATACACGAGAAACGATTGAACTTTAAGCAAAAGCATTCCCCAATCTGCTCACCATATTGATCACGATCCACGGTGGCATGAAGTTTTCGTATTGTGTGTGTGATAATGCACTTGGCATTACAAAAATATAGACTGGCACTGATTTCAATTATACATCATGGTGGAAAATGCTATAACAAACTGGCACATGATAAACTATGTGCTGATAATTGCATTTCTGTTGTGTTATTCTGTATCTGTATGTATTTCCACATCTGGCATCTACTATAGTTCCTGACGAACACACTGGTGCATGACATGGGACCTTCTGGTCAATAAGAGGTTTTTATGCCAGAAACATTATAACACTGTTGTTATTGCTGTTTGTACTGTCCCTTTTGTTTCTTTCTAGGTCGGACAACCAATTGAATCTTAATACAAGTAGGTACCACCTTTCGGGGGACTACTCACTAACAAATAAAGTGTGGGATAGGCAACTCACCCTTGTTTGAGGTACTGAAGAAGCGCCATGGATTATTTTGACCAAAAGGGCCGTGAAACATGTTGACCCATGTTTGATTTCACTAAGGAAAACAAACTAAGCTACGAGGACACCTTGTAACCCCTTTTTAACCTGACAGGGGAATCCATATATAAAAGGTTGAAGTGATATCCCCTAGTCAGTTTTAACTCACTCTACCACACACACTTTACACCACCCCACTAGGACATCCCTCACACTCATTAAACAGCATAAAAAACAATAAGATCACCGCCAAAGTGACCCTTTGGAAGACCCATAGGGCATTGCAGTGCCGGCCGACGAGAAGCACCCACCCGATAATGAAGCATGACATCCCCCTGGATGTGTGAGGGCAACAAAAAATAGTCTTGTTGACTGTCACCTATGTTCTGTTCAATACCACTTTTTGGTTTGAGTTTAGTCTCTGGAGCATGGGCACTGGACCTTTATGAGCTCCTAGCCCCCTTTCTCCTTTCTTTGATAGAGTGAAATATGAATCCCCAGATACATAAAGGTGTTCCAACAAACCTAGATGTCAGGGCACCTGTCACGCCGACTGATACCCGCTTTTAGAACACACCGACAGATTATTTCTACATTTTGAATTTGTAAAGACCGTCCTCATCTAGGACCGCACTGAACATCGTAAGAACCCTTGACGTATGATTTCCTTACGCCCTGAGGAAGCCCCAAGCTGAAAAGCAATTTTTGGGGGCGACACACGTGTTGGCGGCTGTACTATAAATCTCTTGATCTTTGTTTCGTATTACGGCTTTGAATAACTCTGAAGAGAAAAGAGTTTTGATTACGAAAATCACTGGATTCAATAAAAAGGACTAAAAAAAGATTATAAATACATCTACTTGCTCTGGCACTCTTTTCACCTGTAATGTGCTGCAGTTTCTCCGGCTACCACCACCAGGAGGGATTTACAAATGTTGACCTGCAGTCTGGAAGACATCTCATAGAGGTGGAGAAGTTCAAGGCACCTGGGGCACGAGGCCTGTGGGTCGTTGAAGTAGAGCATCACTTCATATGCATAAAGGGCAATACAATCCTCAATGCCCCCTTCCCACTGCCAGCCCCAAATCTGCGCATCACACCGTATCAGGCGTGCCAGGGGTTCTATGGCCAGAGCGAAAAGCAATGGGGATAAAGGGCACCACTGACACGTACCCCGACAGATCAGGAAGGGTGAGTACAGAACTCCATTGAGGATTTGGGTCTCCAAATCTGCTATTTGTGCCTGCTATGCTAATTCCTTCTGGGGCATATATCCCTTGAGGAGACGCCTTAGAGTCGGTTTAGTCAACGGCCACAATGTTGCAGCTGAGGACATCGAGTTTGCATTGGTCCAGAAGAAGGTTTGTACCTTCTCCTCTACAAATGAAACACACTCCAGATCTAACAGGTGCCACGCACAAAACCTCCACATAGTGCGAAGGGTGCCCAGTAGAGCACCCCATTTGAGGAGGAATGGGGCGTGATCAGCTATACCTGGTGGTAGGATTTGGATGGACTGTAGAGATAGAAGGTCAATGTGGTGTATTTTTTCCCTGTACTGGCGCCTTTTTGGCAGCCTATTGCCAACCCAGGCACCCGTGCACCATGGTGGAAGAGTGACTGTGTTGCATGCAAGATTAGTTTTGTGCAGGAAGGGAAACCTTCCGGCAAAAAACAATCCTGAGGGGCATATTCCTTTTTCTACGTGTGCTGCAGAATGCAGCACACATAGGAAGAGTAAGTAACGAGGAGAAATAAAGATATTTCTACTAGTTACGCCTCCCCTGGGAAGGCGTATCTTTTTGGCACATTCACAGCTTTACAAATCCTGGTAAACCTGGGAATGCAACAAAATCCACTGGAGTTGCACGGGAACACCCACGCAGCGCCCATAGAATGCCATCCCAGGGCAGAGTAATGCGAGGCAGTAATTTGCGCTGCGTTGCTTTACTCCAGATTTATGGAGCCGCTCAGGGCCACACAAAGTGGCCTTGTGTGGCTTCATAAATTTCACTTTAGGTTTGCGTTGCGCATGTACCACATTGCGTGGTGCAAACATGATGCAAACCGGGTCATAAATATGGCCCTGAGCCCCCCATCTTTTATAATTCTGTGTTCCTCTAGTATGTACCTTTTCAGTGCCACCATCTCCCATGAACACTGTTCTCTGGCCTCCCTGCCACCCTTCCTGAATCATAAGTGTAGCGTCCTCCCCAGCCTGGGCACCCACCAATGACTAAGCCACACACAGAGCTTAGTATTACACATCTTTATTCTGCTGCGTGTAACTGCGAACTCAACATTCTAAAACAAGCTTCCATGGCATTGTGCTCTGACACCTATGTCACAGCTCTATGGACTTCCGTTGGGAACCAAAGGGGTTCCGTCATAAAACATTGCAAGACACTACATCTCCCCCTCTATTAAATAAAAAATTTGCAAATCACTATATATACTGATACATATATGTATATATAAATATGTATATATATATATATATATATATATATATATTATCTACTGGCGGTCGCCAGTAGATAGTTATAGTTAAAACCTATTATCCATAGGAAATCCGCGACATTCTATTTGAAATAACGTTGGCGCCGGTTGACGAATCTTCGCGAAAGTTTCCAACTTGTTGGGGCGCTCCGGTCCGCTCCTATCCTGAAAGTCTCGGGGTGATACGTCAAGCGGGGGCCGAGAAAAAGGGGGTCCCAAAACGCGTTTTCCCCATTCATTTTTCCATAGGAACCTTTAGTCGCAGCTACAGCCCGAACTGCTGAACGGAATTACACCAAATTTGGCAAAGAGGTAGCCCTTGGTTCAGTGTCGTGCCTTTTGCTTAAATGGTGTAAATCCGTTCAGTAGTTCCTGAGAAAATCAAAAGTAAAGTCACATATATATCTGGGCGGAGCCTAACCACACATGTCATCGTGAGATCTGATTGGCTGTCAGCACTTCATCCTGGAATTGCTGGCAGCCATCTTGGGACCAATATAAATGATAGTACCTCATTGAAATGCATTGTAGTGAATAGAAGATTTTGAGGGTCACCAAAAGGAGAACTATAAAGGGTGATAACAGATTTTAGTTACATTAGAATTTATTTGTTGATGGTACCATACTAATTTTAGGAATTGTGGTGTATTCTAAGGTGATTTTACCATGTGAAAAACCTTCTGCTGGGATATCATGAATCATGTTTGAGAGAACACTATTTTCTCATGCTTGTCCCATGGAGGTTTGGAAGGTGCTCCAGAAGCTAAAATGAGAGCATATTTTCTGTAAATTCACATTATCTTTCTCAGTCATGTGAGAATGAAGTCTGACATTCTCAGTAAAACATGTACATCCAACAAGGGCAGAGACTGTCAGTTGATTCCTTTGTGTTCTACTGCAGCTTCCCAGAGTGTTCTAAAGAACAACTAGAGTGCTAACAGCTTTACTTATGACAAAAGTATGGCACACCTGAAGCCATCTTGATTGGAATAAACTGGTAACACTTAAACAATTTAATTTAAAAAGGAACAAAATGATGGGGTTCATTTTGTCATAGAAATTATGGTTAGTGCTGTAGAAAGAAAAATTAGGACATGTTTCAAGTGTGATCTCAAATATCTTCCTGTTATATTTCAACAGGAGCAGCCTGCCAGTTGATGCCTTTGTGTTCTACTGCAGCTTCCCAGAGTGTTCTAAAGAACAACTAGAGTGCTAACAGCCTTACTTATGACAAAAGTATGGCACACCTGAAGCCATCTTGATTGGAATAAACTGGTAACACTTAAAACATTTAATTTAAAAAGGAACAAAATGATGGGGTTCATTTTGTCATAGAAATTATGGTTAGTGCTGTAGAAAGAAAAATTAGGACATATTTCAAGTGTGATCTCAAATATCTTCCTGTTATATTTCAACAGGAGCAGCCTGCCAGTTGATGCCTTTGTGTTCTACTGCAGCTTCCCAGAGTGTTCTAAAGAACAACTAGAGCGCTAACAGCCTTACTTATGACAAAAGTATGGCACACCTGAAGCCATCTTGATTGGAATAAACCGGTAACACTTAAAACATTTAATTTAAAAAGGAACAAAATGAGGGGTTCTTTTTGAAATAGAAATTATGGTTAGTGCTGCAGAAAGAAAAATTAGGGCATGTTTTAAGTGAGATCTCAAATCCTCTTCTATTTCATTAGAAAATTCTGGCATGCAGACTGAAACAATCACTTTAAATACCAGCAGCAGACTACCAGTTAACTCCCTGGTGAGCAGTAGCTTTACTCCAGTGATCTAATGAGCAACTAGAGTGCTAACATTCTGAATTTATGACAGATGTGAGACACATCTGAATGCCTTCTTGATGGAATCAAAGTAAAAAACTGAAAGCATTTCCTACTGAGGAGACTGCAGTAAATGAAGAAATTAGGAAACTTCATAACAAAGAAGTCTTCCAAGATGGCCACCAGTGAAAAAAGAGCCCAAATGTAGCACAAATATTACCCAGATGTAGCCCACATATAGCCCAATGACAAAAGTGTGAAAAACACTTTTTATTTTAGTTTTTTTGCAGTTTTATGTAGTACAGACTGGTCAGGTATTGGAGCATTGCATCTTAAAACATGACCCCCTACACTACAAAAACACCACTGCACTACCTTAAACCCTAAAACACTACCCCCAGCACGACCCCCTACACTACACAAGCACCACTGCACTATCCTAAACCCTAAAACACTACCCCCAGCACGACCCCCTACACTACCCAAACACCACTGCACTAACCTAAATCCTAAAACACTACCAGCAGCACGACCCCCTACAGTACCCAAACACCACTGCACTACCCTAAAACATGACCCCCTACACTACACAAACACCACTGCACTACCCTAAACCCTAAACCACTACCCCCAGCACGACCCCCTACACTACCCAAACACCACTGCACTAACCTAAATCCTAAAACACTACCCCCAGCACGACCCCTACACTACCCAAACACCACTGCACTACCCTAAAACACTGACCCCCTAAACTACACAAACACCACTGCACTACCCTAAAACCTAAAACACGACCCCTACACTACACAAGCACCACTGCACTACCCTAAACCCTAAAACACTACCCCCAGCACGACCCCCTACACTGCCCGAACACCACTGCACTGCCCTAAACCCTGAAACACCAGCCCCTGCATGACCCCCTACACTGCCCGAACACCACTGCACTGCCCTAAACCCTGAAACACCACCCCTAGCACGACCCCCTACACTGCCCGAACACCACTGCACTGCCCTAAACCCTGAAACACCACCCCTTCACGACCCCCTACACTGCCCGAACACCACTGCACTGCCCTAAACCCTGAAACACAACCCCCAGCATGACCCCCTACACTGCCCGAACACCACTGCACTGCCCTAAACCCTGAAACACTACCCCCAGCAAGACCCCTACACTGCCCGAACACCACTGCACTGCCCTAAACCCTGAAACATCACCCCCAGCAAGACCCCCTACACTGCCCAAACACCACTGACCTAAACCCTGAAACACCACCCCCAGCACGACCCCCTACACTGCCTGAACACCACTGCACTGCCCTAAACCCTGAAACACTACCCCCAGCAGGACCCCCTACACTGCCCGAACACCACTGCTCTGCCCAAAACCCTGAAACACCAGCCCCAGCATGACCCCTACACTGCCCAAACACCACTGCACTGCCCTAAACCTTGAAACACCAGCCCCTGCACGACCCCCTACACTGCCCGAACACCACTGCACTACCCTAAACCCTGAAACATCACCCCCAGCACGACCCCCTACACAGCCCGAGCACCACTGCACTGCCCTAAACCCTGAAACACCAGCCCCAGCACGACCCCCTACACTGCCCGAACACCACTGCATTGCCCTAAACCCTGAAACACCAGCCCCAGCACGACCGCCTACACTGCCCGAACACCACTGCACTGCCCTAAACCCTGAAACACCAGCCCCAGCACGACCCCCTACACTGCCCGAACACCACTGCACTGCCCTAAACCATGAAACACCAGCCTCAGCACGACCCCCTACACTGCCTGAACACCACTGCACTGCCCTGAACCCTGAAACACCAGCCCCAGCACAACACCCTACACTGCCCGAACACCACTGCACTGCCCTAAACCCTGAAACACCACCCCGTGCATGACCCCCTACACTGCCCGAACACCACTGCACTGCCCTAAACCCTGAAACACCACCCCCAGCGTGACCCCCTACACTGCCCGAACACCACTGCATTGCCCTAAACCCTGAAACACCACCCCCTGCACAACCCCTACACTGCTCGAACACTACTGCACTGCCCTAAACCCAGAAACACCATCCCCAGCACGACCCCCTATACTGCACGAACACCACTGCACTGCCCTAAACCCTGAAACACTACCCCCAGCAAGACCCCCTACACTGCTCGAACACCACTGCACTGCCCTAAACTCTGAAACATCACCCCCAGCAAGACCCCCTACACTGCCCGAACACCACTGCCCTAAACCCTGAAACACCACCCCCAGCAAGACCCCTACACTGCCCGAACACCACTGCACTGCCCTAAACCCTGAAACACCAGCCCCAGCACGACCCCTACACTGCCCGAACACAACTGCACTGCCTTAAACCCTGAAACACCACCCCTGCACGACCCCCTACACTGCCCGAACACCACTGTACTGCCCTAAACCCTGAAACCCCACCCCCAGCATGACCCCTACACTGCCAGAACACCACTGCACTGCCCTAAACCCTGAAACACCACCCCTGCATGACCCCTACACTGCCCGAACACTACTGCACTGCCCTAAACCCTGAAACACCACCCCCTGCACGACCCCCTACACTGCACGAACACCACTGCACCGCCCCTAAACCCTGAAACACTACCCCCAGCAAGACCCCTACACTGCCCGAACACCACTGCACTGCCCTAAACCCTGAAACATCACCCCCAGCAAGACCCCTACACTGCCCGAACACCACTGCCCTAAACCCTGAAACACCACCCCCAGCAAGACCCCTACACTGCCCGAACACCACTGCACTGCCCTAAACCCTGAAACACCACCCCCAGCAAGACCCCTACACTGCCCGAACACCACTGCACTGCCCTAAACCCTGAAACACCACCCCAGCACGACCCCCTACACTGCCCGAACACCACTGCTCTGCCCAAAACCCTGAAACACCAGCCCCAGCACGACCCCTACACTGCCCGAACACCACTGCACTGCCCTAAACCCTGAAACACCAGCCCCAGCACGACCCCTACACTGCCCGAACACCACTGCACTGCCCTAAACCCTGAAACACCACCCCGAGCACGACCCCCTACACTGCCCGAACACCACTGCACTGCCCTAAACCCTGAAACACCAGCCCCAGCACCACCCCGTACACTGCCCGCACACCACTGCACTGCCCTAAACCCTGAAACACCAGCCCCAACACAACCCCGTACACTGCCCGAACACCACTGCACTGCCCTAAACCCTGAAACACCAGCCCCAGCACGACCGCCTACACTGCCCGAAAACTACTGCACTGCCCTAAACCCTGAAACACCACCCCCAGCAAGACTACCTACACTGGCCGAACACCACTGCACTGCCCTAAACCCTGAAACACCACCCCCTGCACGACCCCTACACTGCCCAAACACTACTGCACTGCCCTAAACCCTGAAACACCACCCCTCAGCACGACACCCTACACTGCCCGAACACCACTGCACTGCCCTAAACCCTGAAACACCACCCCAGCACGACCCCCTACACTGCCCGAACACCACTGCACTAAACCCTGAAACACCACCCCTGCACGACCCCTACACTGCCGGAACACTACTGCACTGCTCTAAACCCTGAAACACCACCCCCAGCACGACCCCCTACACTGCCCTAACACCACTGCACTGCCCTAAACCCTGAAACATCACCCCCAGCACAACCCCCTACACTGCCTGAGCATCATTGCTCTGCCCTAAACCCTGAAACACTAGCCCCAGCACGACCCCCTACACTGCCCGAACACCACTGCACTGCCCTAAACCCTGAAACACCACCCCCAGCACGACCCCTACACTGCCCAAACACGACTGCACTGCCCTAAACCCTGAAACACCAGCCCCAGCAAGACCCCTACACTGCCCGAACACCACTGCATTGCCCTAGACTCTGAAACACCAGCCCCAGCAAAACCCCCTACACTGCCCGAACACCACTGCACTGCCCTAAACCCTGAAACACCAGCCCCAGCAAGAACCCCTACACTGCCCGAACACCACTGCACTGCCCTAAACCCTGAAACACCAGCCCCAGCACGACCCCCTACACTGCCCGAACACCACTGCACTACCCTAAACCCTGAAACACCAGCCCCAGAACGACCCCTACACTGCCCGAAAACCACTGCACTGCCCTAAACCCTGAAACACCAGCCACAGCACCACCCCCTACAATGCCCGAACACCACTGTACTGCCGTAAACCCTGAAACACCACCCCCTGCACGACCCCTACACTTCCCGAACACCACTGCACTGCCCTAAACCCTGAAACACCACCCCCTGCACCACCCCCTACACTGCCCGAACACCACTGTACTGCCCTAAACCCTGAAACACCACCCCTGCACCGCCCCTACACTGCCCGAACACCACTGCACTGCCCTAAACCCTGAAACACCACCCCCAGCATGACCCCCTTTACTGCTTGAACACCACTGCACTGCCCCAAACCCTGAAACACCACCCCCAGCATGACCCCCTACACTGCCCGAACACCACTGCCCTAAATCCTGAAACACCACCCTGCACGACCCCTACACTGCCCGAACACCACTGCACTGCCCTAAACCCTGAAACACCACCCCTGCACGACCCCCTACACTGCCCGAACACCACTGCACTGCCCTAAACCCTGAAACACCACCCCCAGCACGACCCCTACACTGCCCGAACACCACTGCACTGCCCTAAACCCTAAAAACCACCCCCAGCACGACCCCCTACACTACCCGAACACCACTGCACTGCCCTAAACCCTAAAACACTCCCCCAGCACGACCCCTACACTACCTAAACACCACTGCACTGCCCTAAACCCTAAAACACTACCCCGCATGACCCCCTACACTACCCAAATACCAATGCACTACCCTAATCCCTAAAACACTACCCCCTGCACAACCCCTACACTACCCAAAGACCACTGCACTACCCTAAACTCTAAAACAATACCCCCGCACGACTCCCTACACTACCCAAAGACCACTGCACTACCCTAAACCCTAAAACACGACCTCCTACACTACACAAACACCACTGCACTACCCTAAACCCTAAAAACTACCCCAGCACGAACCCCTACACTACCCAAACACCACTGCACTACCCTAAACCATAAAACACTACCCACAGCAGTACCCCTACGCTACCCAAACACCACTGCACTACCCTAAACCCTAAAACACTACCCCCAGCAGTACCCCCTACACTACCCAAACACCATTGCACTACCCTAAAACACTATCCCCCAGCAGTATCCCCTACACTACCCAAACACCACTGCACTACCCTAAACCCTAAAACCCTAAAACACTAACCCCAGCACGACCCCTACACTACCCAAACACCACTGTACTACCCTAAACCCTAAAACACTCCCCCCAGCACGACTCCCTACACTACCCAAACACCACTGCACTACCCTAAACCCTAAATCTACCCCCAGCATGACCCCCTACACAATGCAAACACCACTGCACTACCCTAAACCCTAAAACACTACCCCCAGCACGACCCTCTTCACTACCTAAACACAACTGCACAATTTGTTACAGGCGTTGCAACGCAGGCCTGTGGTGCTTACTGGAAGTACGTGGTGGGCTAGTTGGGCCCCAGGGACTCTCAGGATTCAAGGTGACCTAATCCCCCAACTTAAAACGCGCCACGGGCGCGTTTGCACAGTGGTGAAGGGAGGGGGCGGGGCCTCAGGTGACATGTGCGCAAACACGCCCTGTGGTGCGTTTTAAGTTGGGGAGTTAATTCCCTTTGAATCCTGGGGGCCAACTAGCCCACCAGGTACCTTCAGTAAGCACAACAGAGTTGCGTTGCAGAGAGGTGAAAAAGGTGCGTGGCCTCGGAACGCCTCTCTGCAACTCAGCTCTGTGGTCCTAACTGTAGGTACCTGGGGGGCTAGTTGGGCCTCAGGGACCCTCAGGATTCAAGGGGACTTAATCCCGCAACTTAAAGCGCGCCACGGAGCGCGTTTGCACACATGTCAACTCAGGCCCCCTCCCTTCACCACTGTGCAAGCGCGCACTGGCTCTGGTTAGTCAGAGTCAGTTACCACCAGTACCCGTCTGAAAAAGTTGTGGGCACAGGATGATTTTGCAACAAGGCCTCTTTCTGCTCCTCTGTTGGTTCTTTCTGCACATCTTTTGCTTCTTTCTGTGCGTTTTTCTTCTTTCTTCACATGTCCTACCTCTGTTGGCATAGTTAGAAACTAGCATTTAAAAAACCTTTGAAATTCACTTAAAAATCATAGGTTTCAGGCACGTTATAGTTAGAAATTAGCATTTAAAAACCTTTGAAATTCACTGAAAAAACCATAGGTTTCAGGCACGTTATAGTTAGAAATTACCTTTTAAA
>CAWUFW010019320.1:0-190236 GCA_963921515.1 Calotriton arnoldi
GTGGCATCTGCCTATTGTTGTACTAGGTGCCATGGTTACTGAGGAATACTTGCATGTCATACTCTCCACTCTGTTGCCCAGTGAGAGGTGTGGAATGTAGAGTTTGAATAAGAGAAGAGGCTGTTGATGCCTTGACATGCCCTGCCTGGATGGGGTCCTTCCTACAAGATTAAACCTACTTCAACCTTGAACACGGCGTCCAGTCATCCTTTCATCAGGATCCCGGATCCTTCACTGGCGTAGTCGGCAGGATAACAAGCGTGATCAAGTGATCCAGTGTAGTGAAAGGACCTCAACGGCAAGACCCTACTCTGCGCAACTTTTACCCGAAGGTCGTGAGTACAGAAACCTACCCTCGTCACACATCCAGCGGCGCCCATTCCCTTGGAGCCCTGACGTTTATCCCATCAGCGCTCACCTCCAAAGAGCCTTCTTTCGTCAGCTAGCGGCGCATTTCCTGCAGTTCAAAGGTTCTGCGAGCTGCCCGGCGCTCATTCCCCACTTGGGACCCTGACTCTTAGACTTTCAGCGCGTGTCTTCAGAGAGCCTCTTCGGCGCACATTCCCTATCCTAAAGGTTTTGAGCTTGCGCTGACTGCACAGTAGTTCTCTAAGCATGGAATAAGGATTACCTGTGCTTACCGGAGTTCTCCCTCAGGAGCGAGTGTTGGGCCACCCTCTTCATTTCTGGGAGTCACCGCCTTTCTGACTCAGAGTGGAGGAACAACAGTGACACCAACCTCATTTACTTGTCCTGACATTTTCTGGCGGCCATCTTGGGTGTGTTTTAACTCCCATTAAAGTGCTGAGAAAACTCTCCATTTCCATGGAATAAAGCCTCTTGACTACTTCGCAGTTGTTCAACGCAGTTAATTCCTCTCTCCACCTGTTACAGGCACGCCTGAGTTGTCTCTGCTGTAAAACTATTCATTTGGGCCTTCTGATTCTTTTGGTTTTTAGTGAAAAGTCTTCAGTGACAGGCACACTACAATTACGCCTGCACAGGAAGGTCACCAGTGACAGGCACACTACTATTACGCCTACAATGTGTGAAAGGTTTTGGAATTTCCCACAGTGGTAGAGACACTTCTAAGACAGTCTTCCTACTTCAGAAGTGCTCTAAATATACAATATTTTCATTTCTTCTCCCTTCATCAACTTTTGTTTTTCTTTAAATAGAAGTGCTTTAGAGAAGAATGCAAAATGTCACAGCTCCTCCATTTTTCTTGGTATCCTCTGGTGATCCTCCCATAAAATGGCAAAAATGGAAAAGGTCTTTGAGCGTTATGCAAAAGTGTGTGGAACATCACTTAGTGCTGAACGAAGATCTTCACTTCTATTACATTGTCTAGGTTCTGAGGGCCAGGAGGTATATGATCATCTTCCTGAGTTGAACGATACTGAGGCTCAAGGGCTTAATGAATATGATATTTGCATAAAAAAATTGGACAAGCATTTTCTTCCAAAAGTGAGCACAATTTTAGAAAGGTACCATTTCGCAAAGAGACTGCAAAGTGAAGGGGAGTCAGTTGAGACTTATGTAACCTACCTTAGGAAACTGGCTTCATCTTGTAAATTTGCTAATCTAGTCGATGAAAGAATTAGAGATCAATTTATGGTAGGGTGTAACATTGAAAGAGTAAGAGATGAGTTATGGATGCGAGACGAACCGTCTCTTGATGAAGTTTTGCAAGTTGCTAAAAGGGTGGAACACTCATTGAAGTGTGTTGAAATCATTAAAAAAGATAAACAAGTAGTAGTACAAGCTATTAAGACGGATTATAAGAAACCTGTGGGGAGGGTTGAAAGTAGTGAAATTAGAAGCAAACCAAGCATAAGAAGGTGTTACAGGTGTGATAAACTTGGACACTTGGCAAACGACAAAAATTGCCCAGCACTAAAAAATATATGTTCAAAGTGCAGGAAAAAGGGTCATCTTGCAATTATGTGTAAAACAAGGGTTTTTGCTTCCTCTTCGAAAGTTAAGTGTGTTGACACAGAGGATGGTGGGGAGGAGGAAGATTTTGTCTGTGGACAAATTGTTGTACAAGTTGAAAGCACAGAAGTGAAGACCAGAACATGTCCGGTAGATTCCATCCTTGTTGAGGGTGAATCTACCAAAGTCTTGTTTGACTCAGGTGCAAAAATTACAATAGTCTCTAAGAGTTTTTTAGCAAGAAGTTGGCAAACAAAGTTTTCTCTGAAGAAGCCAGATATAAAACCTCTGGCTTATGGTGGTGAACCTATACCTTTAAAGGGTTACTTTTAGGACTGATTGAATATGAGCAACGGTATGTTTCAGGGAAGATTTACGTATCCGAAAAAGGTGACAGCATAATAAGCTGGTTTCACCAAGGGGACTTGGGAGTGATGCTCGATCCTAGTAGCAGTACTCCAATCTTGTTGAAAGATAGGGTCAATACTGTTCAAATCAGTAGCACTTCCATTCCTGTCAAAGGAAAACAGATGTGGTTCAATCTTGCACCCTTTCTAACGGTGTCACCATTGACCACATAAAAGAGAAGTTTCCCAATGTGTTCAGGGAAGGCCTAGGATGTCTTAAAACATTTGAGCATGAGATACGTCTTCGTGCTGATGCTCAACCTTCATGCTCCAAGGTTAGAAGTGTACCTTTGGCTATTAGGGATGAGATGGAGAAGGAATTAAAGAAACTCATGGAAGGAGGTATAATTGAAGAAGTAGAGGGTACAGAGTGGCTAGCTCCAGTCGTCGCAGCTCGTAAGTCTAATGGAAGTCTTCGGCTGTGCATTGATTTGAGGCAGCTAAACAAGAACGTGATAGTAGATCACTATCCACTCCCCAATATTTCAGAGTTATTAGTCTTGTTGGATGGTGCGAAAGTATTCAGCACGATTGATCTCACGTCGGCCTATCACCAGATCCAGTTGAAAGAATCGTCCAGAGATCTCACCGCCTTTGTGACGCCTTTTGGGACCTTCAGATTTGTAAGGATGCCGTTTGGCCTGGTGTCAGCGGCATCTGTTTTCCAACGCGTAATGGAGAAGGTCCTCAAGGGTTGCAAAGGCGTGTGTGTATATCAGGATGATATTCTGGTGTTTGGCAAGAATGAGGAAGAACATGAGCGTCATCTGGATGTGGTGCTTGGGAAATTGGACATGGCGAACCTGACGATCAAAGCAGAGAAGTGTCAGTTTGCCATCTCCAGTATCAACTACTTGGGTCACACCATTTCCCCTGATGGCGTGTTACCTAAATCTGAGCTGGTAGACACCATTACCCGCATGTGTGCTCCCGTTTCAAGAGATGAGTTATTGAAATTCTTTGGGATGATAGAATATTACAACAAATTCATTGAGAATTTTGCAGAACTGAGTGCCAACATGAGGACTCTCCTTAAAAAGGGTGCTGAATTTATATGGAGTGATGCTTGTGAGGAAGAATTTAAACTGTTGAAGGATAAACTCAATAGTGCTCCGTGTCTCAAGAGTTATGACCCTCAAAAAGTGTCAATTATTACTACTGACGCTAGTCTAAAAGGGTTAGGGGCTGTCCTTCAACAACAGAGTGATAAAGGTTTGTTGACTATCATGTTTGCGTCTCGTGCCCTAAAAGATCCCGAGTCTCGTTACTCCGTTATTGAGCGTGAGGCCTTGGCTGTATTCTGGGCCATAAGGAAGTTCAGGAAATTCTTGTGGGGTAACAAATTCATTATTCGAACAGACCACAAACCCCTTTGTGAAGTATTTTCGAAGAAAGGGATAGATTCTATCTCCAGCAGGATCACAAAGTGGGTGGTCGCTTTACAAGAATTTAATTTTGAAACAAGATATATACCGGGTGTAGAAAATGGTGTGGCAGATACTTTGTCCAGATTGGTGAATGTTGGAGGTGAGAATGAGATGTGTGGTGATGATTTTGATGATGACACCCGTGTTTGTTTGATAGACAAGGAGATCGCTTCGGAGGATGAGTGGCGGAGTGAATTGACCTCTGATGTGGTGCTTAGGAGATTGTATCTTTGATTAATCAAGGTTGGCACTCAAAGAGACAAGGGTCGGAAGAAGCAAGAAAATTCTGGGGTGTCAAAGATGAATTGAGTATGTCCAAGGAACTTTTGTTTCGAGGCACTAGATTGATTCCCCCAAGGAATCTGCGCAGTAGACTGGTTGAATTGTCTCATTTGTCGCACTTAGGTATATCCAAGACTAAGGAAAGACTGCGTGCTTCATATTGGTGGCCCGGCATGGACTTGCAAGTAGAGAGACTGGTGAGAGATTGTATAGAGTGTTCCATGTGTGAGAAGTCCAAGACGGCAAGAGTACAGCCCATGATTGTAAGAGATCTCCCGAGTGGGCCATGGAAAGACATAGCTTTGGATATCTTGGGTCCTGTTCACTACAATGGGCATCAACTGTTTCTCATTGTTGCCATAGACATGTTCTCACGATGGCCTGAAGTGCACTTTACTAGTGGAATAGAGACAAAGAATGTCATTGTTTTTTTAGAAGACCTTTTTGCCAGGGAAGGTTATCCCAACACAATTTTGACCGATAATGGGGTACAGTTGGTCTCGAGAGAGATGGAGGCATTTTTAAAGAGGTGTGGTATCAAACACAAAAAATGCTCTCTATATCACCCAGAAACCAATGGTATGGTTGAGCGCTTTAACCGGGTGCTTAAGGAGGTGATTTCGCTGGCCAAAGGTTGTGGGCTTGATTGGAAGAAAGAGATACTAAAGAAAGTCAATATGTACAGGTTGACTCCGCATAGTACCACTGGCAAATCCCTTTTGTTTTGTTCAGGGGAAGAACACCATGTACCTTAGTTGAGCCATCCTGGGTGCGTGAGTTGGAGTGTAAGTCAGGGAATGTGGAAAGCACAAAGGTATGGCGGGAGAGAGAGGCTAAAAAAGCAGCAGACAGGAAGACTCTCTTTGATTCAAGGAAAGCGGTCAAAAGTACAAAAGTTGCAGTGGGAGATTTAGTAGTTATTAAACACCCTGGTTTAAGCTCTAAATTCTCGAAACCCATCAGAGTAATTAAATTATTCAAGAATGCCATCAAAACTCAGGATCATCGCATATGGAACCTGGGTAGAGTGGTTCCTTACAGAGGCACTCTCAGCTCGGCCACTACTAGTTCACACAAATGTAATGGTGATGCCAATGTGTCTGAAAGCAGACCCAGGGTGTCTCCTAGGTTGAGAGCAAAACCTTTGTATTTGAGAGATTTTGTAAAATAAGTTCTCATGTTGCTTATGTTATTTTTTTATTCACATTTTTTCTGTATTTTGTTCTGTTTTGTTTGGTTTCTGAAGGAGGGAAGGTGTGTGGCATCTGCCTATTGTTGTACTAGGTGCCATGGTTACTGAGGAATACTTGCATGTCATACTCTCCACTCTGTTGCCCAGTGAGAGGTGTGGAATGTAGAGTTTGAATAAGAGAAGAGGCTGTTGATGCCTTGACATGCCCTGCCTGGATGGGGTCCTTCCTACAAGATTAAACCTACTTCAACCTTGAACACGGCGTCCAGTCATCCTTTCATCAGGATCCCGGATCCTTCACCATGCCAATGCAGATGGACTCTCTAGGTACTTCCACTTAGAACATGAAGACTTACCTGGGCAAGGTTAGTTTAATGTCCCTACGTTTGGGGGGGGGTTGTGTAGGAGAGTAGGATCTGCTTCACATGGGTACCCCCACTTTTTGCTGATGCTTCACTGTTTTTCGACATTAGTCTGGCTGGGGCCCTGCTAATCAGAACCCCAGCCTAGCTGCTTCCTCTCTAAAATGGTTTCCATGTGCCTTAGGCACATCACTGATTGGAATCTGGAGTGCCCTTATAAGTCTCTAGTATATGGTATACTATGTACCAAGGGCATAGGTACCTCAGAGGCCTACCAGGGGCTGCAGCATTTATTATGCCACCCCTGGAAGGCCATCCAAACTGACACCACAGGTCTGCTACTGCAGCCTGGGTAAGGTGGTGCATGCACCCCTTACTGTGATATAGGTTGCCTATATCACTAAATACATACACACATATAAACCTATAAGTCACTCCTAAGGCAGGCCTTATCAATCCTAAAGGCAGAGTGCATGGTTCCTATGTGAGAGGGTGCCCCTGCATGAGCAGGGCCCTCTGCAGCGTTCAGAGACCCTTCTCTGATGCTGTTTGTAGTGCAGCCTGACCATATACTCTTAAGCGCATTATAACCTCGCGTTAAATGCTAACTTTGGAATGGCTGCACCTAAACATGTCGTGTTTGGTGTCAAACATCTTGGAATACTATCCCCCCGCCAATTCTGGCGGCGGGGGTAGCATTCCACCCTTCTAGAGGGAAAGACATGTTAACTCTGGCTAGCCCGGTAACTTCTTTCCAAAGCCCTGGCATCACAAAATGGATGCTGCTGCCACAGACACGAGTCTGGCCTCCTGCTGCTGGACGAAACTCCGGCAGGGGAGGCCTGGACAATAGGTTTCCTGTCCCAGGGAGGTGTGACCACCTCCCCAGACAGGATAATGTGTATTGGGGCTGGGCGGGAGCACTTTCGGGTGCTTTGAAGTCCTGCACTGGGGGCACACTTGGTGTCCCTGTGCATACCCCAGTTCAAACCGGATCAGGGGCTTGCATCCCCTGCTTTGGCGCGAACTGGACAAAGGGAAAGGGGTGTAGCCACCCCTCTGCCCTGACCCACCCATAGGTGGGGCCACAGAGTAGTCCAACCCCTAAACTTAGTATAAGTATAGGAACCCAGCCCTTAGGACTTTAGATTATCCCTGGACGAAACTCTGAAACAGAATCCTGGACCTTCGACGCTCTACTCACGATTAGAGGACAGAAGAATCTCCCTTGGGGTCAAGGAGTGACTCCCCTGCTTGGCAGGCACCAAAGAAGCATCTGTCCGGTTTGCATTTCTGAAGCTCCCATCGGACGCCGAAGACATTGCATCACCAGAGGTGGATTCTCAGACTTATCCGAGGCTACCCTGAGTCCCCAGCAAAGCTGAGGCCCGTAGCTATCGTGGGTGACGTGAGACCGTGACCCCTGGACACTGAGCATATTTGCAAGTGCATCCTCTTCTGGGTCTCCCACGAAGTCGTGCTTTGGGCTCCGAGTAGCCCTAGCCTCCAGCACCAACTGCACCGAAGATCACTGGCCTCCACTCCACGAGTGTCCTGTGAGCCAGATCCACGTGCGACGTCTTGAGGCTCCTTCGCGGTCGCTAGCTCGTTGGCTAGTAGCCCTTAACGAAGGCCAATCTTTTTCTTACTTGGCATCCTGGTTGCTCCAGGCCTGCCCTCACTTACCCTTGCTGGGTGAGTTCCCCAGACCTTGCTGGTCTGCACCATCAACGATCTTCCTCTGCATTGAGACTTGCCGTTGCCAAGGCTTGTTGGGTCCAATCCGATCGCCGACACCTTAGCACTCGACAAACATCGTGTACCAGCCGGAATCCTGCTCCTGGTCACCGACAACGCCTCCTGGACCTCGTGGCTGAAGAGTCAAGATGACCATCAATGCACCTGAAGCACTCGACATCGGTGGGCATCTGTCCATCGCCTTCCTGGTCACTGGCTAGTGACCCAGACTCTGTCCCCTCTGCTTTCAGGTTCTTCAGATCTCCGATCCACTCTTGGATCCACCCGGACACTTTCCACTTGGTCGCCAGCAGCACTTTGCAGCAGATCGCCATTCAAATCGACGACGAAACCCGACCCCGAAAGACACCTATGCACCCGGCTTCCCTGGGTGAAGTAACACGAGTACTCCGGTGCTCCCGTGGGTAGAGACTCTTCAAAGTACTAGTTCTCAAAGGGTTTGCTCCAAGTCCTCCTTTAAGTGTCCCTTTTCTTTAATTTCCTGATCGCGACTTTCTCCATAGAAGTCAACGGCGTATCGCGGTTGTGTATTTACACTGCACGCGTCCCCCGTGGGTCCCCTGTGTCACTACCTTGGGTGGTACCTTGTGGTCCAAGCACTTCTAGAGGCTCTAGGCCTAGTGTCTAGTTCAGTCGTGGTTCTTATACCACTTTATTGGTATATGGTTTGGTACGCCCCTAGGGCCCAAACGTGTATTTGTGCTATTACTGTGTTTAAATAACTTCTAACTTATGTACTTCGAACTCTAGCCTCATAAAGAGACTAGAGGGGTGTGTTTAGCAATAAATACATATATTTTGAATATATACCTGGTGTGGTGCTCTTTCATTTGATCACTCAAGAGATTATAGACTGGTAAAACAAGCTGCTTTACATTCCTTCAAGACTTAGCCTGAAGGCTGCTCTCCATAGCTACCACTAGGATAGCTTTCAATAAGGTTGTCTTTAACCTATCTCCAATAAGGGGTTGTTTGGACTGGTGCAAGGTGCCCACTATAATTAGTGGACAGCATATACCAGGCCAACTTCTCACACCCAGCACGCACCCTACACTGCCCGAACACCACTGCACTGCCCTAAACCCTGAAACACCACCCCCTGCACAGCCCGAACACCACTGCACTGCCCTAAACCCTGAAACACCACCCCCTGCATGTCCCCCTACACTGCCTGAACAACACTGCACTGCCCTAAACTCTAAAACACTACCCCCAGCACGACCCCCTACACTACCCAAACACCACTGCACTACCCTAAACCCTAAAACTCTCCCCCAGCACGACCCCCTACACTACCCGAACACCACTCCACTGCCCTAAACCCTAAAACACTCCCCCCAGCACGACCCCCTACACTACCCGAACACCACTGCACTGCCCTAAATCCTGAAACACCACCCCCCAGCACGACCACCTACACTGCCCTAACACCACTGCACTGCCCTAAACCCTGAAACACCGCCCCCAGCACGACCCCCTACACTGCCCGAACACCACTGCACTGCCGTAAACCCTGAAACCCCATCCCCACCACGACCCCCTACACTGCCCGAACACGACTGCACTGCCCTCAACCCTGAAAAACCAGCCCCAGCACGACCCCCTACACTGTCCGAACACCACTGCACTGCCCTAAACCCTGAAACACCACCCCTGCACGACACCCTACACTGCCCGAACACCACTGCACTGCCTAAACCTTGAAACACCACCCCCTGCACGACACCCTACACTGCCCGAACACCACTGCACTACCCTAAACCCTGAAACACCACCCCCTGCACGACCCCCTACACTGCCCGAACACTACTGCACTGCCCTAAACCCTGAAACACCACCCCCTGCACGACCCCCTACACTGCCCGAACACCACTGCACTGCCCTCAACCCTGAAAAACCAGCCCCAGCATGACCCCCTACACTGGCCGAACACCACTGCACTGCCCTAAACCATGAAACACCACCCCCTGCACGACATCCTACACTGCCCGAATACCACTGCACTGCCCTAAACCCTAAAACACCACCCCCTGCATGACCCCCTACACTGCCCGAACACCACTGCACTACCCTAAACCCTGAAACACCACCCCCTGCACCACCCCCTTCACTGCCCGATCACCACTGCACTGCCCTAAACCCTGAAACACCACCCCCTACACTGCCCGAACACCACTGCACTGCCCTAAACCCTGAAACACCACCCCCAGCACGACCCCCTACACTGCCCGAACACCACTGCACTGCCCTAAACCCTGAAACACCACCCCCACCACAACCCCCTACACTGCCCGAACACCACTGCACTGCCCTAAACCCTGAAACACCACCCCCAGCATGACCCCCTACACTGCCCGAACACCACTGCCCTAAACCCTGAAACACCACCCCCAGCAAGACCCCTACACTGCCTGAACACCACTGCACTGCCATAAACCCTGAAACACCACCCCCAGCACGACCCCTACACTGCCCGAACACCACTGCTCTGCCCAAAACCCTGAAACACCAGCCCCAGCACGACCCCCTACACTGCCCGAACACAACTGCTCTGCCCTAAACCCTGAAACACCACCCCCAGCACGTCCCCCTACACTGCCCGAACACCACTGCACTGCCCAAAACCCTGAAACACAAGCCCCAGCACGACCCCCTACACTGCCCGAACACCACTGCACTGCCCTAAACTCTGAAACACCAGCCCCAGCACGACCCCCTACACTGCCCGAACACAACTGCACTGCCCTAAACCCTGAAACACCACCCCTGCAAGACCCCCTACACTGCCCGAACACAACTGCACTGCCCTAAACCCTGAAACACCAGCCCCAGCATGACCCCTACACTGCCCGAACACCACTGCACTGCCCTAAACCCTGAAACACCAGCCCCAGCATGACCCCCTACACTGCCCGAACACCACTGCACTGCCCTAAACCCTGAAACACCACCCCCAGCACGACCCCCTACACTGCCCGAAAACCACTGCACTGCCCTAAACCCTGAAACACCGCCCCCAGCACGACCCCCTACACTGCCCGAACACCACTGCACTGCCCTAAACCCTGAAACAACACCCCCTGCACGACCCCCTACACTGCCCGAACACCACTGCACTGCCCTAAACCCTGAAACACCACCCCCAGCACGACCCCCTACACTGCCCGAACACCACTGCACTGCCCTAAACCCTGAAACACCACCCCCACCACGACCCCCTATACTGCCCGAACACCACTGCACTGCCCTAAACCCTGAAACACCACCCACAGCATGACCCCCTACACTGCCCGAACACCACTGCACCCTAAACCCTGAAACACCACCCCTGCATGACCCCCTACACTGCCCGAACACCACTGCACTGCCTAAACCCTGAAACACCACCCCCTGCATGACCCCCTACACTGCCCGAACACCACTGCACTGCCTAAACCCTGAAACACCACCCCCTGCATGACCCCCTACACTGCCCGAACACCACTGCACTGCCCTAAACCCTGAAACACCACCCCCAGCACGACCCCCTACACTGCCCGAACACCACTGTACTGCCCTAAACCCTGAAACACTACCCCCAGCACGAACCCCTACACTACCCAAACACCACTGCACTACCCTAAACCCCAAAACTCTCCCCCCAGCACGACCCCCTACACTACCCGAACACCACTGCACTGCCCTAAACCCTAAAACACTCCCCTCAGCACGACCCCCTACACTACCCGAACCCCACTACACTGCCCTAAATCCTGAAACACCACCCCCCAGCATGACCCCCTACACTGCCCGAACACCACTGCACTGCCCTAAACCCTGAAACACCGCCCCCAGCACGACCCCCTACACTGCCCAAACACCACTGCACTGCCCTAAACACTGAAACAACACCCCCTGCATGACCCCCTATACTGCCTGAACACCACTTCACTGCCCTAAACCCTGAAACACCATCCCCAGCACGACCCCCTACACTGCCCGAACACCACTGCACTGCCCTAAACCCTGAAACATCACCCCCAGCAAGACCCCCTACACTGCCTGAACACCACTGCCCTAAACAGTGAAACACCACCCCCAGCAAAACCCCTACACTGCCCGGACACCACAGCACTGCACTAAACCCTGAAACACCACCCCCAGCACGACCCCCTATACTGCCCGAACACCACTGCTCTGCCCTAAACCCTGAAACACGAACCCCAGCATGACCCCCTACACTGCCCGAACATCACTGCACTGCCCTAAACCCTGAAACACCACCCCCAGCACGACCCCCTACACTGCCCGAACACCACTGCACTGCCTAAACCCTGAAACACCACCCCCAGCACGACCCCCTACACTGCCCGAATACCACTGCACTGCCCTAAACCCTGAAACACCACCCCAGCACGACCCCCTATACTGCCCGAACACCACTGCTCTGCCCTAAACCCTGAAACACGAGCCCCAGCATGACCCCTTATGCTGCCCGAACACCACCGCACTGCCCTAAACAATGAAACACCACCCCCAGCACGACCCCCTACACTGCCCGAACACCACTGCACTGCCCTAAACTCTGAAACACCACCCCGAACACGACCCCCTACACTGCCCGAACACCACTACACTGCCCTAAACCCTGAAACACCACCCCAGCACGACCCCCTACACTGCCCGAACACCACTGCACTGTCCTAAACCCTGAAACACTACCCCCACCAAGACCACCTACACTGCCCGAACACCACTGCACTGCCCTAAACCCTGAAACATCACCCCCAGCAAGACCCCCTACACTGCCTGAACAACACTGCCCTAAACCCTGAAACACCACCCCCAGCAAGACCCCTACACTGCCTGAACACCACTGCACTGCCCTAAACCCTGAAACACCACCCCCAGCACGACCCCTACACTGCCCGAACACCACTGCTCTGCCCAAAACCCTGAAACACCAGCCCCAGCCCCAGCACGACCCCCTACACTGCCCGAACACCACTGCTCTGCCCTAAACCCTGAAACACCACCACCAGCACGTCCCCCTACACTGCCCGAACACCACTGCACTGCCCAAAACCCTGAAACACAAGCCCCAGCACGACCCCCTACACTGCCCGAACACCACTGTACTGCCCTAGACCCTGAAACAATAGCCCCAGCACAACCCACTACACTGCCCGAACACCACTGCACTGCCCTAAACTCTGAAACACCAACCCCAGCATGACCCCCTACACTGCCCAAACACCACTGCACTGCCCTAAACTCTGAAACACCAGCCCCAGCACTACCCCTACACTGCCCGAACACCACTGCACTGCCCTAAACCCTGAAACACCAGCCCCAGCATGTCCCCTACACTGCCCGAACACCACTGCACTGCCCTAAACCCTGAAACACCAGCCCCAGTATGACCCCCTACACTGCCCGAACACCACTGCACTGCCCTAAACCATGAAACACCACCCCCAGCACGACCCCTACACTGCCCGAAAACCACTGCACTGCCCTAAACCCTGAAACACCGCCCCCAGCACGACCCCTACACTGCCCGAACACCACTGCACTGCCCTAAACCCTGAAACAACACCCCTGCACGACCCCCTACACTGCCTGAACACCACTGCACTGCCCTAAACCCTGAAACACCACCCCCAGCACGACCCCTACACTGCCCAAACACCACTGCACTGCCCTAAACTCTGAAACACCAGCCCCAGCATGACCCCTACACTACCCGAACACCACTGCACTGCCCTAAACCCTGAAACACCAGCCCCAGCATGACCCCTACACTGCCTGAACACCACTGCACTGCACTGCCCTAAACCCTGAAACACCAGCCCCAGCATGACCCCCTACACTGCCCGAACACCATTGCACTGCCCTAAACCCTGAAACAACACCCCCCTGCACGACCCCCTACACTGCCTGAACACCACTGCACTGCCCTAAACCCTGAAACACCACCCCCAGCACAACCCCTTAAACTGCCCGAACTCCACTGCACTGCCCTAAACCCTGAAACACCACCCCCAACACAACCCCCTACACTGCCCGAACACCACTGCACTGCCCTAAACCCTGAAACACCACCCCTGCACGACCCCCTACACTGCCTGAACACCACTGCACTGCCCTAAACCCTGAAACACCACCCCAGCATGACCCCGAACACCACTGCACTGCCCTAAACACCATCCCCAGCACGACCTCCTACTCTGCCCGAACACCACTGCTCTGCCTTAAACCCTAAAACACTACCCCCAGCATGAACCACTACACTGCCCGAACACAGCTGCTCTGCCCTAAACCATAAAACACCACCCCCAGCACATCCCCCTACACTGCCCGAACACCTCTGCACTGCCCTAAACCCTGAAACACCAGCCCCAGCACGACCCCCTACACTGCCCGAACACCACTGCACTGCCCTAAACCCTGAAACATCAGCCCCAGCATGACCCCCTACACTGCCCGAACACCACTGCACTGCCCTAAACCCTGAAACACCAGCCCCAGCACCACCCCCTACACTGCCCGAATACCACGGCACTGCCCTAAACCCTGAAACACTAGCCCCAGCACGACCCCCTACACTGCCCGAACACCACTGCACTGCCCTAAACCCTGAAACACCACCCCCTGCATGACCCCCTACACTGCCCGAACACCACTGCACTGCCCATAATCCCTGAAACACCACCCCCGCATGACCCCCTACACTACCCGAACACCACTGCACTGACCTAAACCCTGAAACACCACCCCCACCACGACCCCCTACACTGCCCGAATACCACTGCACTACCCTAAACCCTAAAACACTACCCCCCGCACGACCCCCTACACTACCCGAACACCACTGCACTACCCTAAACCCTAAAACTCTCTCCCCAGCACGACCCCCTACACTACCCGAACACCACTGTGCCACTGTGCCCTAAACCCTAAAACATTCCCCCCAGCATTACCCCCTACACTACCCCAACACCACTGCACTGCCCTAAACCCAAAAACACTTCCCCCAGCACGACCCCCTACACTACCCAAACACCAATGCACTGCCCTAAACCCTAAAACCCTACCCCCGCACAACACCCTACACTACCCAAACACCAATGCACTACCCTAAACCCTAAAACACTACCCCCCACACGACCCCCTTCACTACCCAAAGACCACTGCACTACCCTAAACCCTAAAACACTACCCCCGCACAACCCCCTACACTACCCAAAGACCACTGCACTACCCTAAACCCTAAAACACGACCCTCTATACTACACAAACACCACTGCACTACCCTAAACCCTAAAACACTACCCCCAGCATGACCCTTACACTACCCAAACACCACTGCACTACCCTAAACCCTAAACACTACCCCCAGCAGTACCCCTACACTACCCAAACACAACTGCACTACCCTTACCCCTAAAACACTACCCCCAGCAGTACCCCCTACACTACCCAAACACCATTGCACTACCCTAAACCCTAAAACACTACCCCCAGCAGTACCCCCTACACTACCCAAACACCACTGCACTACCCAAAACACTAAAACACTACCCCCAGCAGTACCCCCTACACTATTCAAACACCACTGCACTACCCTAAACCCTAAAACACTACCCCCAGCACAACCCCCTACACTACCCAAACACCACTGCACTACCCTAAACCCTAAAACACTCCCCCAGCACGACTCCCTACACTACCCAAACACCACTGCACTACCCTAAACCCTACATCTACACCCAGCACAACCCCCTACACTACCCAAACACCACTGCACTACCCTAAACCCTACATCTACCCCCAGCACGACCCCCTACACTACCCAAACACCATTGCACTACCCTAAACCCTAAATCTACCCTCAGCACAACCCCCTACACTACCCAAACACCACTGCACTACCCTAAACCCTAAAACACTACCCCCAGCACGACCCCCTACACTACACCAACACCACTGCACTACCCTAAACCCTAAAACACTACCCCAGCACGACTCCCTACACTACCCAAACACCACTGCACTACCCTAAACCCTAAAACACTACCCCAGCACGACTCCCTTCACTACCCAAACACCACTGCACTACCCTAAACCCTAAAACACTACCCCCAGCACGACCCCTACACTACACAAACACCACTGCACTGCCCTAAACACTAAAACACTACCCCCAGCACGACCCCCTACACTACATAAACACCACTGCACTACCCTAAACCCTAAATCTACCCCAAGCATGACCCCTACACTACACAAACATCACTGCACTACCCTAAACCCTAAAACACTACCACCAGCACGACCCCCTACACTACACAAACACCACTGCACTACCCTAAACCCTAAAACACTACCCCCAGCACTGACCCCCTACACTACACAAACACCACTGCACTACCCTAAACCCTAAAACACTACCCTCACTACGACCCCCTACGCTACCCAAACACCACTGCACTACCCTAAACCCTAGAAAAGTAACCACCACCCCATGCCCAATCCCCCTTACCTCTCACTCCTCGTGGTTCCTCTCTCCTCATTGTTCCTGCTTCATGTCGTGTCTGAGGGGCGGTGCACGTCGTTGTGAGGATACGGAACAGCCTCTGTTTCCTTACAACGACGTGGATCGTATACATTTTTTAGAACTCATGGTCATTTACCATACATACATTTACATCAAAATTTGTTGTAAAGGCATGCATGGTAAATGACCATGCGTTCTAAAAATGCGTAGTAATGACTTCGCGATGTACAACGCATGCGTGGTAATGCATGCGTTGTAATGGTATCGCGAAGTAAAAAAGTTGTTGTAACGGCTGTTTACTGATTGAAGCTGGCCCCTGTTCTTCAGTGAGTCGTTTATTTGATAAATTAGGAGGAAGGAATGTGTTTTTTTTACCGAAAAGTGCATTCCCGGCTGTTGTATTGTGAAAGTGTCCTCGTGGCCTGGTTTCACTTCCGGTGAGAGAGTGGAAGAGTCTGTTTGGATCTAAAGGGGTTCTGCTGTTGGACGGGGCCGGCGCGACTCATCATCAGAAAACACAGCTAATGGAAAGCGTTGTCCCCGAAGTGTGGAGCAGTGCCATGAGAGGTCAACGAGTGTGCGTCCCACCGCAGTATGACCGTACCGCCGCCTCCAGTGTACGGAAGGCAGAAGCGGCATCCATCGCAGGTCCTCTTGAAGACCATTGTAGCACTAATTCTACATATTGGAAGTAGGGCATTTTAACCTTGTTGTTCCTGCCAGATACAAAGAGAAGATCCTGTGTTATTCAGTGCCCTCGTTACCTTTTCTGTGGGTAGTGGTGCTTGTCACTTCGCTGCCCCGCCGGTGCACACGACTGGGCTCCCCACCTCGTCTGCCATCTGCAGGGCCTCTGCCCTCGGATCACTGCTTTCGGTTTCTGGAGTGGCAACATAAACAGTTGCTCCCAAAGGACTAGCCTGAACACTTAGGTGAATATCCCCTGCGCCAGCATTCCGCAGAAATTCTTTCCTAGCTCTCCCACGTCGACGACGATGTCATAATAGCACGGCTCCGCTCGTGACACCGTATGACGTCATAGGAGCCATAAGAGGACCTCGTCGGCGTGCTGACGTCAGTTCCACCCATTTTTTCCGTGCCACCGAGGTAAACAGGTGGACCGACACATTTTCACATGTATACATAGTATACTAAATATATATTCACTGAAAAAACCATAGGTTTCAGACGTTATAGTTAGAAATTAGCATTTAAAAAACCTTTGAAATTCACTGAAAAAACCATAGGTTTCAGGCACGTTATAGTTAGAAATTAGCATTTAAAAAACCTTTGAAATTCACTGAAAAAAACATAGGTTTTAGGGACAGTTATAGTTAGTTGGACATTTCACTCGTACAAAACCATAGAAATTCCCCGTTATAGTTAGTTCAGCTAACTATAACTCGCGCCCGCAATGCACTGCTGATGACGTCACATATTACATCACTCATGACATGGTCAGTGACATCACTGATGACATCACTGATGACATCTCAAATGACATCACTGATGACATCATCCATGTGATAATTTGATGCATCTTCTCACACCCTAATATAACTTTTGATACACCCACTCTAAATTACAGACTGCCATTGTCAAAACCATAGACACTCCAACACCAATAACTACATACACACTCACTGATTCTTAGGTCTACACACACATCCACTCACTCACCCGTACAGTCACTCATACTTACGGTCACTCAGTACAGGACTATCATATGCACTCATACACTATATAGACACTCACACACCGCCACTCATCCATAGAGGTACTCACACACCTAGTCAATCATGCAAATAATTAATCACACTGCCATTTACTCACCTATACAGTTATACACACCAGCTCACTTACTCATACAAATACTAGCACATTCTTACGCTCTTATACAATCACTGATACAAGTACACACTCATCCATACAGCCACTCTCACAATCACACACTCTCACTTATACCCATTTATATACTCCAACACACATATATACTGCCTTTCACATATGTAGTTACTCACACATGTACCACTGAGTTATACATTCACTCACTAACACACCCATACACACACTCACCCACCCATACAGTCCATCACAGATGCACTCTTGAAACCATGCACCCAGTGAATCACCCACTCACACATCTATGCACAGAGTCACACACACCCCACCCACACAAACACTCAGGCACCCATACAGATACTCAGACAACCAATCAATAACCCATGTAGACACTCATGTAGCTAATCGCAAACCCATGCAGCCGCTTATACACCAACAGACAGACGGATACAGACATTCACACAGTTTAGTCACAAACCCATGCATTCAGTAAGATACGTTTAATCACTCACTTATAGAGTTAGTCACGCACCTACTAAATCATCCATTCAGACACTTATACACCCACTCATTCTTCAATACGCCTTTCCCTATATATATTAAACATATTTAAACTTTACAGAAACACACAGTCACTGGATGATGTCATCAGTGATGTCATCAGTGATGTCATTTGAGATGTCATCAGTGATGTCATCAGTGATGTCACTGACCATGTCATGAGTGATGTAATATGTGACGTCATCAGCAGTGCATTGCGGGGGCGCGAGTTATAGTTAGCTGAACTAACTATAACGGGGAATTTCTATGGTTTTGTACGAGTGAAATGTCCAACTAACTATAACTGTCCCTAAAACCTATGGTTTTTCAGTGAATATATATATATATATATATTATCTACTGGCGGTCGCCAGTAGATAGTTATAGTTAGGACCTATTTTCCATAGGAAATCCGCGACATTCTATTTGAAATAACTCTCTTGCCGGTTGACGTATCTTTGCGAAATTTTCAAACTTTGTGGGCGCTCCGGTCCGCTCCTACCTTGAAAGTCTCGGGGGATTCGTCAGCGGGGGCTGAGAAAAAGGGGGTCCCAAAACGCGTTTTCCCCATTCATTTTTCCATAGGAAACTTTAGACACGGCTACAGCCCGAACTGCTGAACGGAATTACACCAAATTTGGCAAAGAGGTAGTTCTTGGTTCAGAAAGAACCCTTTTTGTTAAATGGTGTAAATCCGTTCAGTAGTTCCTGAGAAATTCACAATTAAAATCACATATATATCTATGGCCGCGTCGATCCGCGTACCCTCCCGATCACGAGCTGCATGCTAATTGGCTGTCAACACTCCAAATCAGGAAGTGTTGGCAGCCATTTTGTCCTCGGTAGAACCGAGGGACAGAAACAAGTGCGCAAAGCGCAAAAGGGGGCAGGGTAGAAACACCCTGACCCCTAGGTCTGCTCAGGGGTCCCACAAGGACCCCCTGGGCAGAAAAAGCATTTTTTTTTTAAATCGGCGGGATGCCTTAGGGTTCGCGGATCCCGCTGAGAAAAAAAAAGAAACAAGTGCGCAAACGCACAAAGGGGCAGGGTAGAAACCCCTAACCCCTAGGCCTGCTCAGGGGTCCCACAAGGACCCCTGGGCAAAAAAAGCATTAAAAAAAAAAAAATCAGCAGGATGCGCTCAGGGAGCGCGGATCTTGCCGAAAAAAAAAAAATCAAAGCGCGGTCTTCCGCGCTCGATGTTAATTTGCCCCCGGGTGGGCCAAGTCCCGGGGGCATGCTGAGGGGTTTATTTTATGTATGGGGGGCCTCTAAGGGCCCCCAAGCCCGGGGACCGCCACCCCCGGGGCTTTATTAGAAAAGTTGCGGGAGGGCTCTGAGCCCTCCCGCAGCCCGAGACCACCACCTACCCGGGGCTTCTTTATTTTTAAATTAACCTGTGTGGGGGACTCCAGCCCCCACACGCCCGGGACCACCACCTCCCGGGGCACTAACAAAATTGAAAATGGGGGTCCGTTTTGGACCCCCAAGCCCGGGGACCACCACCTCCCGGGGCTTTGAAAATGTGGGGAGGGGGCCGCGCGGCCCCTCCTGGAAGCCAGTGATGGCCCTGGGGACCGCCACCCCCAGGGCCGGCTCCTGCAGTGTCCCGGGGTGCCTACCCCGGGACACTGCTGTTTGCAATGACAGGACGGGAGCCTCGCGGCTCCCGTACTGTCATTGCAAACTGCTTGAATTTTGGAAGCAGAGCAGGGAAAGCTGCTCTTGCTTCCCAAAATTCAAAGCAGAATTGCTTTCCACATGGGGATCTGCATATTAGCAGCTCCCCATGTGGAAGCTAATGCCGCAGGAGGCGGGGAGCCGGCAGGGTCCGTGGGGGAGTTGGGGTCCCCCACGGACCCCAAAAGGATAGGGCCAGCCCGGGGGATGGGGTCCCTGGGGCCTAAGGAGGCCTTAGGAGGGGGCCAGGCAGCCCCCTCCATCAAAAAAAAAAAGGTGGCAATGGCCCGGGGATGGGGTCCCCGGGTCGAAAGTGGCCACGGGAGGGGCACACGCGGTCCCCTTCCCAGTCCTTTTTTTTTTTTTAAGGGACAGGCCCTGGGGGATGGGGTCCCCAGGGCTCAAAAATTACTAAAAGGGGGCCACACAGCCCCTTTAAAAAAAAAAAAAAATTAAAAAAACGGCATCGCGAGGAGGCCACGCCCCTCTTAGACAGCACTCTGCAAACGCGCCCCCTGGCGCGTTTGCAGAAGAGAAGCAATTCCCCTTGAATACTGGGGGTCCCTGGGGGCCAACTAGCCCACCAGGAACCTCCAGTATGCGCCAGGGGCTGCGTTGCACAGAGGTGTACAGAGGCCACGCCCCTTTTACACCTCTCTGCAACGCAGCTCTGTGGCGCTTTTGGATATACCTGTTGGGCTAGTTGGCCCCCAGGGACCCTCAGGATTCAAGGGGAGTTAGTCCCCCGACTTAAAACGCGCCACGGGCACGTTTGCACAGTGGTGAAGGGAGGGGGCGGGGCTTCAGGTGACATGTGTGCAAACAGGCCCCATGGCGCGTTTTAAGATGGGGAATTAAATCCCCTTCAATTCTGAGGGTCCCTGGGGGCCAACTAGCCCACTATGTACTTCTAAAAAGCGCCACAGAGCTGCGTTGCAGAGAGGTGTAAAAAGGGGCGTGGCCTCTGTACACGTCTCTGCAACGCGCGCATACTGGAGGTTCCTGGTGGGCTAGTTGGCCCCCAGGGACCCTCATGATTAAAGGGGACTTAATCCCCCAACTTAAAACGCGCCACGGGGCGCGTTTACACAGATGTCACCTCAGGCCCCGCCCCCTCCCTTCACCATTGTGCAAATATTCCTCTAAAATCAGCCGAAATACGAATTCAGATTTACTCACCTGTTATCAGGAGAGACCTCAGTGCTGCATCTTTCAGCCCAGTACTGATCCTGAAAAGTAATTTTAACCGTACTTACCAGTAACTTGAATTTCCTTCCATAGGATATCATTGCCTGCTTTTTGCTGGAAATGTTTCTAAGTGTCGATTTTTGAAACATACAAATATTCCTCTAAAATCAGCCGAAATACGAATTCCGATTTACTCACCTGTTATCAGGAGAGAACCCAGTGCTGCATCTTTTAGCCCAGCACTGACCCTGAAAAGTAATTCTAACCGTACTTACCAGTAACTTTTATTTCCTTCCATAGGAATCCATTGTCTGGTTTTCAGCAGAAAAGTTTCAAAGTGTCGATTTTCACAAACTACAAATATTCCTTAAAAATCGCCTGTATGACTTAAACGCATTCTTTCAACTGTTTACAGGAGATGCACCAGTGCTGGATCCAGGATCCACCACTGAGTGAGAAAAAGTCACAATAACACTACTTACCTGCTAAGTGAATTTCCTCCCATAGGATAACATTGGTGATTCTATGTGAAAAAGTTTCTAAGTGTCAACTTTTAAAATACAATAATATTCCTTAAAAATCACTACTGTAACCAAAACGCTTTTACTCAACTGTTTGCAGGAGATGTCCCAGGACTGAATCTAGGATCCAGTCCTGTGGTTAGAAAAAGTAATCCATAAAGTAACTAATTGCATTTAGCTAGAAATTCACATTGAGCTCAATGTTGCATTGTGTTTGAAATTGTGTTGCCCATTGCAACAACTGTAACTACTGTACTTAAAAGTCTATTGCCTATTTGCAAAGTATTTAAAGTAAATTAATTCATTCTGAGAAAGTATATTTTGTAATGTAATGTATAATGTAATTACAATGTAATTTAAAAAATAAAATATCTAAAAATATATAGTTTAAAAAAATGTAGTAAATCAGTATGAAAAAAATAAAAATAACAATTAATACATTTAAAAATTGGCATTTACAAAACCTTTGAAATTCACTGAAAAAAACCATAGGTTTCAGACATGTTATAGTTAGGAATTAGCATTTAAAAAAACCTTTGAAATTCACTGAAAAAACCATAGGTTTCAGACATGTTATAGTTAGAAATTAGCATTTAAAAAACCTTTGAAATTCACTTAAAAAACCATAGGTTTCAGGCACGTTATAGTTAGAAATTAGCATTTAAAAAACCTTACAAATTCACTGAAAAAACCATAGGTTTTAGGGACAGTTATAGTTACTTGGACATTGCACTCGTACAAAACCCGTGAAATTCCCCAGTTATAGTTAGTTCAGCTAACTATAACTCGCGCCCATAATGCACTGCTGATGACGTCACATATTACATCACTCATGACATGGTCAGTGACATCACTGATGACATCACTGATGACATCTCAAATGACATCACTGATGACATCATCCATGTGATAATTTCATGCATCTTCCCACACCCTAATATAACTTTTGATACACCCACTCTAAATTACAGACTGCCATTCTCAAAACCATAGACACTCCAATACCAATAACTACATACCAACTCACTGATTCTTAGGTCTACACACACATCCACTCACTCACCCGTACAGTCACTCATACTTACAGTCACTCAGTACAGGACTATCATATGCACTCATACACCTATATAAACACTGACACACCGCCACTCATCCATAGAGGTACTCACACACCTAGTCAGTCATGCAAAAAATTAATCATACACCCATTTACTCACCTATAGAGTTATACACACACCAGCTCAATAACTCATACAAATACTAGCACATTCTTATGCTCTTATACAATAACTGATACAAGCACACACGCATCCATACAGCCACTCTCACAATCACACACTCTCACGTATAGCCTTTTAAATACTCTAACACACATATATACTTCCTTTTACATATGTAGTTACTCGCACATGTACCACTGAGATATACATTCACTCACTAACACACCCATACACACACTCACCCACCCAAGCAGTCCATCACAGATGCACTCTTCAAATCATGCACCCAGTGAATCACCCACTCACACATCTATGTACAGAGTCGCACACACCCCACCCACACAAACAGTCAGGCACCCATACAGATACTCAGACAACCAATCAATAACTCATATAGACACTCATGTAGCTATTCACAAACCCATGCAGCCACTTACACAGCAACAGACAGACGGATACAGACATTCACCCAGTTTAGTCACTAACCCATGCATTCAGTAAGATACGTTTAATCACTCACTTATAGACTCAGTCACGCACCTACTAAATCATCCATTCAGACACTTATACACCCACTCACTCTTCAATACGCCTTTCCCTATATATATTAAACATATTTAAACTTTACAGAAACACACAGTCACTGGATGATGTCATCAGTGATGTCATCAGTGATGTCATTTGAGATGTCATCAGTGATGTCATCAGTGATGTCACTGACCATGTCATGAGTGATGTAATATGTGACGTCATCAGCAGTGCATTGCGGGGGCGAGAGTTATAGTTAGCTGAACTAACTATAACGGGGGAATTTCACGGGTTTTGTACGAGTGCAATGTCCAAGTAACTATAACTGTCCCTAAAACCTATGGTTTTTTCAGTGAATATATATATGTATATACATTCACTGAAAAAACCACAGGTTGATCCGGCTGCCTGTAATTCTTTCAAGGAATGGTGACTAGTACTAGGAATTAGCAGAGGGTGAGGACTGGGGCAAGATGGCCGCTCACTGACCTCTGCGGGAGCCGCTGTTTATGCTCTCTCCCCTGACCAGCCTGTTGGACTGACTTAAGCGGGTAAAACCCTCAGGGCATGCCGCTGAGCACCTACCTGATAGAGCGGCTGCTTACCTGGCTGCGGAGACGAGGATCGAGTCGGTGGGTGAGGATAGTCTCGATGGATCCTGAAACACTGCGAGACTCAGGGTGCCCATTTTGCGGGGGTCTGATGGTGCCGAAAACAACCAGGTCCGCAAAAGACGGGGGTGTAAAAGATCCACCGAAGAAGATTGGCGCGGCGGCGAAGGGATCAGGACAAAATCGCAGAGGAGCACCAGCAAAGAAAACAGAGAGCGAGGGAAACACAGCAAAGACGGGAAAGCCTCGGAAGGGCGGAGCGGATGGTTGGACTGGGTGGCGTGCAGCGTGTGATGAGAATGGGATGCGTCAGCCCACAGTTGCAGAGGCTTTCACAGCTACGATGGCAGAGGCTGGTAATAACAACAACCCGCGTTTGGAAAAGCTCAGTGTGCGCGAGGCAACCCCCTCAGGTTTTGACTCGTCTGAGGAGGCTGTTCAACGGTCCGGATCAGTGCGGTAGGTACCGGAGGAGGAGGGGGAGCGGACTGAGCCTGTCTTGGGACTGTCTGTGCAACCGGGACAAACATTGCAGGTACCACCGACATCACAGAGCATTTCACTAGATAACCAAAGTAACTCTGTGGGGGGTGAGGGTGTATCTCCTAACATGGAAGTGGTAGCAACTGCGCAACCGACCGGCACCGAGGGCGGTGATTCTGATGGGAGCGGGACTGGCTCAGTGGCCCAGGCTTGCGCAGAGAAAAATTTGGAAAACGGCCTGTTGGTACTTGGTGAACTTGGTGAACTTGCTCGGAGTGAGGCTAGAGGAGAAAAGGGGGGCGCAGGTTAAAATTTAATAGCCTTACGGTCTCCAGAGGGGGATACATTTTATTCTGTAAATGATGACACAGATATCTCGGATACAAGTGATGTGAATACATCTTTAGGGTCTGAGTCTGAATCTGATGATTCCTTTGGGGGCTCTACAACTACTCAAAAGACCCAACACTTGAGGATCCTATCCCAGAAACGGAGATCTAAGTCTAAATCTAGTACCAGCCCCCCTAAGAAAGATACTGCAAGGAAACTCAAATGGGATTACTCTGCAACAGCCCAAACATATACGGAGGAAGGGGAATTGGTCATACCGGAGAAGACGGGGCACTCGGAGGCTCCTTCTGCCCTCCCTGCCTCACCATCACTAGATTTAGTGTATTCTACCCTAAAACAGATGCAGGGGGAGGCAAGAGCAGAAAGCCAGAGGGCTCACCAAGCAACCAAGAAACTGCAGGGATCACTTAGAAAAGTTAATAAACTGTACTCCGATATGGCGGATAGGGTCACACATGTTGAAGAAAGAACTGTCACTTTTGAAGATGAAATGGTAAAATTACAGAGCTTTAGGGAGACACAAGAGAGACAGTCCGATGACGGGTTGTGGAAACTCGAGGAATTCGAGAACCGCCAGCGCAGGAATAATGTGAGACTGCTGGGCATTGCGGAAAAAACAGAAGGCGAGAACATTATGTCCTTCGTAGTTAAACTTCTGAAGGGAACATTTCCGGACCTGGCCCAGTGGAATTGGGACATCGAGGTTCAGCGAGCGCATCGCTTTCCCTTCAACCAAAGGAAAAGTAATGATGAGAGACAGGGGGAGCATCCGAGAGCCATTCTTGTGTATATCGGCAACTTCCTTCTTCGGCAGGCAATTCTGGATAGAGCACGACCAGAAGCAAAAAGAACATACGAGGACCATATGTTTTTTGCTCGTCCTGAATTTTGCCATACAACTGTTGAGAGGAGATGGAGGCTCCGACAGTTTATAACCCCTTTTCAAGGGGCTGGGTGTGAAGCCTATCTGTTATTCCCTGCTTGGCTCAAGGTCATTGTAAAAGGGAGGGTGCGCATGTTCTTTTCCGAGATTAAGGCACAGGAATACTTGTCTAAGTTGAAGGGAACAAAGGGGGCAGTGGGGGGGTAACTTATCTCTCTGTGGTAGGATTTAAATAGAGGCTACATGTAGGAACTGGCTTTTGTATGCTGTATGGGTGTATGGCTGATATTTATATCTCTATCTCTACTACTGGGGATGATCAGCTGGACTCCTTATCTGCTTAATTAGGGGTTGAGCCCTCCTACCTCCTTAAAATGTATAGATTTGTACTTTTTTTTTCTTTTATGTTGCTACTTTTCTATTCTCTCACTTTTTTAGGATTATAAGACACAAGCGAGGCACTGGGGGTGTTTACCAGAGTGTATTGGGAGCTTGGGTGTTCAGGTGGGGGAGCCGGCAGCGGCTCGAGATGAGAGTCACAGTGGTCACGCATAGGCCATGTTTGACCTATTGCCTGTGTGGGGTATGGGTGGTTGGGGGTGGGACAAGTGGGGCAGTTTGGGAGGGAGGTCACGGTACTGCACAGCACAATATATTACTTGAGGATGAATGTAGGGATTACAAGAAATCAATACAGGGTGCAATTAAAAATGAAGGTTCGAAGAGCTGAAATCAAAGGGCTAAATCTAGAGGGCAAAGATACGATAATGTAGGGATCACGCAGGGCAAGATGATTAATATTAAGCAATGAGTCTTCGGATAGCATCTATTAATATATGTGGCCTTAATGATTTGACGAAGCGACAAAGGGCGTCAGTGATCTTTAAGACTATGCGGGTAGACATATTATGCATCCAAGAAACTCATATTGAGGATAGCCGGGCTAATCTTAAGGAACAGCTGGGCTTTAAATTAATCATTAACACCAAACAGGGTACGAGGACAAGAGGAGTTGCCATCCTATGTCGTCAAAATGACGTTGTTTTTAAAAGGAGAATAGCTGATAAATGGGGCCGTTGGGTGTTGGCTGAATGTAAGTGGCAAGAGGAAATGTTTACATTATGTTCTATCTATGGCTCTACCGGGGATTTATTTTATTTATTTGTTTATTTGAAAAGTTTTATATAGCGCTGGCTAAACCCAGAGGTATCAGAGTGCTTTACATGAGGATGTACAAATGCTTCAAAACATAGTTATATAGTTACAACAGTTTCAGGTACGTAGTTACTGGGATACATGAGTTAACAAAGGCATGGCTCAGGTATGGGGAAGAGAAAGCAGGCAGGGGGAGAGAGAGAAGGAATAGAAGAGGAAGATAAAGAGTGAGGGAGGAAAGAGGTGAGGGAGGGGGTAGGAAACACACAGGGCAACGAGATAAGAAACAGTGTCTGACGATCGGATGGGTAGGTGACGGCAAGGGGGGAACCATTGCCAAACTCTTCAATAGCTGCGTAGGGCAACTCCACCGGTCATCGGCCAAAGGTTGCTCGGTCGCCGACGTACATCAGAGGGTTAAAGTATCAGCCTAGGGGAGATCATCAAAAGTTTTCAAAGAGAGCGCCTTAATGGTGTACTGTGCTGAGTTCCCAGCGATAATGGGAGCATTCCCAAACCTCCGCTATGTGTGAATTCCTTAACACTGTGGACTCTCTCAGAGGGGTATCTGAGACTCCAGGGCATTAATGCTGGATCCCTCCCCAACAAGGGGAGAAGGAGTGCTTTGGCAAGGGGCACATTAAAGGAGGCCGTTTTAGGCCATTTTCCGCTATGTGTGAATCCCTTAACACTGTGGACTCTCTCAGAGGGGAATCTGAGACTCCGGGGCAAAAATGCTGGATCCCTCCCCAACAAGGGGATAGGGAGTGCTTTGGCAAGGGGCATATTCAAGGAGGCTGTTAAGGGACACTTGAGCGGTAGGGGAGGACCTATACAGCAGAATGGGGGAAATGAGAGTAGGTACGCTGGTACAGACGCCTACTGCCCTAGAGCAACTAACGTTGGAGGTAGTAGGAAAAAGCCAAGAAAATAATATGAGTAGTCTGCCAAATGAACGTAGCTTAATCAAAATCAGTTACCCTAATGTTCAAAAATAGTAGTAAAAAGCGAGTTAAAGGGTGAAGAGAGCGTAGGCAGAATATGGAGATCGCAGAAACATTGGGGACAAATGATTGCGGAGGGAAAGGGAAGAAATGGCCTGGGAGGAAAGCTCGGCCGCCATTTTAAGGTCAGGCCAGTACAGGCAGTATCACATTTTAAGGTCAGGCCGGTACAGGCAGTATCACAGGGACGGTCACCGGGGGTGCTGGAACAGTACAGAGTTACTACATTACATCAGTTCAAAAACAAAGATAAGGCGAAGCTAAACATAGAGACAATCCTATGGAGCATAGAGGGTAGTGGGCGAGGTGTAGAGGAGGCAGCATGAGGGGTAAAGAGGGAAGGGGAAAAAATAAGTAATGGGGGAATGATCCCAAAGTTTTAGAATTCCTGGATGTTGAATTAGCAACCTGGCCCTCCCCAGTTATTATTTGTGGGGATCTTAATATCAATGGCTTGGGGGGTCTTTGGGGGGAGGGGGAAGTAGCTATTCGGGTAGAAAGAAAAGAGTTTACGGGGCACTTACCAATTTGGATCAAAACAACGCACTTATAGACACCTGGGCTCAGCTAAATCCCACTGACCCCGGCTGTACATTCTTCTCTGCACCTCATAAGATTGTTACTAGATTAGACTACTTCTTCGTGTCTCATTCGATAAAATCAAGATGTAGGATAGAAAAGTACCCCCGGATAATTTCGGACCATAATCCCTTGGTCTTAACATTCACCTGGGGAGGGGCGCAAAGACAAGAGAAGGGCTGGACCTTTGAGCGAGGTCTCTTAAAAGACCCAGAATACGTGACCCATATGAATGAATGGATCAAGGGGTTCTGGGAGATTAATAGAGGGAGTGCTGGACCTGGGATTGTCTGGGATGCGTTTAAAGCTGGGGTGAGGGGGGAGACACTGAGTTATAGTTTGGGTCGGCAGAAGAGGGAGTGCCAACGGATGAAAGCCTCATGTAAGGTATTGATGGATGTGGAGGAGGAGCTTGCTAGTGCGATACAAGAGAATAAACCACTCGAAGATATATTATGGAGGATGGCAATAGCAAAGGCGGAAATTGGGGATTTTGTCGCAAGTAAGGCTGCCGAAAAATGTCTTGTAAGAAGGAAACAATGCTACGAGTTTAGCAAAAGGGTGGGGCACACTCTGGCAGTACGACTCAGGCAAAAAACAACGGCTGGGGAAATTAGGGATATTATGGACAGTGGCGGGAAGCTAGTAGAGGGCTCATTAGGCATCCGGGAAGTTTTTCGCCAGTTTTATGAAGATATATATAGGGAAGAACAACGAGGGGAACAGAGATTAAATCAAGAATACTTACAGGGAATTTCGAAGCACAGCATTGATTCTGAAGACAGAGAGGCACTTGATACAGAGCTGACTCAGGATGAGATATATGGAGCATTAGGGAGCCTCCTGGCCGGAAAAGCTGCGGGACCAGATCTAATCCCCTTAGAGTTCTATAAAACATTTCTTGAGGCTATTGGACCGGACCTGGTGGCTATAATTGGTCAAGCCCAGCAAGGAGACTCTATCCCCGATTTATGGGCTGGGGCGGATATGATCATGTTTTTAAAAAAGGGCAAACCATCTAGAGAACCGGGCTCATATAGGCCAATAACGCTGATGAACAGTGACGTCAAAATGTATTCAAAGGCCTTGGCAACCCGCTTGAATCAGATAATAGAGAAAATGGTCCATCCATGCCAACATGGTTTTATTCTCGGAAGGGGGACTACAGAACATATTTGAAGAGTTATAACTCTATTTGATGCAGCAGAGGTCTCAGGGGACCCTATGACTTTAATACTCATGGATGCTGAAAAAGCATTTGATAGGGTCTCCTGGGACTACCTTTGGGATGTGATGAAATGGTTCGGAATTGGGACTAATTATATTAAGGCCATACAGGCTCTATACAAAGCTCCAAAGGCTCGGATTAGAGTGAATGGGGGGTATACGACACCGGTGATAATTAATCGAGGCACAAGGCAGGGCTGCCCCTGCTCGCCCCTGCTTTTTGCGCTCTACATTGATCCCCTGTTAAGGAAGCTGGATGCTTCTATTAGTGTTAGACCAATGCGGTATCATGGGCGGGAGACCAAAATTTTGGCCTACGCAGATGATGTCGCTGTGGTCACCTCTAACCCCCAAGATGCAATGGTTGCAATAGAAGAAGTGGCTCAAGATTTTGGAACAATCTCTGGGTATGCATTAAATAGTCAGAAGACATTGATAGTCCAAAATAAATGGGCTAAATTAGAAGATCCAAGGGTGGTTGACTCTGCCGTTTACCTAGGTATTGATATTACTCCAGATCTGGGAAAATTAGTGAAAAGGAATATTGAACCAATTATAGGGAAAGCCCAAAAAGATTTTGATCAATTGAATAATTTTCATATGACTCTGGTTGGCCGCAGTAATGTGGTAAAGATGGTTTTCCTCCCCAAAATACTTTATCTCTTTAGGGCCATACCGCTAGAGTTTGAGAAGCATTGGTTCTGTATGCTCGAGCACATTGTGAACAAGTTTATATGGGCCCATGGGAAAACGAGGTGGGCTATGAGATATATGTCACTGCCAAGGGAGAGAGGAGGGTGGGCAGTCCCTGATTTATAGATGTATTATTGGGCAGCGGCGTTTCAATATATGTCTGCTCTGGCCGGGAGGACTGTGGGTGACCCCAGGGATATTATAGACACCTCAGACGTATATGATCTGTTATTGGGCGAGGACGCCAATAATTGTTTTATGAAATTTACCGAACCGAGCTATTATAAAAAAATGAAATTTAGGACCCTGTTGGCTGCACATAAGATCTGGGCTGCATTTAAAAAGAAAATAGGTCTTGGCAGGTTTAATTATTATACACAGCTTTATAGAAATCCAACGCTCCCGGATATTTTTTCTGATACAGCTATATTAGAGTGGGAGGAAAAGGGGTTGCAGGTGTTGGGGGATCTGATTGGCCCTGATGGCATGCAGATGTTTAGCGATATCCAGCAGGAGCATGGGATTAATACAAGAATTTTTTTGAAATATCTGCAGCTACGGAGCTTTCTTAAAGGGAAAATGGGGGGGCCATGTGGTTTTCAGAGCTCGGTAATTATAGATGCCATAAGAGTGGGAGAGAACTGCACTATTAGGAAAATTTATGCCGTACTGCAAATGCTTAAACCGGATGACCTGGATAAATACGAGAAAAAGTGGGCGGATAAATTCGGTATAGGTCAGAATTGCTTTTCCGAGTCGCTAGAAATGGGTCAAAGTATTTTATGCTCAGCGGGATTGCAGGCTCAGCATTTCAAAACGATTTACTGGTTGTACCATACACCGGCAAGGATAGCGCAATGGGGCGGACAGGAGGGAATTTGGTGCCCTCAGTGCGATAGCCCCGAAGCAGACTTAATCCACATGTTCGCGACTTGTCCCCGCCTGGTAAATTTAATAAAAGCAATAGAAAAATGTATGGACCAAACTTTGAATATACAAGTAATATTAGATCCAGCTTTAATACTTTTGGGGATTCAATCGAGCAAATAATCAGGTGAGAAATTCGGCCATTATAGTTGGTTGAGCTAACTATAACTCGCGCCCCTGCAATACACTGCTGATGACATCACATATTACATCACTCATGACATGGTGAGTGACATCACTGATGACATCACTGATGACATCTCAAATGACATCACTGATGACATCACTGATGACATCATCCATGTGATAATCTGATGCACCTTCTCACATTTAATGTAACCTTTGATACACCCACTCTAAATAACAGACTGCCATTCTCCAAACCATAGACACACCAATACCAATTACTACATACCCCCTTACTGATTCCTAGGTCTACACACACATCCACTCACCCATAGAGTCACTCATACATGCACTCACTCATCAAACCAGCCACTATCATATGCACTCATACACCCACACAGACACTCACACACCGCCACTCATCCATAGAGTTACTCACACAGCTAGTCAGTCATGCAAACAATGAATCATACTCCCATTTACTCACCTACACAGTTATACACACACCATCTCACTTATTTATAAAGATACTAACACATACTTACTCTCTTATACAATCATTGACACAAGCACACACTCCTCCATATAATCATTGATATACTCCAACACTCACATATACTGCCTTTCACATATGTAGTTTCTCACACATGTACCACTGAGACATCCATACACTCACCGACACAGCCATACACACACTCACTCAACCATACCGTCCCTCACAGCTGCACTCATGAACCCATACACCCAGGTATTCACTCACTCATACATCCATGCAGGGAATCACACAGCCCCTTATCCACCCACACAGACACACAGGCACCCATACAGGTACTCAGACAAGAAATCATTAACTCATATAGACACTCATGTAGATACTCACCAACCCATGCAGCCACTTACACACCAACTGACAGACTGATACAGACATTCACACAGATTAGTCATTCACCCATGTGTTCACTAAGATACGTTCAACCACTCACTTATACAGTCAGTAATGCACCTATTAAATCATCCATTCAGAGACTCATACACCCACTCATTCTTCAATACACCTTGGCATATATATATATATATATAAAACATATTTAATCTTTTTAGTAACACTCAGTCAGTGGATGATGTCATCAGTGATGTCATTTGAGATGTCATCAGTGATGTCACTGACCATGTCATGAGTGATGTATTATGTGATGTCATCAGCAGTGCATTGCGGGGGCGCGAGTTATAGTTAGCTCAACTAACTATAACGGGTGAATTTCTCTGGTTTTGTATGAGTGAAATGTCTGACTAACTATAACGTCCCTGAAACCTGTGGTTTTTTCATTGAATTTCTAAGGTTTTTTAAATGCTAATTTCTAACTATAACGTCCCTGAAACCTATGGTTTTTTCAATGAATTTCAAAGGTTTTTAAAATGCTAATTTCTAACTATAACGTCCCTGAAACCTATGTTTTTTTCAGTGGATTTCAAAGGTTTTTAAATGCTAATTTCTAACTATAACGTCTCTGAAACCTGTGGTTTTTTCAGTGAATTTCAAAGGTTGCTTGGGCGATTGGAGGAGTGCAAGGGTAGTGCCTGGGTGATTGGAGTAGTGCATAGCTAATGCATTGGTGATTCCATGAGTGCAGGGGTAATGTCTAAGGGATTAGAGGAGTACATATGTAATGCCTAGGTAATTGCATGAGTGTAGGGGTAATGTTTAGCTGATTTCATGAGTGTAGAGGTAGTGCATGGGTGATTTTATAAATGCATGGTGTGAGAAGTTGGCCTGGTATATGCTGTTCACTAATTAAAGTGGACATCTTGCACCAGTACAATTCGACTCTTATGGTAGATAGGTTTAAGACAACCTTTAAAGAAAGCTATCCTAGTGGTAGCTGTGGAGAGCAGCCTTCAGGCTAAGTCTTGAAGGAATGTAAAGCAGCTTGTTTTACCACCCAATCTCTTGAATCACCAAATGAAAAGACACCACACAGGTATATATATCAAATATATATGTATTTATTAATAAACAACAATCTACTAATCTCTTTATTAGATTAGAAGTCAGGAACATATGTACAAATCAAATGTTATCAAAATAAGTTTAGCACAATCAAATATCACAATCTTAGTTTGACTAGACCTAGGTCTAGGGCATCTAGAATCGAGAGACCCCCAAGAACCACCCCAGGTAGTTGTAGGAGACCCACAGGGGACGGACGCGGTGTCCTGGCACCGGTGCGAGTCCTGTACGAGTCTATGCAAACAGACGCGATTGAGATTTCAATGTTAAAGGTCCCTTGCGTGTTCGAGGCGAACACACCGATCGGTCCTTGTATGAGTCGAAGGACGCGGTTACAGATAGAGTTGCAAGTGAGTTGGACGCGGTGTGTCTAACACAGACGTGAACCATGTATGAGTCAGCGCGGTAGTCGCACTTGGAAAGTAAGAGTTTTAGGGCACTTTTAGGGTAGCTACAAGCAAGTCACTTACAGGGTAAGTAGTTCTAGGGCCCACACCCACAGGAGCACCATAGTGCTGAAGTTACCTCACCCAGGGGAGCCGGGTGCATAGGTGTCCTTTGGTGTCAGGTCGCGGCGTCGTTTTCAATGGAGGACAATGAAGACTTGCTGCTTGTGGAGTCCGTAGAAGTGTCCGGTGGAATCCAAGCCTGGATTCAGAAGATGGAAGACCTGAAAGCAGAGGGGACAGTGTTCAAAGTCACTTGGCAGTGACTCGGGGCAAGGAAGATGGATGCCCACCGTCATCACAAGATTCAGGTCATTCACTGGTGCCTTGACTCTTCAGCCACGAGGTCCAGGAGGTGTCGACGACAACCAGGAGCTGGATTCGGCGTGTCCCATGATGTTTGCAGCTTACTGCGGTGTTGGCGACTCGATTGGAGCCAACAAGCCTTGGTAACAGCAAGTCTTGGGGAAAGTGTAAAAAGACAATGGCGCAAACCAGCAAGGTCTGAGGGACTCACCCAGCGAGGGTAAGTCAGGGCAGGCCTGGAGCAATCAGAGGAGCTCTTTGGTTCTGTAGGAAAGCCTTCAGGGGACCCACAAGCCAGCTGGCAAGGGATCGCAAAGATGCCTCGGGAGGATTTGCTCAACAAGGGCCCACGGTCACTCGGGACGTGGTAGGCCTTTGATCTTCAGAGGAGTTCCTGCTGGAGGCTAGGACCACACGTGGTCCAAAGTACATGTTCTTAGAATGTTGTGAAGGGGTTGCACTTGACAATAGTGCACGGTACCCAGGGGTCACGGTTCCTCGTCACTCTTGGGGTCCACTGGCCTCAGCTTCGCTGGGGACTCACGATGGCCTTTGAGAAGTCAGGAAATTTACTTCTTGGGCTGCAGGGACTTCGGACTCCGGCGGGAGCGGCATAGTTTGTGACCATCGTTTGTAGTTTTTGGTGCCTGCCAAGCAGGGGAGTCACTCCTTGACTCCAAGGGAGATTCTTCAGTCTTCCAAAGGTAGTGGAACGTCGAAGGTCCAGGATTCTTCTTCAGAGCATCATCCAGGGATTTCTACTTTGCCATGGTAAGGTTCCCTAACTTATACTGTAAGGAAGGGAGGGACTAGCTCTATGACCCCACCTATGGGAGGGTCAGGGGAGTGGGTGGCAACACCCACTTCCCTTTGTCCAGTTTCGCACCAGAGCAGGGGCAGGTAGCCCCTGAGCTGGTTTGAACTGGCATATGCACAGAGGAGCCTTCTGCTCCCCCAGTGCAGGAGTTCAAAGCACTCTAAGAGTGCACCTACCCAGCCCCAATACACTAAACCCTGTCTGGGAGGTGGTTACACCTCCCTGTGACAGGATGCCTATTGTTGGGCTTCCTCCACTGCGAGTTTCGGTCATCAGCAGGAGGGCAGCCCAGTGTCTGTGACTGGTGGCATCCATTTTGTGATGCCAGGGCTCTGCAGGATTCTACCGCGTTTCCACAGTAGGTACATGTCTATCCCTCAAGAAGGGTGGAATGCTACCCCTGCCGCCAGGACTGGCCGGGGGGTAGTATTCCAAGATGTTTGACACCAAACACGACATGTTTTGATGCAGCCATTCCAAAGTTAGCATTTTACCGCGAGGATATAATGCACTTAAGAGTATATGGTTTAACCGCATCCACAAACAGCACCAGAGAATGGACTCTGAGAGCTGCAGAGGGGCCCTGCTCAGGCAGAGGCACCCTCTCACATAGGAACCAAGCACCCTGCCCTCAGGATTGATAGGGCCTGCCTTAGGGGTGACTGATAGGTTCAAATGTGTGTGCAGGAGAGATATAGGAAACCTATATCTCAGTGAGGAGTGCCAGCACCACCTCACCCAGGCTGCAATAGCAGGCCTGTGGTGTCAGATTTAGTCTGCTTCCCAGGGGTGGCATAATACATGCTTCAGCCCCTGGTAGGCCTGTGAAGTACCTATGCCCTTGGTACCTAAGGTACCATATACTAGGGACTCATAAGGTACCACAGCATCCAATCACTAGTGCACCTAGAGTGCACTCCAAGTCATTTAGAGAGAACAGAGAGGCTGGGGCCCTGATTAGCAGGGACCCAGCCAGACTATAGCCAGAAACCAGTGTAAACATCAGAAAAAAGTGGGGGCAACATAAGAGGCAGATCCTACTCTCCTACACATGGGTATTGCCTGGGTAATTGTATGCTACAGGGGTAGTGCCCGGGTGATTGGATGAGTGCATGGATAGTGCAAGGCTGATTGGAGGAGTGCATGGGTAATGCCTAGGTGCATCGAGGAGTGCATCAGTAGTGCCTGTGTACTGCCTGAGTGCATGGATGAGTTCATGGGTAGTGTTTGATGTAATGGATGAATGCAACAGTTGTGTCTGAGTAATTAAATGAGTGCATGGGTAGAGCCTGAGTGCATGGATGAGTGCATGGATACTGCCAGGGTGAATGAAGGAATGCATGGCTAGTGCCTGAATGCATGGTTGAGTGCATGGCTAGTGTTTGAGGGAATGGATGTGTGTAATAGTAGTGCCTGAGTGATTGGAGGACTGCATGGGTACTGCCTCAGTGATTGGATGAGTACATGGGTAAAGCTAGACTGCATGGATGATTGTATGAGTAGTGCCTGAGTGATTGAAGGACTGCATGGGTAATAGCTAGGTGATTGAATGAGTGCAGGGGTAATGTCTGGGTCATTGGAGGAGTGCATGGGTAATGCCTAAGTGATTGCATGAGTGCAGGTGTAATGTCTGGGTGGTTGCATGACTGTAGTGGTAGTGCCTGAGTGATTGGAAAAGTGCATATGTAGTGCCAGGGTGATTTTGTAAGTGCATGGCTACTGACTGGATGATTGGAGGAGTGACTGGATAGTACTTGGATGATTGCAGCAGTGCAAGAGTACTGCCTGGGTCATTCTATGAGTGCATAGCTAGTGCCTGGGTGATTGCATGAGTGCAAGAGTAATGTCTGGGTTGTTGCATAAGTGTAGTGTTAGTTCCTGGGTGATTGCAGGACTGCATAAGTAGTGACTGGGTGATTGGAGGAGTGTAAGTGTAGTACGTAGGTGACTGGAGCAGTGCATAGCTAATGCATTGGTGATTCCATGAGTGCAGGAGTAATGTCTGGAGGATTAGGGGAGTGCATAGGTAATGTCTAGCTGATTGCATGAGTGTAGTGGTAGTGCCTGGGTTATTGCATGACTGCATAGGTATTGCCTGGGTAATTGTATGACAACAGGGGTAGTACTTGAGTTATTGGAGGAGTGCAAGGGTAGTGCCTGGGTGATTGAAGGAGTACATGGATAGTGCATGGCTGATTGGAGGAGTGCATGGGTAATGCATTGGTGCATCGAGGAGTGCATCAGTAGTGCCTGTGTGATTGCATAAGTGCATAGGTAGTGGCTGGATGATTTTATAAGTACATGGGTACTGCTTGAGTGATTGAAGGACTGCTTGGATAATACTTAGGTGATTGCATGAGTGCAGGGGTATTGGAGGAGTGCATGGGTAATGCTTAAGTGATTGCATGAGTGCAGGGGTAATGTGTAGGTAATTGGAGGAGTGCATGAGTAATGTCTTTCTGATTACATAAGTGCAGGAGTAATGTCTGGGTGGTTGCATGACTGTAGTAGTACTGCCTGGGTGATTGGAAAAGTGCACCTAACACAAATTCTGCAAATTGTTTTTCTTTAAATACTTTTTTTTGGCCCAGGGGTATTTTTATATGTATAACTTACATTTATAATTTCTTGAAATAATGATTTTAATACTGTGAAAGTTGTTTTACTGTATTGTTATGCTTTCTATTTTCTTTTTTAAAAACTTTTTTACAAATGAATCGTGCACCCTATGTGAACCTACTCGATGGGTTTGCGGATTCAGGGTGCACAAACCCTGCTGGCGCGCATTTGCGGAGTCGCAACTAAGGGTGGGCGTAGTTGGCGGAGTATTACTACGCAGAATTCCACAAAGTTGAACAACAACTCCGTGAATTCCGTTTCCCACTTAATAAACAGAGACCTCATATATTTTTGGTAAAATAACAAGTATCTCTGTTTTTACATGCTAAAATGCATATAGTAATTTCACAAAAGGGAAAATGAAAATTTAGCAAGCAGTGAGAGAGGTGATGATTTTGAGATCCTCCCTAACCTAGGGAGAAAACCAAGCAGATGCCTTGAAAACAAAGAGCACATCTTGCTGAACGATTCGGTGGTGGTTCCATCCTCTTAGGACCACCCCAAGCACAGTTATGGGCAAAAATACAATCCCAACCAAAGGCCCTGCAAAGCATTATGGGACGAGATTAGCAGTGGGCAGTGAATATTATAGTATCCAATATCAAAATAATTCTACAAGGTTAGTTACTAGGTGTCCCTCATGAGTCAAATGCAAAAGCATTGAAATTATTACATCAAGCTGCAGTTCCACTAGTCGTTACTAGATATCCCTCACGAGTCAAATGCAAAAGCATTGAAACCCTTTCATGAAGCTGCAGTTCAGCTCTTTGTAGAATTTATAGTATTAGCTCTCAGCTCAGGGTTTCAATGCTTTTGCATTTGACTCGTGAGGGACACCTAGTAACGACTAGTGGAACTGCAGCTTGACACCACAAACCCCACGAACATCAATCATACCATACATAACCCAACTAAACAGGACATAAATTGTACATAACACACTAACTAACAAAAAACAGTTGCCATACACAAAAGACAAAAATAATTTCAAGACTGAGAACAGCGCCAATGCGCGTTTCGGAGTGGAACCTTTGCCAACAGTTCCTTCATCAGGGCGCAGCCGATACAATTCACTTTGTAGTCAGAATTTCATCTGTAGACCATGAGCAATTTATATAGCGTGGTGTAAGGGGCTCTTGTATCATATTACATTCATGTGCATATACATAATCTGTGGGAACAATGGAACAAAGTATAAATGATGATTTTCAAGTAGGCAATTCATAAGGGTCTGTGGAGAAAAAGACCAAATACAAAAGTGAAAAATAGAACCGAATAAAAAGTGCACAAAAGGTAGGTAGGACAATTCGACCCAGTGATAAAAGAAGAAAATATGCAGATTAGTGTAAGTCCCAAGTACCAAAAGTTAAGGAATAAAGTAAATAACCAGTCAAGACAAATATAAAGAGAAATATTAAACTCCTACAATGAACCTACTATGTGGCTGCAGCGATGAGGAAGCTTAACAGCCCGGAAGGTCAGGATGTCGTATTAGCACCACGTGAACAGTCCAACTTTATGCCCAGACCTGTTTTTGCATTCCGTAGGAATAGAAACCTCCGTAACCTACTGGTCAAATCTAAGTTTGACACTACCCGGCAATTTCTCCAGAAATCCATTACGGGAGGTCACCCCATCAGTGGCACACACAAATGTGGCAATTGCCACGCATGTAGTTCGGCCATAGTGTCAGCCGAGTTACAGTGGGGTAAAAGAAAATTCTCTTTTAAGGAAATGACGAACTGCAGATCTGCCAATGTTATTTATTTGATACTGTGCCCTTGTAATAAGGGCTACGTAGGCGAGACCAGCATTTAAAAAAAAAACAAAAACTTTTTGATATAATACATTTTTTTATAAATAGTTGCGTTGTGGGACAATGTTGCTGTTTCTCATCTAGGATGTATGACCTATGTATTAATTAATGATTAGTGAGAGGTTTTCGTGTTTGTTTCTAATGCCTAGGTGATTGCATGAGTTGAAAGGTATTGTCTGGGTGATTGGAGGAGTGCTTGAGTAATGTTTGGGTGATTGCACGAGTGTAGGAGTAATGATTGAGTGGTTGCATGAGTGTAATGGTAGTGCCTAGGTGATTAGAAGAGTGCATAAGTAGTGTCTGGGTAATTTTATAAGTGCATGAGTACTGCCTGTGTGATTGGAAGAGTACAGTGGTAGTGCCTGCGTGATTGGGGAAGTGCAAAGGTAGTGCCTGGGTGATTATATAAGTGTATGGGTAGTGGCTGGGTGAGTCCAGGAGTGCATGGATAATGCCTGGGTGATTGCATGAGTATAGCAATGATGTGTGGCTGATTGCACAAATGCATAGGTACTACCTGAGTGTTTGAAGAAGTGCATGAGTAATCCTTGGTGATTGCATCTATGGAGGGGTAATGTCTGGGTGATTGGAGGAGTGCATGAATACTGCCTGCATGATTGAAGGAGTGCAAGGGTTGTGCCTTGGTGATTGGAAGAGTACATAGTTATTGCATGGGTGATTGTATTAGTGCAGGGGTAATGTCTGGTTGATATTATAAGTCTATAGGTACTGGCTAGGTGATTGGAGAAATACATGGATATTGCCTGGGTGATTGGAGGAGTGTGGTAATAGTGCCTAACTGTATACATGAGTGCATGGCTAGTGTTTAAAGGATTGGATGAGTGCAGTAAAAGCAACTGTAAACATTATTTCACATTATCATCCTTATTACATTATTTCATCTTACCTTTTTTGCTAATGTAGATACAAAACACTGTGGAACTATTTTACAATAGTTTTGTTGTAATCTGAATTTAAAATCTTTTCAAACTTCACCATTACCTTCTGTAAAAAGAAGAAGAAAAACTGTTATTGAATATAATATTATAGTTTTAAGATCACAACATAATTTTAGAATTACATAACATTTTCACTTTCCCTTTTTTGCTGTTCTCAGATTCTACTGAATTTCACCATACACAGTTATTTCAATGTAGATCATCATACAACAGCAGGGGGAAAAAAAACAATCAATGAGATTGAAAAAAAAAAACAAATAAGCGTTGAACGTTATTTAGAACAAGTGTAACTATCTGTTTACCTATCTACAGTTTCTAAATTACATTCTTCAACCACATTAAGTCTTTTTCAAATGCAATATGAATTAGCACAAACAATAATCCAAACACTAATTGTTCACATCTTCCCAATAGGCCGAATAATGTTTCCAAATCCATTTGCAATGAAAATATCCAAAATAAATTTGTTTATTTGTGTTCATATCTTCCCAATAGGCTGAATGATGTTTTCAATACTTTGGCATCAAAAATATGAGATATGAATTTGGTAATTGATCCTACATTTGAATACCAAATGAGCATCATTGCAGTGTGTCCATCCTTTATTGCACTTTAAATACACAGTATAGTGTCCACATGTTGTAGTAGGTCCATCATGGAAAATAATAGCCACTGCTTTAAAATTTCTTCCTGACATTGATACTTGACTTGCCACAACATTTTAAATGTTGGTTTCCAATTTTGTTCCATTTGCTCTACAACGTTGTAGCATTAAAATGACATATTTTCCATATCTGTCTATATGTAATGTTGACAACATGTCTGATTTACAATGAGTCTTGAAGTAGTGCCACTCGAATGAGAAGCGGAAGGTGTGTATGTTCTTGTGATTAGTTCTTTAATGTTTTTACCTCTAGTATGAGCAAAAATGGGAGATTCTTGGAAAATGCCTTTGAAATCCGGTTCCATATTCAAAATAGACCAATGTTTAAGGATAGATTGTTTGTACCGTTCACTAAGTGTTGAAAATTTAGAAACAACTACGATCTGTTTAGATGAGGTTTTTACGGTGGGTTTCAAAAGTTGAATGCGATTCTTCTCTGTGCAACGTTTATTGGCTTGATCAAGTATGTTTTGCGGGTATCCTCGTTGCGAAAACTTCCTAAGCATGGATTTAGCCTGTTGGTCACACGATTACAAGCACGTTTCACCATCATACAGTTTGTTCTAATTATTACATATATTTGTAGTAGAGAATCGTGACGCTCTGTTGTCTCCGCATTATTGTTTTCAGACTCTTTTCCCCTGAAGAAGGGCTTGCACGCCCGAAATGCATCGGGAGAGTTTATTTTCGATGGATAATATGACTTTCAATCCATGAGTTAATGGATACACTCATGCATGAATAAAGATTACAGTCATCATGATGAAAACAAATTTATAAACTCTTCGTTCTTTTTCAACCTCTTGTTATAATTCTAAACCTGATTTATTCAGCCACCGCTGTGCCCAGAGGGATACCACTCATTCGAGTGGCACTACTTCAAGATTTACTTTGACACCCCGTCCAGAGGGTGATACCTCAGGAGCACGCTACAACCTACAACCTAGCACAACCACGCTGTGCATCGCTCACCCACATCTTCATGATTTACAATGAGAACATTTCATATCCTGGTTAACTGTTTTTACTAATTTGTTAAAAGACACTGATTTGCAATCTGGTATCGTCAAGTATATGAATCGTTGAGTGTCTATTTTAGTAGTAGAAGAAAATGAACACTCTTCACATTTATGATCCTGTCTGTAACTTACTCCAAATACATTTTCAATTTCTATTCCTTCATCTTCCAATACTCCAAGCATAAACATAAGAAATTCTTGTGCATCTTGTTGTACATTCAATGTAAATTTCAATGATCCAGTACATATATCCAAAAGATGCCGAATGCCAGAAGCAGTATGGATTTTAGTTCTATCAGTTACCAACTTTTGAAAAATATAATGCAGTAAAGAACAGAATATTTTTTCTTGATTTTCCATAATTTCATGTTGAAGATCCTCTAGAAAAAAGACAACATTTACAATTACATTAGCATAACAGTTGATACCTGAACTATTTTCTAACTGGTATCCTACAATATCATCAACGGTGTCCATTTTCATTTTCTTTGCAGCTTCATCATTCTTTTGAATTGTTTTCTTTTTTTGAATCACACTAGAATGTTTCTCATATTTCCGTTTTTGACATACTACACGTTTCTCATATATGGGATATTCACCTAAGTTAGGAGCATAAAGTCTTCTTAACCGATTATACTCTCTTACACAATTTGTATCAGCACTAATCTTTTTCTCGTCAAAATCAATCAAATACAAACCAGATAATGTACTTCTTACTCAAGACAATGCAACATATGCCATGCCCTCTTTAAACACTGTACTTCCAATATGTACTAAAGCACTGTCTACACTTAAACCTTGAGATTTATGAATGGTTACAGAATATGCTAAAGAAAGAGGAAACTGTTTTCTACGAACATACAAGTCTTTTACAAGCAAAAAACATACAGCACAACGTCCAATCTGTTTTACCTCTTCAATCTGATCAAATGTAATCTTCAAAAATTCAATTCCATCTCTGTTCTGATAATTAATAAAATCAACAACTTTTCCCATTGCTCCATTTACTAAACCTTGTACTACATTCAAATTATGCCATAAAATTACCCAACAATTTATACACACATATAAAGTTTTTTCTAAACCTGCAGTCTTAGACACTGACTTTTCCAAAGAATCCAATTTTGTCTATAATTTCTCTGAGAGAAGAATAGCAACTCCTTTGTGTTCCATTTTATAAATAGTTTCCATTTTCACTATTGGTTGTTTTTCCAATTTCAAAAGTTCTTGATTGAATGTAGTACACACTTGCAGTGTAGGCATTAGGCAAACTATAGACTTCTTTTCTCCAATTTTTTTGTATATTATTTCAGCTGGTATGTTTTAATTTGCAAACAAGTTTGTTAAAAGCCGACTTTGTAAAGCTTCTTTAACATGTTTTGTCAAAACACAAATTCTTATATCTTGAAGAATGTTTCCATAATGTTCATCACTTGCTTGTCGCATATTCTTAATGAGTTCTTTATATTCAAAATGAGAATAAATGTTGACGTTTCCAATACTTCCCAAAGATTTCCTAGTGTCTTCATGACAAGTGATTTAAAAACAGGTTGCCCTTTCACAGGAATAATTTGTAGTAGATCGCCAAATACAATTACATGTTTTCCTCCAAATAGACCTTCATAATCTGTTTTTAAAATCTGTTGCATTCTTAAATGTACAAAGGCAAGCATTATGTTTGAGACCATGCTCACCTCATCAATGATTAGAAGTTTCATTTTCTTCAGTACTCTTGACACTTCATAACAAGCTTCTCCAGATAGCTTGTGATATTCCAATTTATTTTCATGTTCAACTGGTAGCATGAGTAATCGATGTAAAGTAATCCCTTTAATGTTGTGTGCTGCTAATCCAGTTGGAGCTGTTACAACACAAGATACATTTGATTCAGTGGTTTTCTGTAGATAACTGGTGAAAACTTTAATTAAGAAACTGTTCCCTGTTCCAGCTTGACCACTGATGTACATTTGAATAGGTTTAAATGATGTGCATTGGCATTCTTTTTTTCATGTAGCAAACCATGCTGTATCTGTAGTGTCACTTGCTCATATATTTCTTTTTGTTCAATATTTAGTTGTTCTTCGAAATTTCTCAAATCAATAATATCCTGTTGCGCTTGTTGCATTGTCGTTTCTACTTCATTCATGGCTATTGCTGCTTCATTTTCAATAATTGGTTGTCCTAGTGGATCTTGACTTAGTGGAGCAGAACTCTGCCTATCTTGAGAACTGTCTCTAGCTATTTCAGCTGCAATTTTAGTTTCTTGTTCAGTCTCTTCATTTACATTTGTAAATAAGTATAAGCCTGGGCAAAGCACTACGCTACGCTCGCGTAATTTGCGAAGTTTGCGATACTTCGCACAACGCGAATTGCACGTAGCACAGTGCAAACACGCGTAGCGTAGCGTAGTGCAGCGGTCATTTTTTGCTTGCTCGCGGTCCTCAACGTCAAGTTGGCGACCGCGAGCAAGCAAAATGACATCCCAGCGAGACTTTTTCCTCGTTCGCGATCAGCAACATCAAGTTGCCGATCGCGAGCGTGGAAAATAAACCTCCCGGTGAGATTCTCAACACGGGGAGGTCAGGTTTCTCATTGCGAGTGGTCGCGTATGCTCGCGACCACTCGCGATGAGAAACTACCAGTCCGCGCTGAGAAAGCTGCCGCTCGAGTAAAAATCTACTCGAGCGGCAGTAAAAGACAGCTCGCACTGTGCAAGATGCCGTTTTCAATGATTGCACAGTGCGGACAAGCATCCGGCACTGTGCAATCATCGCGAACAGCGCACTACGCAGTTCGCGTAGTGCTACGCGTAGCTCGCGTAGTGCGAACTGCACTTTGCGTAGCTTCGCGTAGCACTACTTCGCGAACTACGCCCAGGCTTAAATAAGTAGGGAAAATTGTGCATTGAATGTTCTCTTTACATGCATTAAAAGAATCTTCATAGCGGTCGAAATGTCCAAGTAATTCCGCTTCACTACGCCAAGGCTGAGTTTTCTGTGATTAATAAGATTTCCTTTGGCATGTTTTACCAAACATCCATCACATCTAATTACTGCATATTTTTCTTTATTTATATTTTCAATAACATTTCTCTTAAAGCTGTAATGTTGCAGTACTTTATAGAAACATACGTTTTCCAGATGTGGCCTCCTTTTGGGATCGTACGTAGCCAACATATTAATTTTAAGAATATCTGTACTTTGTGGTTCATTCAATGCTAAGAATTCAATTTCTTCTACAGATTTCAAAACTCTATTTCGTGTAGCCGCAAGACCTAGACTTACCCAAATGATTCCTCTTGACTTTGAATATAAACTGGCAGAGCTCAACCGATCCGAACATTCATAGGATCCAATTTCTCGATGTGAAAGCATTTTCAAACTAAAGCTGTATAATTTGTTACTAAGACTCTTCTCTTGTGAAATTTCTTCCCACATTCCCTTCAACTCTGTATTTTCAGATGTCGTTATATATGATGTAACATAGCGAGCAACTGCAATTGAATTATCTGCAACATACTGGATATCCACGTTTGCATTCCACATTGTCAAAATCACTGGATTGTGGTCATTAATATATTTTGAACCTTCAGTTCTTCTTATGTTGTATGTATTCTTCGGAGATTTTTGTGTTATAGTATGTCTTACTTCTGACATAAAACTATTGACTCTTCCTTTTGAAATTACTGGACGTGGGAATCCAAAACGACATTTTGTATAAAATTTTCCCTTTGACTTGTATTTTCATTGACAATATTTTCCACATCGATGACTTTGAAAATGTAAAACTTGGGGGCATATTAGCAAGACCCACGTTAAAATTATCGCCGTTTTAGCGGCAGGAAACTGCCGCTAAAACGGCGATAATGGGCTTGCTAATATGCGTTATAGAATTCCAATAGAAGCCCAGGTTAGATGTGCAGGACATCTAACCTGGGCTTCTATTGGAATTCCATAACGCATATTAGCAAGCCCATTATCGCTGTTTTAGCGGCAGTTTCCTGCCGTTAAAACGGCGATAATTTTAACGTGGGTCTTGCTAATATGCCCCGTGTTCTCTTAAGCTCTCTTCTCCTCCTTTTTTTGGAATGGCACAGGTAACATACTCTTCGATAAAAGACAAAACAATTTCATTAGAATCGGTTCCAAATGTAGGTGCATCCTTGATCCATAATAACATATGTATATGAGGAGCACCTCTGGCTTGGTAATCCGTTCTCCAAAAGAAATCAGTTACTTCGCCAAGGGGTGGATTATTTTTATTGCAGATAAAAGACATCATAGCTTGAAACCTATGATTAAAATATCTGCACACATTTACAGGATCCAAAGAATATTGGGGCATATTAGCAAGACCGGCGATAAAATTATCGCCGTTTTAGCGGCAGGAAACTGCCGCTAAAGCGGCGATAATGGGTTGCTAATATGCGTTATAGAATTCCAATAGAAGCCCAGGTTAGATGTGCAGGACATCAATATTTACAAATACGTTGATCAGTACCAAACTCAAAACGACCTTCCACCAACAAATAAGCACCAAATGGCTCGCACTTATCATTATTTTCCTTTTCACTTTTTAAATACACATCAACATTCCTAGTTCGACTTCTATAGTGAGTACGTTGACAACAAATACAAACATAGTTTGGTTTTTCACATGAAAGTATCTTAAACTTTGTAATTTCTTCTTCAAACTTCTCAGTACTAATATCTTCCAACTGTTGTTCAACACTTACACTTATCAAACTCTCACTTTCTCTGCACTCTTCTTGTGAATCAAAGAAACGAAACTGTATATCATCACAAACTTTTTTTACATCCGATACTGAGTCATACAAAAGAGCTGTGTTCATTTCACTTAAAGATAATGCAGGACTTTTTACATAGTACAACCTCCTTAATAACTTCCGCAATTCTGTGTGATGTACTGCTAACATTCTTAAATGATGAAAAGTACTTTTACACACTTTTCTTGAAAGACAAGCCAGAGAATGACCCTGCAACTTACTATATTTTCTTACTTTACATGCATCTAGTCCTTGCAACATCTTAATCTTATGTTTAACACTTTTTTTTAGCATATTGTCACAAGAAAACTCGTAATATATCAAAAGATTCCTGTCGAATACTACAAATACTACTACAATCCCACTTATACACTGGAGCATGTGCATGTCTCCCTTGAACTTCTTCAGCTATTACTTTTTCCACATTTCTAGGAACCATCTTTTCTTTTTCAATTGGACAACCATCCTTTACCTTGTAACAACAGCCACAGGTATCAACTGCGTGAACTAATGTATTTTATTGAAAATAACTTTCTTCATTAAAAAAAGGCTCAGTACTAGAAGTATGCTTCCATTCACCAGAAAAAGCTTTGCAAAAGTTAATTCTATTAACCAGTTTTTTTCTTTTGCTTTTCTCCTTCATAAAGTGCATTGTGTTATTCAATGTTTTCATTCTCTTCAATACCAATATAAATCATTTCCGTTTCAATTCAAAAGCAGTATCTACTACACTTTCAATATGTTGCTTCTTCTTATTTGCAGCAGATCTTTTTTTATACTTTTTACAATCTTTTTATACATTTTGAATTACTCTATTACAAAACATACGTACACGTATGTCCTTAAATTGTTTCTGTCTTTTTGTAACATGTGCTTCTTTTCCATTGTGTTTCTTCATTTGCTTCTCCTTTCTTCGAAAAATTTCTTTCCTCCTTTGATTAGTATTTTGATCGTTCAATCTCTTCACAACTATTTTAATAAATTGTTTAGTTGTCTTACCAGAAGCCACTTTATCCTCAGCATCCTTTTTGTGTTTCTCTACTCCATTTGTTTTAGTTTTCATTAAGTACTTCTGTTTCCTTTGTTCTCTTCTCTTTTCATGTTTTCTTGCCATCTTTTTTTCTAATCCAAATAAAATATCTTCCTGAAAAACAAATGATAGTTTAATTATTTTAGTACATTAATTAAAATTTCTAAATTAATAATATTTCAATTTTGAAAATAACAACTTAGCGCAAAATTACAATTAAATTTCTATTGCATTTCTATCTCATGAGAAGACAAAAGTATAAAAATAAGCAAAACATCTGCAAAAACACAAGAATAGGTGGTGACAATGCAAAAGGAGAAAGGAAAAACACAAAAGGTTTACAAACAACAAAGTGAAATACTCAAACAACACAGCTACTGAAAAATGTAAGAAATGCAGAAAGAAGCAACAGATGAACAAAAAGAAAAATGACAGGTGCAGAAAGAGGAAAAAGAAGTGCAGAAAGAGCAAACAGATGTAGAAAAACGCAAGTAATGTTATATGGGGTTAGGGGGCCCTTAGATACATTGTCGACATTGCTAAGTTAGCATGAGTTTTGCTTGCCCTATGCTGCTGCTTTTGCACACGCCTCTGCTAAGAGTTTGTTGTTGTGACACTTTGCCTCTGCCCTGTACATGATAACAGATTGTTTTTCACGTTCTCAGCTTTCCCTTCAATTCTGTCTGAACATAATGTGCAAGGTCGATCAACAATGTCTCTTGTTATTCTGTTCTGGTCAGTCCCTATTACCTAGATATAACATGTTACCAACAGCTGCAGTATGGAAGAATCGAGCTTTGATATAACGTTGTTGCTTGTTTTTGAAACACACTCGAAGAAAGCCGTTACATGGAGCTGAGCTCTGCTGTTCCTATGATGTAAACCTTTGCGTTTAGGCTTTCAGGTAGGGGGTCTGCTGATAACGCCTAGAGATCTTCTGTTATATAAAAATAGCTTCTTACTACCAAGGGGAGGGTGATTAGGCCCAGTTATTTTGCCTTTTTCACAGTCTTTATAAAATGACGACTCCTTTTGTATTCTATGGTATTGTAACAATGCTAATGATGCTAGCTTTATGCATTTTGCTGCTGGTCGTGGTTTGCATACTGTTTTATGAATCACTATAGTCAAAACAAACATTTTGAACTTATTTAGTGACTCTGATTATTCTTATTGTGGACAAGTACGTGAGAGCGAAAAGATTGTCTTGTTCCCGCGACTCTGAGGTGAGTCGGGAGTGCTCGTGTTCTGGGTTGTCTAAACATTCGTAGCTTCTTGATATTTGTAGGAGACCGAATGAGACACTATTGCTAGTTGGTTGGGATTTTGGGTACTAAGGTGATAGGAGGTATACCCCTATTTACTGAGGTCCTGTTTTCTTGTGCATAGTTCTGTGTATGAGCAGAATCCCCGCAACATGGCGCCACCAACGTTTGGTCTGGTTCTTATCTGCGAGACGCTTGAGTAGTGCTCGTGCTCATCCACAATACCCTCACTTCTGTTTCCGGAGACAGCTGTGACGGTGTAACCTCCTATATTGACATTTTTATAGGTTTATTCAAGCTTGAAGTTTTAAAAGGTTTTTCTTTTCATATAAACCGAGTTTGCTCTGCCACTCTTTAAGTTGTTCTACTGTCTTCTCCATAATGGCTGTAGTTGACATTCCGGCTCATAGCAGAGCCGCGCTGAGGGCGCACTTGACTCATTATGCAGTCCCTGATGCTGGGGCCGCGCTTATTTTCGTGGTTGAAGCCGATCCGGCTCACCAGTTTGAAGTTTTTTACTCTTGGGTCATCTTACCGGCGGTGGATGGAACAGATGATATGTTTCACACATATACTCCCACTGCCGTTCCTCAGCAGTATCAGCCTTATAGAGCTCTTGAGATTCCGCTTACAGCTTGGCAACACCATATTTGGTTTAATGGCGCCCTTCCTCTCCCATTAACGGCAGTCCGTTTAGGCCCTTTATCTATAGATGGGGCCACATGGCCCGTTTTGGCTGGGTTTACCCCACATCCACGTGCTTTTACTACTGCAACTCTGGCAGAGCTCCGCGTCTTACATACATTGTTAGTATGCGTATATAGAGTGGTAATACAGTACGTAACCTGCACCGTCCAGGTGGGACCACCTGGTGCTGCTGTACAACCTGCGGGTCCTGGTGGCATGAACATCAGTCCCCTTATGGTTAATGCTGTCATGGGCAAACACCCACAGACTAAGGATGAATTTCCTTATTGGCTTGCCGAGAAATTTGGACAGATATAAGCTGAATTCCCTAATATGACTCCTGTGGAGAAACACAGGATCTTAACTAGTAGTTTACCCAAAGACTTAATTCCCGAATTGGCTGATTGTAACACCTGGGGCAGGGTGTTTGCAGCGGTATATTCTATGTGTTTCGGCACTCCCTCTATGACCGTACTCCCCTCAGTGATTAAACGTGTTCAAGATGAACACGGAGCCGAAGCGACAGTCGAACTGGGGATGAGACTGGTAGGAGTGTTCGACGTGGTTGCTTATATGATCCTTGCGAATGTCAAGGGCGATGCCATAAGCTTTCAAGTAGCAAACCGCTTAGAGGCGGTCGCAGAGGCTGACAAACCACAAGAATTACCTAAGAATATTGCGAAGGCTTATAAAACCATAGGCCGAAATAGTTTGGGAAATAAGCCTACGACTCATACGCAAACACAGTATATAAATCAACAGAAAGCCCAGCCTGATAAGGATGGGCGCCCTTTCTTTCCTAAAAAGAATTGGCAAAGGAATAAGAAACAGGGTTCCCAACAGCAGAAGCAGGGTTCACGTGCCAGTTCACCGACCCCTGAAGCTTCTGAACGTACTTATGACTTGCGCGATCGTGCTAAAATTAAGTCTTCTGATAGATTTCAGGTTCCTGATCAGCGTTCTCCTCGTTCTTTACAGGAAACATCAGGCTCAAAAGCCAGTGGAGGTGATCGCCAGGATCGGGGTACAAGTCAACCTGCGTCACAACCTCATGAACAGCCTCGACAGTTTGAATTCAAGGACAAGCAGGGTGATTTCCCTCGTACCCGACCTCCTTTTCAAAAGAAAAAGGTTGGCGCATTAACAGCGAGATATGCCACAGACGGTGAGGACGAGACTCCTGGATTGGACATGGGCAGTGACTCTGCTCGACAGCGCAGCAGAGGTTACCATAGTCAGGGAGGCTCTACATCCCCATCTGGATGTGACAGCAACTGACACGTTTGTTACAATTGAGACTGCAGATACCTGGGTTGCCCCCCCGTATAGATTCTACAAAGTCCTTTCCAAATTGAAGGTGATATACTGCGTCACATTAAGGTGGTTTTCTGGGAGAATTTAACCGCTACATATGACATTTTATTGGCGGAGAAAGATTGGCCTCCACCCTTTGTGTTAGCCTCTTCTAGAGGGGAAGATGTGATACTTCCGAGTTTTTCCTGTTGTGTCCCTGAGGACCGCGCGCAGGCTTACGCAGAGGAATGGGCTTTGGCCTTACCCCCAGCGGTGTATCACAATCAGGTGGGTTGGGAAGTTGATTCTCCAGCTCATGAAATACCGTTGCGCTCTATGCCACAACCTCAACCTCAAAATCCCATCAAACGTGAAGCAAAAGCTTCGGTTTGTGACATTCTAAGACAATTGGAGTATCAGGGGGTAATTGAGTAATGGGGAGTAATTGTAGGGGGTAATTGAGTCATGTACATCACCTATGAATAATCCTCTCTTTACTGTCCCTAAACCTGATGGTTCCTTTCGGATTGTATTGGATTATAGAAATTTGAACAGCCATTGCCGCACCTTTGCGGTGCAGAACACACACAGCTCGGCGCTGGTGAATAATATTGTTCGTAAAAAATACAAGACAACACTTGACATTTCCAATGGTTTCTACAGTCACAATCTCGACCGTGCGAGTAGTGACCTGACAGCATTCAGTGCCGTCGGAAATCAGAAAAAATTTACACGTTTGCCTATGGGGTATAAGAATAGCCCCGGGGCATTTGCGGCACGCATTGTGTCTTTGTTGCATGACATTGACCCTGTGGCCTTGTCGTACGTTGATGACATCTATTTGACTGGCAGACTGACCTCGCCCTGCATCTTGACCCGAGTCGACCACATAATATTGTCTTTTGCCGACTATGGTTATAAGTTCAATTTTGCAAAGTCACACATTGCCCATCTGGCAGTGCTCTTTTTGGGCTATGAGCTCAATAATGAGGGAAAGGGTTTAGCACCTCACTTCCTACAGAAATGTGCACATTTGCAACCACCTTCTTCTTTGAAAAAGTTACAATCCTTGCTGGGTTTTTTGAATTTCGGGAGGACTTACATTCCCGATTATGCCCAGCGTATCAAACCGCTTTATGCGTTGATACAACCTAAGTTTTCATCTGCCAGCTGGCTTCCGGAACATTCTTCCGTTCTGCAGTCTTTGCAGGTGGATTTGCTTGCGACTAACTTCTTAATGACTCGTGATAACACCACCAACCTGGTAATACGTATCGTTTCTGGGGCAGTAGGTTTCACGTACTTAACATTCAATGAAGGAGACACAATACCTATTGCATACAAATCACACCTGTACACTGCGGCTGAAATGCGTTTTTCCTCTGTTGAAAAAATCTTGACGGCAGTGCAGATGGCGATTTTAAAGGAACACTCACTGACGCAGGGCAAACGCATTCTTATGGTCACCCCCTTCCCTGCTTTGGAAGCGGTGACTAAAGCAAGTGTACCGAACTCGAAGGCATTACACCCATGTTGGATTCAGTGAGCTACTTCTTTGACATCTTCGGATGTCATGTTTGTCTTTGATCCATCACTTCAGTCTCAGGAGTTTTTGCAGTATGAATTTGTACATCCGCCTCCTTTGTCGCTTCTTCCTCTGAGTGATTACAAATGCATCATTTATACCGATGGCTCGGCGCAAATGGCCATGGGTTCCAAACATGCTTATTCAGCAGCTTGCGCTATTGTGGCTGTCTCCATTGAAGATGGAGAGTTTAAGTCTTCCATTGTGCACACACAGGCACTTGGAGACTGTACGGCGCAATTGGCGGAGCTGTGTGCTCTTGTTCTAGCTTTAGAGTTTGCTGATCCTCTTGTGAATACCCTTATTGTGTGCGATTCGTACTATTGTTTCCAGTCATTCAATGACAACTTATTCTTTTGGTCTCAAAATGATTACCGCGATTCTAAAGGTAGCGCAATTAAGCATAAAACGCTTTGGGTTTGAGTGGCAGATCTTAAACAACGTCTGCCTCTCACACATGTTATTCACACTCTTAGCCACCAGCGTGTCGGAACGCACGCTCTTGGTAATTCTTTGGCTGATGAAGCAGCCAAGTCTGCAGTAGCCACATGTTCCGTAGCAGCAGTTACAAGATCTATGACTAAGATTGATGATGAGATTCTGGCAGCGGTCACTGCAACTAGGGAGGGAGGTAATTATCCTGCGGGTTTCCCTTCTAAGTACTCTTATCATGTAACTCCCAAACAGGTTCCTTATGCTAGCATTCCTTCGGTTGTGGATCGGCTGATTCCCAACTCTGACCACAGACAAGCTTTGATCAAGGCCGCACACGAAGGCATTGCTTCGGCCCATGCTGGTGTGTCGGCAACAGTCTCTATTCTTTAGCAACGTTACTGGTGGCATGGTTTATGTAAACAGACTCGCAACTATGTTCTTTGCTGCGAAGTTTGTCAACAAATCAAACCTTCGACGGTCCCACGTCCGCCACAAACTCAGTTATGTATTTCTAATAGACCTTTTGGCTGTGTCTATCTTGATCACTGCGGTCCTCTTTCTTCTGATACTGCATACAAGTATATCTTGGTTGCGGTTGATTCGTGCACTAGATTCCTGTGGGTCTATCCACAACTTAGTGCTGACGCTCGAAATGTCATCAGGGATTTGCGTGTCTTTATCGGGATGTTTGCCTGTGGTACCTTCCATTCTGACCAAGGTCCAGCGTTTGCCTCTAAGGCTTACAAGGATGCGATGAAGTCATTGGGGGTACAGGTGCAGTTTTCGTTTCCATACAGGCCTGAGGGCAGTTCAGTTGTGGAGCGAATGAACCGTGACTTAAAGCAATCCTTGACAGCTAGAGTCTTAGGTACTGGCAGGGACTGGCTGTCCCACTTGTATGGGGTCCAACGTGCACTAAATAATCTCCCTAGAAGATCTCTGGGTGGGCGGCCCCCTTATGAAATGGTCTTTGGCTTTCACATGTTTGTTCCTGACCTTGATGGTCTGGACATTGTGGCGGCTGCCTCTAAGTTTGACATAGATAATCATTCTGCTATGTTACAGGACCTACAAAAGGCACGTGATACTCTGGCAACTGAGCATTTACCATCTTCGCCTGCTGATGCACTATTGACTCCTGTTACCGGTTGGCTTCCTAAAATTGGGGATCTGGTGAGAGAGAAGATTGAAAACAAAAAAGAATTTGGTCCCTCTTACCGGGCTCCAGTTTCAGTACTTGGACTGAAGGGTACTCGTACAGTCATTCTACCACCGTTGCCAGGTCGCAAAGACAACAGGTACATCTCAGTGGACCATGTCAAGTTACACCGTGTGGCCGATTCTGAATAGTGTGACACCTGCAGTTTCGTGCACCGCAATTTCCTTAGCGCCATTGCCTTTGACTTCATCTGCTGCCACAAGGATGTCTGCTCATATGATGGACACTGTAATTTATCTTCAACCTTTGCGACAATCCTCTTCTGCGATGGATATTGTGTGCCCTATTCAGGCTATTGATTCCATGAGTGAGCTGCCGTCGAGCCCGCGGGTACTAATGGACGATTCGGCACTTTCGCCTTTGCTTGCAAGTCCAGTGAGTGCCAGTGATGAGGGTCAGGCACACCTTTCTTCTGCTGTGTCCTCCTCATCATCCAGTTTGTCTGAAGCACCCCCGTCTAAATTGCTATTTTTTACTCCTGGTTCAAAAAGACATGCTTCGTTCCCCCATGGACCTACATTTGGTTGATGCTGATCTTAATTTTCCTCTTCATGTCAATTGGATTTGTGACAGTGTTCTTTTTGCTCATAAATGGCCATTACCTCCCTGAGCGCTCTGCAGTACAAATGGTCGATGGAACTTTGGCTCCTCACACATCGTCCCATGTCATGAAACGTGACCATTATTTTGTGAACATTTCGGCTTTCCCTGATGGTATAGTTTGGGACAAAGTTGCTTACGAAATTCATGGCCCGACTGAGGTCCTTCGAGTTCCATACGTGTTTCGCGTCTCATTAGGGAGATGTGGTGACACGGGACATACATTCGGATGATTGGGATGTGCAGGCAGTTCATGCATTGTTTTCAGATTTAAAATATTATGCTGCCTTTGATGCTGAAGATTTGTATTTAAATTCTGCCAATTATGGTGATCTCTTTTGCTATCAACATTATGGGCATCATTTTTTACACAAAACCAATACGATAAGACTTGTTTTTAATTTTACCCAATGGGAACATTGTCCAATGCCCTTGGAGGGGAGTACTAAAACTCTTAGAAATAAGTTAACCTGTTTTTCAGATTATGATTTGACCAATCCTGAATCCTATTTTTTTAGGCTTCAAAAAACCCCTACATCCAAGTACGTGTTATCACAAACTAAACTGATTTACGCCAACTTGTTTAGAACACAGTTGGCCACACACGGTTATGACCATTGGAAACAGGCTATAGATTTAAAGTCAATCTGGGGCACGAAGCAATGGCAGGTACAGGGCACTGAGGCATTACATCGTGCCTGCCTGATCCCGACTCAATTGCTATTTTTAAATGAAACCATTTACCAAACATCCTGTTATGGCCTTGCAACTACCAAAAACCTGAATACCCCCTCCATTCCTTCGTTAACTGAATATGACAATTGGCAGTTACATACTAACCACACCATTGAGGCTTTGCAGGCTCTCCTTCAAAATGCCTCCTTTAATGTTTCTGAGGTTGATTCATCAGGATGGTTGGTGTGGCAAACTAATGCAAATGCATTCCAGTTCCATTTCTATAATGTTACACCTGGTTTTATTCGGACTAAGCCTGACCCTCGTTATCTACCTCATCATTTTGTGACTACATACTCGGTAGGTAAATTGTGCCAGCAGTGGTTACAACACTCTACCCTGGCATCTGTGAAACAGCACCTTTCCCTCCTATCGAACGATATAAATTTGGCTGATTTTCTCCTGGGCCCACGTAATCCAAGGGCCAAGCAATTTATTTATGCCGCTTATAATGAAATTTGGAAACTTTCACAGATGGAAGCAGCCTTCCGTCTGCGTCAAATTGATCAGGCAATTTTAGAAAAAGTCCTTGCAGTAGTGGACAACAGCATTAACACACTTTCTTCACGCATTTACACCTTAGACAATATTGTTTCTTCTGTAATAGATATTGTGCAAAGTGATGTCTCTGTGTTATATCATGGTCAAAATCAGTTAAGGTCGGTCATGCAATTTGCTTGGACGTTGCAGACACTGAAAATGGGTAAAGTGCCTTGGGATTATTTGAATGCCACTGCTTTATTTTTGCCTTTTAACCTGACTGATAAACAGAGATTTATGTCCATGAAAGATGCTGTATGCGCGCTGTTACATATTAAATAATTGGAACCTTTACCATTTTCCGTAGCGGAAACAGACTCTGCTGTGTGGTTAATTCATGGGGTTATCGCTTTGCCCTTTTCGCTTTTTCATTTTACATCATGTATGCAACACTTTCCTGTTGGCTGCTTTGAACCACTTGGTAGTGCTTTTCTGCATGAATTATGGGCCCTGCCCTTTGCTTATCGGTGTCTGGGGGAGGATAAAGAGGTTTTCCTTGCAGGGGAGGAATGTGATTCGACATTGGGTCACTCTCTTGTGTGCAAACATGTTAAACTGCACGGCGAGTGTAACGTGTCAGTGCCAAATCTAGCTTGCTTTTTAAGGGGGACCCCAGTACCATCCATCAGGCCTGTCTTTACATTGCTTACTAACGGCAGCTATCTTATTTTAAACAATCAAGACTGCTGTGGTTTGCGGGCGGGAGTCCCATGCTTGGTAACAGTTTCCCAGCGAGTAACTTGCTGTAGCAATGTCCTTTTCCCACCCCCTCAGGGGAGTTTAGATTCTTCACTTTGGCCTTCCATTCCGACTTTGAAAACAGAGTTCAACAAGTTGAGCAGACTCAAAGCCCTTTTATTCCAACAAGAGGTGGCTCTCACTTCCGCCCGAGAAACAGTAAGATTGCAGGTGGCTCGGACCTCGAGTGAGATACAGTCCCTTCTTAACACTAACCTCCCACTTCATTTTGGGGAACTAATTCACCAAATATTTAATGCATCTGAGACGACAGGCCTTGCACATTTTTTTAAATGTGTGGGATCTGGCCTGGTCTCTTCCTTTAAAACTATATTCGGGGTAATACCGGCTTTTATCCATTCTATTTTTTCCAGCGTTTTTGGAGGGTTCCCCTTAATATTGGCACTGGCAGCTGGTGTCCTGCTTCTCCTCCTTGTGCTTCGTAATGGATGCTCACTTTGTGGCTCTGCACATGCCGGCCCAGCTACAACTGTACCATAATCACCTATATGAGGCTTTGGGATGATTGACTTTAGCAACGCTTGGCGTAAGTTACAACTTGACATTCCGCTTTGCCAATTTTACTTGCGTACAGCCAGTGCTTAATTGCAAAATATGTCATTTCTCCTGGGCGATGGAACTTTGCTTATCGAACACGTGGTGTCCAATCCCTGATTTCAGCCGGATGATGGGTCCCTTAGAGGCGCATGACGAGGCTTGTTCTGTGGATGGTCAAATGACGCGTGCAGCTTTACTTGGAATCTTGGATCAATGGGATATCTGTGCGGCAGCGCAGACTTTCCTACAACGAAGTTTCATTGAATATCACGCAAGTTTCCCATTTATACTTTTGGATGCTCCTGCTTGTGAGGAACATGACTGTTCCTTTGACTTATTAAATTGGATGTCATCGCTTTTTTCTTCCATTGACAATGATGAACTATTGGAAGGAATTGCATTCCTTTGCACTCAAACCTCCATGGACTGACTACTTGGGTCGTCCCTACTCCGCTGTCTGGAATACAGACTCTTTTTTCTAGCTCAAAGTGCCTTTAGCTTTTTCTTCTAGCTTTCCCATTTTTCTCCATTTGTTTTTTTTTTTAGAAAGTCCCTCAACCATATTCTATACACTGCCTGACTTTTGAACTCTGTTTTTGTTCTTCTGTCTATGTCCTACTGACTTACCTAGGGGAGGGTGTTATATGGGGTTAGGGGGCCCTTAGATACATTGTCGACATTGCTAAGTTAGCATGAGTTTTGCTTGACCTATGCTGCTGCTTTTGCACACGCCTCTGCTAAGAGTTTGTTTTCGTGACACTTTGCCTCTGTCCTGTACATGATAACAGATTGTTTTTCACGTTTTCAGCTTTCCCTTCAATTCTGTTTGAACATAATGTGTAAGGTCGATCAAAACTGTCTCTTGTTATTCTGTTCTGGTCAGTCCCTATTACCTAGACATAACATGTTACCAACAGATGCAGTATGGAAGAATCGAGCTTTGATATAACGTTGTTGCATGTTTTTGAAACATACTTGAATAAAGCCGTTCCATGGAGCTGAGCTCTGCTGTTCCTATGATGTAAACCTTTGCGTTTAGGCTTTCAGGTAGGGGGTCTGCTGATAACTCCTAGAGATCTTCTGTTATATAAAATAGCTTCTTACTACCAAGGGGAGGGTGATTAGGCTCAGTTATTTTGCCTTTTTCACAGTGTTTATAAAATGACGACTCCTTTTGTATTCTATGGTATTGTAACAATGCTAATGATGCTAGCTTTATGCATTTTGCTGCTGGTCGTGGTTTGCATACTGTTTTATGAATCACTATAGTCAAAATAAACATTTTGAACTTATTTAGTGACTCTGATTATTCTTATTGTGGACAAGTACGTGAGAGCGAAAGAGTGTCTTGGTCCCGCGACTCTGAGGTGAGTCGTGAGTGTTCGTGTTCTGGGTTGTCTAAACATTCGTAGCTTCTTGATATTTGTAGGAGACCGAATGAGACACTATTGCTAGTTGGTTGGGATTTTGGGTACTAAGGTGATAGGAGGTACACCCCTATTTACGGAGGTCCTGTTTTCTTCTGCATAGTTCTGTGTATGAGCAGAATCCCTGCAATAGTAAGGTACAGAAACAAATAAAAGGGGTGCAGAAATAGAGAAAATTAGTTGAAAAAGAAATAAGTTACGTGCAAAAAGCAACAGAGGTGCAGAAAAACACAAAAAAAGTGCCCAAAGCAGCTAAGACATACAGAAAAAGACACCAGAGGTGCATAAAGAGACAAGAGAGGTGCACATACAAGGAAAACTAATTGTCATGGTTACGGACAGCTGCGTGACCTCCGCACGCCTTACGAAGCGTGATCGTGACTTCGCAGGTGTGGAGTCGGGTTGGCAGTCTAGCTTCGGAGACCGGAAGCGGACGCCACCTTAGTCACGGCGCTTCCGGTGTTACGAGCTTAACAGCTGGCGCATCCCGCTACTCCGGCGCTTTGGATTAACGCCGTTGCCGCCATCGGATGCAGGCAGAGACTCCGCACTTCCTCCAGTAGGTAGCTGTTTCTTCTCCTTCTGTGCAGACGCCTTGTGTCTGCCGCGCTGTGCGTTGTTCCTTGGCTGTGCCATCCCGATGAAGCGTGGCAATTTTCCTTGACTTTCACAAGACTACCTTTTCCGTGCAGGCACTCCTCTGGCCTGTGATCCTTATCAGAAGCCTAGTTTCGTTACTTTGCTGACACCACGCACAGGAGTGTGTTCAGCTGTGTGCTGCCAATTCCACTTTATTATTTGCGCAGGAGCGCTGTTTTTCTTGATTTTGGTTTTGACGCGCAGGAGCGCATAATACTTTGTTTATATTACTTTGAACACAGAAACCGTTCCACGTACACTTCCTGGTGTACTGAAGAGATACCGTTTCCTGGAACATGCGCAGGAGCGCTTATTCTTTGCTATCCTTGTTGATGCTTTCATATATATATATAAGGTAGATCATACTGTCCTTTTTTGACCTAGTAGTCCTCAGAGAACATAGGAGGGGTTGGTGTGCACCACAGGTACTAGCTGTGCCCTTATTTTTCCATTGCAGAACCAGTGTCTCGAGGGTTTCCAGGAACTTCACACAACTCCCAGTTTTTTATAACTGGCTTCTACCCCTGGTCCCATCTCCATCCTGGTCAGCGTCCACACAGCTACTAGGGTAAGGTGGGAAACAGCGGTGGTGGTCCCTGTCGCCCCTGCGAGATCATCTCACAAGTATAAGGTAAGACTTGTGGGACTTTGACAGAATCCAAAGCCCACGTAGTCTATCTTGCCCGGGCGACATGGGCGACCCCGAGATCACCCTACAAGACATAGCTGCCATCCTTGCCACCATGCAGGCAGAGAGCCATAGCATAAGACAGGACATCACCGCCTTGCAGACACAGGCAGCAGGCGGTGGAACGGGGCCTTGGGGCCAGTTTCCTTCTGCTAGAGTGAGACAGTAAGGAATATTGAGACCTCCCTTGTTCCAACCAGGTAGTTCGGCCGCAGCTCCCGTTTCGGACACCACCATACAGGTGGTAGCTCCACACGCAGTACAGCTGGCCCCACCTGAACGTTTTTATGGCGACAGCACCAAGTATAGTGTTTTTCTTCATCAATGTCATTTGCACTTCATGGCTCGAGCTTCCTCATTTCCAGATGACGCATCTAAGATCGCCTTCATCCTCTCCTACATGGGGGGCGATGCTTCCCAGTGGTCTATTCCCTTGGTAGAGAATGACGATCCCATGTTGTACAACCTCCCGGTCTTCAAGGACAACACGCGACGGATGTTCGCCCGCCATACCTTTGTGCAAGCCGCAGATAATGAATTACTCGGCTTGAAACAGGGTAACACAGATTTACTGCACTACATCACCACCTTCAGTAGACTGGTGATAGAAGCTCGCTGGGCCGAGTCCAAGAAGGTGTCCGTCTTCTACAGGGGCTTGCGTGACGAACTGAAGGACCTACTTTCCCAAATACCTGATCCCCGGAGGACATAGGGCCATTCATCGACCTAGTGGTGAAACTGAACTACAGACTACAGGAGCGTAAGACAGAAAGAAACAGGGTGGTGATTCTCGGTTCCTGACGCACAAAGAAAAAACCGCCGATGTTTCGATTCCATCCCCTGACGCTCCAGAGCCGATGCAGATAGGAGGCGTTCGTGGGCCTCTCACCAAGGAAGAACGGGAGAAAAGGAGACGACAGAACCAGTGTTTGTATTGTGGCAAAAGTGGGCACTTTGTCAGGGAATGTCCAGTAAAACCTACCCGAGCAAGAGGGAAGAAGCCTTTTGTTCTTCCTGTGGTCAAGGGAGATTGGTCGGGAAACGGGGAAACCCAGTAGGCGGTGGGGTCCGGCTACTGGGTTCTTCGTCCGCCAAGATGCCGATCCCTGCCTTTTGTGACGGCAGCCATCATTTGGGTGTGGAGGTGACCTTACGTGCGTTGACAGGCTTGGTATGGCAGGTCACGGCCCTAATCGATTCAGGAGCCACCGGCAACTTCATCGACAACCGATATATGGTGGATCTGGGTATGGCTACTGTGCCGAAGGCGAAACCTGAGACGGTTAAGGCAGTGGACGGCACGGATCTTACCTCTGATCTCATTCGTTTTCAGACCGAGGTCCTGGGAATGACGTTCGAGAACAACCATACGGAGACCATCGCCTTCGATGTTATCGACGCACCTCAGTTCCGCTTGATACTGGGTCTTCCGTGGTTAGTGAAACATAACCCTCGGATCGATTGGGTGTCCAGGGTTATGAGTTTGGACTCGGCTCTTTGCTCTTCTCGCTGTTACCCGCAAGCAGACTCCTCCTGTACTAAGGACGTGCATGCCCATGCGCTGCCTCTCACCGGGACGGTTATGGCCACGCAAGGGACCGTGCCGGACGTGTACCAGGACCTGGCTACAGTGTTCGACAAAAAGGGGGCGAACACTCTGCCTCCTCATCGAAGCTTCGACTGCAGGATAGACCTGATTCCAGGTTCCACACTTCCCTGTAGCCATATTAATTCCCTTACCGAAAAAGAGAACGAACACCTTCGTGTGTATCTCGACGATTACCTACGCAATGGGTTCATCCGTCACTCCAGATCACCTGTGTCATCCCCCCTCTTTTTCGTGACCAAGAAGGAGGGGATCTGAGAACGTGCATCGACTTCAGAGCCATGAATGCCATTACCATAAAAACCGGTATCCCTTACCCCTGATATCCAACTTGCTGGACCAGGTGAGAGACGCCACCCTCTATACCAAACTGGATCTCCGTGGGGCCTATCATCTCGTCAGGGTCAGGAAAGGGGACGAATGGAAGACCGCGTTTCGAACCAGATATGGTCTCTTCGAATACCAGGTCATGCCTTTCGGGCTCTGCAACGCCCGGCTGCCTTCCAGTATTTCATCGACGAAGTCCTGAGAGATTTCATCGATCAGTTCTGTATCGTCTACATAGACGACATCCTGATCTTCTCCGGAACATTGGCGGAACACGTACATCATGTCCGCACTGTTCTGCGATGACTCCAACAACACGGATTGTACATCAAGCTGGAGAAGAGCGTCTTTCACACCGATGCTGTTGAGTTCCTAGGACACATCATAACCCCTGGAGGGATCAAAATGGACACCAAGAAAGTCGAGGCTATACTACAATGGCCTTCCCCTACCTCCGTGAAACACGTCCAGCAGTTCCTAGGGTTCGCCAACTATTACCGTCGTTTCATCACTGGTTTCTCTAGACTTATCACCCTCATCACTGGGTTATTACGCAAGGGCGTTCGCTTCAGCTGGAACCACGAGGCAGAACAAGCCTTCCAGAACCTAAAGAGGAGGTTCACTACAGCCCCGGTCTTGATACATCCCGACTCCGAACAGCCATTCGTGGTGGAGGCCGATGCCTCACAAGACGCCCTGGGCGGGGTGTTGTCCCAAAGAGATGCCAAAACTGGCCTGTTGCACCCTGTGGCCTTCTACTCCAGAAGATTGCAGCCAGCCGAACGCAATTACACCATCTCGGACCGAGAACTGCTGGCCATTAAAGCTGCCTTCGAGGAATGGCGCCAGTATCTCAAGGATGCGAAACACCCTGTGACCATTTACACGGACCATAGGAACCTCCAATTCCTTCGCTCTGCCCGAGCCCTCACCTCTCGGCAGTTGCGTTGGACTCTGTTTTTCAGTGAGTACGACTTCCACATCACGTACCGCCCCGGCAAAGCCAATGCCAAGGCCGACGCTCTGTCCCGTCTTGACGAAACCGAAGATACCAAAACTACGGTCGAGCCAGCGCCCATTATCCCTGAACGCTGTTTCCAAGGGGTGGTCCGTTCCTCTGCCTTTTTGTCAAGACTACGTGATGACATACGGAGGAATGACCCATCGACGTGGACGGAAGGACTCCTAGGCGTCACAGCGTTGGACGGATTCCTGTACAAGGGTGACCGCTACTACTTGCCGTTGACGGATCACCAACAACAAGCTCTGTTCATGTGCCATGATCACCCGCTATCCAACCACCCCGGCCATCACAAAACATTAGACCTGCTACAGCGGCACTTCTGGTGGCCTTCTATGGATGCTGACGTGCACGCCTACATAACACGTTGTGCCATCTGTGCTCAGGGGAAGATCTCGTCTCAGTCCTCAGTAGGACTGCTGCATCCCATCCCTGTGCCTCCTTATCCTTGGCATACCATCTCCATGGACTTCGTAGTCGAGTTACCCAGAACGAAGGCAGGATACACCACCATCCTCACCATTGTGGACCACCTCACCAAGATGGCTCATTTCGTACCCCTGAAGAAATTGCCCTCGGCAGCTGAATTGGCGGTGGTCGTCATGCACAACGTGGTACGTTTGCACGGTATACCGTCTGTTGTGATCACGGACAGGGGCTCCCAGTTCGTATCCAGATTTTGGAATGAGGTGTGCAACACCCTGGACATGGAAGTGCGTTTGTCATCGGCCTACCACCCCCAAACAGACGGCCAGGCAGAGAGGACCAACCAGACCTTGGAGCAATATCTCCGCTGCTTGCTGTTGGCCGTAGAGAAGGACTGGTCGGAGGTACTGTGGTTGGTGGAATACGCCTACAATAACAGCAGGAATTCCGCTATCGGAATGTCCCCGTTCTACTGTCTCCAGGGGCGACATCCACGAACCGTTCCCTGGGAAGAACCACTGAACAGCCCCTTACCCACGGTACAGGCTTATCATAGCTTCCTTTGTGAACTCTGGCAGCAGGCCCGATTTGAGCTGGCTAAAGCTAAGGAACACTACAAGCAGGCTGCGGATAGACACAGGCAGGTGGAGCCATGCTACGAGGTAGGGGATAGGGTGTGGGTGTCCATACGGAACCTCAATGTGCATGGTCCTAAGAAGCTGTTGCCCCGTTACGTGGGTCCCTATGTCATTGCTAAGGTGATCAACCGTGTGTCCATGAAACTCTCTCTGCCCCCAGATGAGGATCCATCCAGTCTTTCATGTGTCCCTCCTGCGGGCTACTCACCCTGACTGCGTGGTCTCGTCTCCTCCTTCTCCTGTACTTCGGGATGACCAAGTGGAGTATGAGGTCCGGGCCATCCTTGATTCCCGGAGGACCCGGGGTAGGCTCTTCTATCTGGTGGACTGGAAGGGGTATGGCCCGGAGGAGAGGTCCTGGGAACCTTTGTCACATGTCCGTCATGCTTCCCGGTTAGTCAGGGCCTTCCACGTGGGTCACCCCGGTAGTCCTCGCCCCGCCACTGTTATATGATCGGTGGGCGATTGGGTGGGGGTTCTGTCTGGTGGTGGGTACTGTCATGGTTACGGACAGCTGCGTGACCTCCGCACGCCTTACGAAGCGTGATCGTGACTTCGCAGGTGTGGAGTCGGGTTGGCAGTCTAGCTTCGGAGACCGGAAGCGGACGCCACCTTAGTCACGGCGCTTCCGGTGTTACGAGCTTAACAGCTGGCGCATCCCGCTACTCCGGCGCTTTGGATTAACGCCGTTGCCGCCATCGGATGCAGGCAGAGACTCCGCACTTCCTCCAGTAGGTAGCTGTTTCTTCTCCTTCTGTGCAGACGCCTTGTGTCTGCCGCGCTGTGCGTTGTTCCTTGGCTGTGCCATCCCGATGAAGCGTGGCAATTTTCCTTGACTTTCACAAGACTACCTTTTCCGTGCAGGCACTCCTCTGGCCTGTGATCCTTATCAGAAGCCTAGTTTCGTTACTTTGCTGACACCACGCACAGGAGTGTGTTCAGCTGTGTGCTGCCAATTCCACTTTATTATTTGCGCAGGAGCGCTGTTTTTCTTGATTTTGGTTTTGACGCGCAGGAGCGCATAATACTTTGTTTATATTACTTTGAACACAGAAACCGTTCCACGTACACTTCCTGGTGTACTGAAGAGATACCGTTTCCTGGAACATGCGCAGGAGCGCTTATTCTTTGCTATCCTTGTTGATGCTTTCATATATATATATATAAGGTAGATCATACTGTCCTTTTTTGACCTAGTAGTCCTCAGAGAACATAGGAGGGGTTGGTGTGCACCACAGGTACTAGCTGTGCCCTTATTTTTCCATTGCAGAACCAGTGTCTTGAGGGTTTCCAGGAACTTCACACAACTCCCAGTTTTTTATAACTGGCTTCTACCCCTGGTCCCATCTCCATCCTGGTCAGCGTCCACACAGCTACTAGGGTAAGGTGGGAAACAGCGGTGGTGGTCCCTGTCGCCCCTGCGAGATCATCTCACAAGTATAAGGTAAGACTTGTGGGACTTTAACACTAATGTCAAAAGAGGCAACAGGGGAACAGAAAGAAGCAAGAGAGGAGCAGAAAAAAGCAAGAGAAGTGCTGAAAGAAGCAACAGAGATACAGAAAGAGACAACATACTTGCAGAAAGAAGCAAGAGAACTCCAGAAACAAACAAGAAAAATGAAGATACAGGCAAGAGAAGTGCAGAAAAAGTCAAGAGAAGTGCACAAAGAAACAAGAGACGTGCATAAAGAAACAAACAATGTGCATAAAAAGGCAAAACAGGTGCAGAAAGAGGCAAGAGAACTGCAGAAAGAGGGAACAGAGATATAGAAAGAGGGAAGAGAGTTGCAGAAACAGGGAAGAGGGATACAGAAACAAGCAAGATAGGTGCAAAAGAGACAAGAGGGGTACAGAAATAAGCAAGTGAAGTGAAGAAAGGAGCAAAAAAACTGCAGAAAGAAGCAACAAACATGCACAATGAGACAACAGTGGTGCAGAAAGAGTCAACAGGGGTGCAAAAAGAAGAAAGAGAGGTGCAGAAAGATGCAATAGAGTTGCAGAAACAGGCAAAAGAGGTACAGAAAGAGAGAAAAAGGGGCCCAGAAAGAAGCAAGAGAGGTGCAGAAAAAGTGAACAAGGGTACAGAAAAAGGCAAGAGAACTGAACAAAGAAACAATAGAAATGGAAAAAAGGGCAAGAGAACTGCACAAAGAGGCAAGAGAATTGTAGAAACAAGCAAAAAAGTGCATTGTTACTGCCTGAGTGATTCTATGACTGCAGTGGTAGTAACTGGGTGATTGTATGACTGTATGAGAAGTACATGAGAGAAGATATGAGTGTAAGGGTAATGCTTGGGCCATTCTATGAGTGCATCAGTAGTACCAGAGTGAATAGACAAAAGCATGGGTAGTGCCTGACTGAATCTTTGAATGGGATAGTAGTGCCTGGGTGATTGCACAAATCTATGCTTAATGACTGAGGGATTACATTGCATGCATGTGTCTGTGCATTTTCCTAGTGGCATCATATATAAAAGAAACATACAGATACATGTATACCAGAGTTTTATACCTCTACCATCTGTTTAGCCATAACACGTGAGAGAATACATGTGCCGCAGACACATACCTCAGTCATAAGACTAAAAGACCCCTAAAATTATGCGGCATACTTAAAGTGTACATCTCCACAGACCAACATGAGCTAATCTAACCACTAATCCGTCTACCAACAACTCTTAAACCTATCTTTTTGGCTGCAGCTTCACTATTCAGCAATTACTCAGAGAGTTGGGCCTAGCCAAATACAAAGCAGCAACTTTTTTCAATCTGTCTGTTAAAAGTATCACCATATTCCAGAGAGCATGCATGCATGTGTCTGTACCTTTTAAAAGTGCCATCATATATGACAGAAACATACAAATAGATAAGTAGTGGGTAGTGCCTAAGAGAATGGATAACTGGATGGGCAGTGCCTGAGTGAAAAGTTCATTGCAAAAGTACTGCCTGAGTGATTGCATGAGAGCAGCAGTACTGAATGGGTGATTAGAACAGTGCAGCACAAATATCTAAGACAAACCATGAGTGCAAGGCTAATGCATGCTTGAAGACAAGAGTATATCAGTACATTTTAAAAAGACACCTAAAATTATGCGGCATATTTGAAGTATACATCTCCACAGACCAATACAAGCTAAGCTAATCACTAATCCCTCAGCCAAGATGTCTTAAACTTCAGTTTTGGACTGCAGCTTCACTATTCACTAAGTACTCTGAGTGTTGCACCAAAGCAAATACAAAGCACCAACCTTTTCAATCCATCTGTTAAAACTCTCACAATATTCCAGAAAGCACGCTTGCATGTGTTTGCACCTTTTAAAAGTGGCATCATATATCAAAGAAACATACAAATAGATGGTTAGTGGGTAGTGTCTGAGAGAATGCATAACTAGATGAGTAGTGTCTCAGTGAAAACTTCAGTACATGAGTACTGCCTGGATAATTTCAGAAAGCCAACACTAATCCTTCTACCATGTTACTATCTACAAACTATTTCAAAACTCTTTTCATTACAATAATACAAAGTACAATAGAGAGCTGTACATTTCATAACATATTTCATACATCACAATTGTCTTACAATTTAAACACTTGGATATATTAGGTTTTTTAAAGTAAAAATATCACTAGAAACAATAAAGCAGTGCTGAATAATATATAATACACCTTACAAATTTGTTACTCACGTTTGAGGTAGTATTGCAGAATACCAAATATCAGAAACACTTAACAGATTTTCTTTTCTACACAAGAAATGTAATGCACCTCTCTCAGAAAGGTGAAACCAGAAATGGCAAACTTTCCCTCTCTTTCTTCACTCAAATAAATGTAAGTATCAAATCACATTGCTTCCATCATTATTTCAAATTGTATTGCTTAGACATATTAACTCTTTCTAACTGTCTTCAAATGGTGCCCAAACTGCTTCTGTAATTTTCTGAAGTCGCGACTCCACCGCGGTGGAGCCACGAATCCACACAGGAGTTCAAAAACCTATTTTTAATAATACTAGTATAGATTTTCAGCAAAACACTACTTCTCCACATACTACTGTCTTAGAAAACCTTAATTTACTAACTTTTTACTTATATTTAAGTATCTATTTCACATTTTAAGTCCACAGTTAAGTTTCAACCCTTCCCCCATTCTACTTAATGCCAGTTTCCATAATAACAGTTCATGTAACATTCAACGGTACTAGCAGGTCACAAGTTCACCGTAGTTTCAAGTTCAGCACACAAGCTTACTATTGCATACAGCAGGTGTGGTTGACTTTTGCAAAATATTACCTTATGGTATCAACTGTACCTTTCAATGATTATCTAACAACGAATCACAAACATGATACCTCAGCAAAGTAGCATGCATCCTATTTTTGAGTGCACAATCTTGATGAACAGCCAATCACTTATCAACTTTTTTAAAAACAACATGTTCTCCAGCATTTTAGATACCTCTCATTCTACCAACTGACTACCTGAGCTACAGACATCTTTCGATTACTTCCAGACATCCCTTCACGATGCTCACAGTGTGGATTGTAGGGCACAGCTATGTTTTCTGGTGCAAAAGGTATGCTGAACGCAGAGGTATTGCCAAAGACCTAGGTTTGGAAAATGTGGACATTAAATGGATTGCACAGAGTGGGTTAAAGTGGCTCCGCTTGTTGCCTTTGGTTAAAACCTTTTTGCATCTCCAACCCCCTGAGCTCATGATTGTGCACTGTGGTGGCAATGACCTAGGCACATTGACTGGGGTATGACTGGAAATGCTAATGAAGGACACCTTTGCACAACTGATGTTGTTTTTGCCTAAAACTGTCTTTGTATACTCTAACATATGCCAAAGACAGAAATGGAACTGGTCAAATCAATTCTGTCCACAGTTTGAGAAAGCTAGGAAGAATGTCAATAAAACTTTCTGCATACCTCAGTGATCATAGAATGGGGTCCATCTACAACAACAATCTACGTTTTGATATGGATAACATCTACAGAAGTGATGGAGTGCACTTTACTGATCAAGGAAACAGAGTCTTCCTCAACAACCATAAGCTGTGCGTCTGCACTTACATATAGCTGCAACAAAATCAGAATGAAAACAAGGGTTCTTTTTAGAGCCACCCTTTAACCCAACAGTGAATCTTATTTTTCTTTAAACATACATACTCTTTTTTTAAATTTTGCTTGGAGTCGCAAACCCATCGCAGTTACACAGGGGGGCCGCGCTGAGAGACGCAATGGAGTCACGACTCCAAGCACGCGAGAAAAAAAAATGCCCCCCATTCTTATAAATCAAATTCTGCCTCAGGGACCCCATACCCCAAGGCCTAGCCATTTCATATTATATAAAAAAAACTACCCCTCCACCCCCCTAAGGGCTTTTACTGCCTCATGGACCCCATCCCCCGGGGCATTTCCACGTTTAAAAAAAAAACAAAATATTTTTCCCATGAGAGGGGACACGTGGACCCCCTCCCCTGGGCCAATTTTGGCCCCGGGGACCCCGTCCCCAGGGCCGGCCCTCACGTTGGGAACCACTGGTGGAGGCCCAATGCCCCCCGCAGTCCCTGTCACCTCCCCGCCTCCTGGGGAGCCGGCATTGCTTTTGCACAATGGAAGCTGCTGACATGCAGCTCCCCTTGTGCAAAAGCAATACTGCTTTGCTTCTTGGAAGTGAGAGCAGGTTTCCTGCTCTCGCTTCCAAGAAGCAAAGCAGTGTTTGCAATGACAGCGTGGGAGCCGTGCTCCCGCCCTGTCATTGCAAACTGCAATTTCCCTGGGGTGGGCACCCTGGGACATTACTGGAGCCGGCCCTGAGAGGTGGCAGTCCCCAGGGCCATAGAGGGCTCCAGGAGGGGGGCCGCGCTGCCCCCCTCCCTTTCTGAAAATAGCATCGAGGAGGTGGTGGTCCCAGGGGGCCGCAACGGACCCCCGCATTACAATAATTAGAGCCCCGGGGAGGTGGTGGTCCCCGGGGCTTGGGGGAGCCCGCAAGGCCCCCCCAATGATTAAATAAAGCCCCATGGAGGTGGCGGTCCCCAGGGCTGCAGGGGCCCCCGCAGGCCCCCCAATAAAAATTAATCATTGCCCCGGGACCTGGCCCACCCGTGGGCTCATTAAAATGAAGCGCGGAATACCGCGCTTTGTTTCTTCTTCTTTTTTTGGTGGGATTCATGCACCCAGCGCAAATTCTGCTGAAAAAATAAAAAAAATACTTTTTTGGGCCCTGGGAGTCCCTGTGGAACCCCCTGACCAGGCCTAGGGAGTCAGGGTGTTTCTACCCTGCCCCCTTTTCTTTTTTTTTATCATTTAATACCCTTTTTTCTTCTGACTCAGTTTTACTGAGTCACAAAATGGCTGCCAACACTTCTTGGTTTGGAGTGTTGACAACCAGTCAAAATGAAGCTCGTGCTCGGAGGGTTCGCGAATCCACTGCGGTCACCAGATATCAATATTTTTTATTTTTAAATTTCTCAGGAATTACTGAACAGATTTACACCATTTAAAGCAAAGAGTGCACTCTGGAACAACAGCTACCTCTCTGCCAAATTTGGTGAAATTCCGTTCTGCAGTTCGGGCTGTAGCCGCGACAAAAGTTCCTATAGAAATTAACAATGGAGAAAACGTGTTTTGGGACCCCCCTTTTTTCTCGGCCCCCGCTTGACGAATCACCCCGAAACTTTCAAGACAGGAGCTGACCAGAGCGGGCCATTAGTTTTGAAAATTTCACGAAGAGTAGTCAAACGGCGCCAAAGATATTGGCAAATCAAAAAACGCTTTTCCTATGGAAACTAGGAATATATATAAAAGTTTCCCAAAAATATGCACAGTACTTCAGATGGTGTCTGGAAAGTTTTGGGGTGTTTCGTGTAGTGTGGGCTGAGAAAAAAGGGGGGCAAAAACACGAAACACGTTTTCACCATGTTAATTCCCATAGCACCTTTGAACAAGCCTACAGCCCAAACCTCTGAATGGGTTTACACCAAATTTGGCAGGAAGCTAGATATTGGCCGGCAAACCATGCTTTTTGTGATTTGGTGTAAATCTGTTCAGTAGTTTGGGAGATATAACCTGGAAAACAAATTTGTATATCTGGGGATGTGGATTACCTACAGATCCACCCATGGGTAATCCACGGATTCATGCGCACTAGCGAAATCCTGATTGGCTGGCCGTATCCTCACAGAAAAGTTGTGGTGGCCATTTTCTTTGTCGGGGAAACAGTACCCGGGGCTTATTATGTGTTTGCAAATTGAATGAAGGGGTCAGGTAAGAGGTTTTGTGACCCTTTGTAACTGTTATAAAAGAGGGATGAGCATGTGACCTGGGTCATGAAATCCGTGGATCCCTCGCTGGGCTCAGTGAAGCCCCCTGTATAACTCCATGGGCAATACACAGATTTAGTGCAGCTGGAAAAAAAATACATTTATATATATATTTACATACTCTCACTTCATCTCACAGCTATTCACATACCCATACAGATACTGTCACACCCACTTACATACTCATACAGAGACTCTCACATCCACTCTTAAACCCATGCAGACACCGCCAGACCCATTCACATACCTATAGAGTTTCTGTGACACCCATTAACAAACTCATACAGTCACTGTCACACCCATTGACGAGCCAAAACAGACACTGTCACACCCATTCATATACAATAGAGACACTATTACTCCCATTGACAAACCCATACAGACACTGTCACACCCATTCACACACCATAGAGACACTCTCACACCCATTCACAAAGCCCTATAAACATTGTCACATCCATTTGCAAACCCATACAGAAACTCTCACACCCTTGCATATACCTATACAGACCTTTATTCCCATCCACATACCCATACAGACAGTCACACCCATTCACATACCCATACATAGACTCTCACACCCTCACACATACCCATACATAAACTCTCACTCCCTCTCACATACCCATATAGACAACCGTATAGCTATTCACATACCCATACAGAGGCTCTCACACCCTCTCACTTACTGATACATAGACTGTCACACCCTCTCACATACCCATAGAGGCACCTGTATACCCACTCACATACCAATACAGAGACTCTCACACCCTCTGACATACCCATAAATAGACTGTCACACCCTCTCACATACCTATACAGACAGTGTCTCAACTATTCACACACCCGTACAGAGACTCATAGACCCTCACATATGTCCATTCAGACCTCCTTTAGTCCATTCACCTAACCATACAGACAGTGTGACACCCACTCACATACCCATACAGAGACTCTCAGAGCCTCTCACATGCCCATACAGAGACTCTTACAACCTCTCACATACCCATACAGACACCCTTATACCCATTCACATACTCATACATAAACTCTCACATCCTCTCAAATGCCTATACAGAGACACTCTGACATATCCATACATAGACTGTTACACTCTCTCACATACCCATATAGACTGTGACTCAAAAATTCACATAACTATACAGAGACTCTCACATCCTCTGACATACCCATGCAGACATCCTTATAGCCATTCACATTACCATACAGAGACTCTTACACCTTCTCACATACCCATTTAGACCCCCTTTATTCCATTCATATACCCATACAGACAGTGTGACATCCATTCACATACCCATACAGAGTCTCTCACATCCTCTGACATACCCATGCAGACACATTCATATACCCAAACAGACAGTGTGGCCTCCATTAACATACCCATACAGATACTCTTACAGCCTCTCAAATACCCATACAGAGACTCTCACACCCTCTCACATACCCATACATAGACTATTACACCCCCTCACATGTCTATACAGACAGTATCACACCTATTCACGTACCCTTACAGAAACTCTCACACCCTTGCCTATACCTATACATACCTCCTTTATTCCCATTCACATACCAATACAGTGTCACACCCATTCACATACCCATACTTAGACCCTCAAACCATATCACATGCTCATACAGAGACCGTTATATCCATTTATATACTGATACAGAGACACTCACATTCACTAACACACCCAGATACATACTAATGCATTTACTGAGACACCCAGCTAAACACTAATCCAGACACTAAACACCCAGGCACATACTAATTTATACACTAACACACCCTGGCACATAGTGATACATATACTAACACACCAAGAAACACAGTGATTCAAACAGTGATACACCCAGAGACACACTGATGCATACTCTCAGAAACCCAGTTCCGTACTCAGTGCATACATTGACACACCTATAGACATGGTAATGCCTACACTGACACACCCAGGCACACACTAATGCAGATACTAAATCACCCAGGCATATATTAATTCATACACTAACACACCCAGGCACATACTGATATATACACTAATGCACCCAGGCACACACTTATTCATACACTGACACACCCAGACAAACACTGATGCATATACTGACACACCCAGGCACATAGTAATGCATACTCTGACACACCCAGCTTCACACTAATGCAGAAACTAACACACCCCTACAAACACTAATGCATACACTGACACATCCAGGCACATAGTAATGCATACTCTGATACACCCAGCTACACACTAATGCAGACACTAACACATCTAGGTACATATTAATGCATACACTGACACATCCTGACACATACTGATACATACACTAACACATACAGGCACACACTGATTCATCCACTGATACACCCAAACACATATAGATGCATACTCTGACACACCCAAGCACACACTGATTCATACGCTGACACACCCAGTCACACACTTATTTATATACTATCACAGCTAGGCACACACTTATCAATACACTGACAAACCCAGGCACAGATTTATACATACAATGACAAACTCAAACACACAGTCATACATACACTGACACAACCAGGCACACAGTAATACATTCACAAACACACCCAAGTAGACATGTATACATACAATAATACACTTATCCATACACTCATAGATACACCTAGACACACCCTCATTTGTACACTGATGTATTCATGTACTCACTAGTGCACACAATGAAATACAGAGGCACACAATAGTAACGGCACAGACAAAACTCTTTATGGAAAATATGACGGTTCTAACAAGAACCTTTTTTATATTTTATTTGTTATCTTTTTTTATATAACCAACTTTTTCTTCTTTCTTATCCTAAAAACTATATTGAATGCAAAAAACTGAACAGAAAGAAATTGTATGCAAAACAATTGCATACAGAATAATAGTACGGGAAACATCCTTTACCCCGCATGATTTACTACGCATACCATTACCCCGCATTTTTTACACCACAAAAATGTTTACAATGCAGGGCTTTACACCGCAAACTATTACAGCGCATTCCCCAAAGTAACGCCCCCGTGGAGTTGGTATAGTGACTGTGTTGTAATGGGGAATGTTTTGTAATAGATTGCGTTGTTCAGCCCTGCGTTGTAAAAGATTTTGCGGTGTAAAAATGCGGGGTAATGGCATGTGGAGTAAAAATGTGCAGGGTAATGCGTCCTATTCAATAGTACTGTTTTTGAACAGTAATAAGAAAAAAATAACAATGATGAATCTTCTCCTTCTCTAACATGGTAATGATGTAATCTGTGTTCTTTACAACCAGCTCTTGGCAGTTGCCACAGTGAATAATCATCTGATTTAGCTCACTGCAGGTTGCTGGAATAGTAAAGTTCCTGCAGGGTTGTCCAAGGCCAGATGTTGATGGACCAGCATGAATTGAAGTAGTTGTTTTCCCTCTCATCATTATTATATCAAATTCTGTTTATTGGATTTTTCTTTAAAATTGATACAGAAATGCAGTACACATGCAACATTTATCAAATGTAAGCCAAGAGTTACAGATCTCACATCTAGGTTATAGCTTGTTCACGAGGTCTTTGGCATAGGAAACTTATATATCGTTACACTCATATCTTGTTGCATTTAGTATTCCGCAGCTGTCCTCCAATACACCCTCCAAAGAGAGTAACATGAAAAGGAACTTAACATACCTAAAAAACCAACAAAACCGTGATGTCATGGTGCAAATAATAATGAGGTGGCCATGAGGGTTGGGCCACTGGGCCCCTACCAAGGCATCCTCCGAGCTGCCCGTTGCCAACTGTGCTGCTGTGGAATTAGATATGGAACAGATTGAGGGCACTAAGCCGTGGGGCGCAAGCCGTCAGTGGAAGCCCTTCCGACAAGTAGCTCACCAGCGGGGATCATATATATTTGAAACCTTTTCTGGTGTCGTCTACTATGTTGGCCATGCGTTCCAGCGCCAACGCCTTCCACAGCCTTGCGTGCCATTGGGTTAAAGATGGTGCCTCTTGTTTTTCCCATGCAGCAGCTACTGCCATTTTAGCAGCCCCCAGGCAAAGCCACATAACAGACCTATCACTCTGTGTTTGGCGTTTCAGGGTTGGGTCTCTCACCTCCAGCAAGGTGTGTTCCAGGGATATAGGAATTGGGTAGCCTAGAATGAGTTTAATTTGGGACAAAATCTCTTTCCAAAAAGGCTGTATGGAGGGACAGTCCCACCAGATATGTTGAAAGTCACCCAGCAGACCACATCCCCGCCAGCACCTATCTGAAGTGTTGGGGAAGATCTTGTGTAGTTTCTGAGGGTATAGGTACCAATCGTACATGATCTTATAGTGCGCCTCCCTGAGATACATCGAGCGGTTAAATTTCACTATATCCTTACTTAAATGCTCCCACTGATTGTCCTCTAGAGGGGTATCCAAGAGTGCATCCCAAAAGCATTTATAACGCGGGGTCGATCTGGGGCTCAGAGCTTGTATGAGAGCATACAGAAAGGAAATGCATCCCTTGGAGATGGACCCAGATTGGGCAAACTTCTACATGGGGAGCAGGTCCCTGGTGGCGGCCAGCCGCACCAGGGGCTGCTGTACCCAATGTTTAAGCTGCAAATAATGGTATTCCTCCTTGGCAGTCAACGCAAATTGTTGCTTGCATTCTTGGAAGGTGAGAAGCTTGCCTTTATTAAATAAATGGGAAATCATGTGGCATCCTCCCTCCCTTCAAGTCTCGAAGGGTCCCTCTTGAAGTGCATGGGGGAAGGCAGCATTAATATGTATGGGTGTGTAGGGGGAAGGAAAGGTAGTTAGCTGTAACCTCCTAGTAAGAACATCCCATACCCGTAATGTGGTGGATGTGGGTTTGCTGATGTAAGCGTTGGGCGGTCTGTCATGTTTTGGTTTCCATAATAAGTCCCAGATGGTGTGACCGGTTATCTGTCTGTTTATATGAAGCCAATGCTTCTCTGAGGCCCGCAGCGACCATTCTGTGATTACGCGCTGCTGAGCCGCCCTGTAGTATCCCTGAAAACCGGCAGTGCCAAGCCCCCTTCTTTTCGTGGCCGCGTGAGCAGACAGTGGGGCAAGCAAGCCCTTTTCCCCAACCAGATAAATTTAGCGAACATTTGTCACAACTCCCAAAAAATATCCTCTTCCACTGGAATGGGCAGCCCCTGAAAGAGGTAAAGCAAGCGGGGGAGTGCATTCATCTTGATAGCATTGATCCTGCCCAGCCAGGGAATGTATGCAGCACTCCATTTACCCAGGTCAATTTTTAACTGGCGTAGGAGGGGAGGGAAGTTGGCCTTGTAGAGATCTGAGATACAGGGGGTGAGCTTGACACCCAAATAGGTAATCTCCTTAGTTGTGCAGCTAAAGGGTGACGTGCCCTCTACCCGCCGCCACTCCTCTTTAGATAGGGACAGATTCAGTAAGAAGGACTTGGCCAAATTAATCTTAAACCCCGCCGCCTGCTCAAACAGCTTGAGCTCCTCCTGGATAGCCAGGAGAGAGATCAATGGTTCTGTGACCGGGAGAGGCACATCATCGGCAAAGAGCGATATCTTATGGTCATCTGTGCCAAATCGTATCCCCCGAATGTCCGGGTTTCCTCTAATTTTATGCGCTAGGGGTTCTATGCTTAAGGCGAAAAGGAGGGGAGACAACGGACATCCCTGCCTCGTCCCGCACGCCAAGCCAAAGGGGGGGAAGCCATGCCATTGACCAGGACCCGGGAACTGGGAGAGTGATAATTGGCGCGAATCATCCCTATAAAGGTCTCATTAAATCCAAAGCGCTGGAGCACTCAAAATAAAAAGGTCCACTCCACGCGGTCAAATGTTTTCTCGACGTCTAGTGAGAGAAGAGCCGCTGGGATGTTTTTCTTCCGGGCCTTCTCGATTATATGGATGATGCGCCGCAAATTATCGTGAGTCTGCTGTCCCTTAATAAAGCCAGATTGGTCCGGGTCAATAAGGCCGGGGAGCACCGATTCGAGGCGCGTGGCCAAGATTTTGGAGTAAATCTTGGAATCTAGGTTCAGAAGAGCTATCGGGCGATAAGAGGAAAAGGCTGTGGGGTCCTTACCAGGTTTGGGAATTACTGCCACAATCGCCTCACCCATGGAGGGGGTGACCCGCTGCGTAGAAGCGATGACGTTAAATAAAATAGTTAGGAAGGGGACCAGCTCCGGTGCGAAGGTACGGTAGAAATGTGCCGTAAAGCCGTCCGGCCCCAGTGCTTTTTGAAGTTTAAGTGCGTCAATCGCCTTCTGCAGTTCCTCAGAGGTTATGGGTTTTGCCAAGTCCTCATTGGTGTTAGCCGGGACCTGTGGAAGGTCTAAGGGATATAAATACCCCATTTGGTCTTGCGCCCGTGGGAGTTCCGAAGTATAAAGAGTACGGTAGAACATCTCGAAGGCCTGCGCTTTCCCCTCCTCTGTCTTATGTGAGACACCCGCGTCATCTACGATAAGTTTTATGTATTCCCTTTCCTGTTTGGCCCTTAGTTGATGTGCGAGCAGGAAGCCCACTTTGTTCCCTCCCTCATACCCCCTGGTCTGTAGGCATAGGATGTTTTTTTCCGCTCTGTTAGTATATATGGCCTGTAGCTTCCCTTTAAGGGCTGTGACTTTCCTCAGCGCCTGGACCGAGGGGCTAGCCTTATGTGCCTGCTCTGCGGACAATAAATCCCGTTCTAACATGAGGCACTCCTCGGGCTGCTGTGTTCTCAAGATAGTAGCCAACTAGATGCATTTACCTCGGACTACTGCTTTAAGGCATCCCAGGTAGTGGAATGGGAAGTAAGTCCAGGGTCATTCTGCTCAAAGAACTCCTTAATAGTTTGCCTGAGGTCATCACGTAAAAGTCTATCCCTGCAGAGAAAGTTGGGAAAATACCAGCGTGCATGTTTGGGACGTGGGTTCGGCCATGGGAGTGTCATCTCAAGGGGGGCATGATCAGACATGCATATCGGGTGGAAGTGTGCTTGCAGCACCCAGGGGAGCAGAGACTGGCTCACAAAGATGTGATTAATGCGGGAGTATGTTCTGTGGGAGTGGGAGAAGAAGGAGTAGTCACGGACGGTGGGATTAGTATCTCTCCATACATCGACCAGGCCCAGGAGTTGGAGTTGTGACTTGAGTGCCTTGCCAAAAACCCCTCCCGCCGCCCTATGTGAATGAGTTGTGTCCAGCCCCTTATCCCAGATGAGGTTGAAGTCTCCCAAGAGGAGTATGTCCCCCTGTGCAAAGTTCTCCAAAGCCATAAGGAAGGAGAGTATAAAGTCCTCCTGGCCCGTATTTGGTGCATAGATAACTGCAAATGAGCACTGCCGGCCCTTTAGATCCCCTCAAACTATAACGTACCTCCCTGCTTTGTCAGCTTTGGTGTCCTGTGCCTGAAACGGGACCCCCGCATGGAAAAGTAGTGCCACCCCGTTCTGTTTTGAGGCGTGAGAGGATCTAAATATAAGAGGATAAGCTTTATGTTTCAAACAATGTTCCTCAGACTTTTTGAGGTGCATTTCCTGAAGGGCCCCCACTTGGACATTATGGTTGAGTAAGTATTTCCAAAAGTGTTGGCGTTTGTTAGGGGAATTTAAGCCCCGGGCATTCTACGTTATAGTCCTAACAGCCATAGGTATTTGGATGGGACTTTGCCTCCCTCCGGACTGAACTCCCGATCCCCCCTCCCTCCCCTCCAGCACATAAACAATATAAAAATGGCACCATGACATCTAACTAAGTTAACAAAACAAAACAAACAATAGGATCGAGTGTGGAGAATCCCCCTCCCAGAGGGGATCCTCCTTACCAGGACAGACTCGAGGAACATAACCATTTCCGTTCCCCCAGCCCCTACAACAACTATTAAGGCATATGCTTTGTGAAGTTGTACAGCCAGCTAGTGGCTATCCCTTAGCTAAGCACCCCAGCATGAGCTATTCAAGTCTGTTAGCCCCGGCGGCATCACAATTGTCCAGGAGATTGCAAGTCCTCCGCTCCAACCACCCTCCCACTGGAATCTCCTTACCGCAGTAGAGACGGGCCTCTCTACACACCACTCACAACAAGCGTAGCTCGTCCATGTGGCCCTGGGGGCCCGGCACCAGACCCAGGGCCACATAAAAGTGACCGGACCCGTGGCTGCCCCACAGTCCCGTGAATTGCAAGTCTTCCACTTCTTCCATCTCTCCATAACAACAGCTGGCTGTCCCCACGGGGTGGGGAGGGGGGGTAGAGTACCCTGTCCGTTGAAGATAGCTTGGTCGTGTGATCCACTGGTCGTGAAGCTCAGTCCGGGTGTTAGTTGGTCCTTCGGCCCACTCTCCGCCATTGGCCGACCCCCAGCCACTCTCGCTGCTTTTCCCCTTCTGTGGCCCTTGAAGTTGCAGCACCATTAGGCACAGGCACCGTGATTCCCAGGATGTCCGCCGTCTCCATCAATTCGGTGCAGTGCACATGTTTGTTTTCCCATTGGAAGGCAATCCCGAACGGGTAGGTCCACCTGTACTTGACCTTCTTCTCTCTCAGGCAGTCGGTGATCGGGCGGAACTGCTGTCGGCGGGCAAGAGTGGCTTGTGCCACATCTTGGTAGAGCGTACACGTGGCGTTCTGAAAGGAGACTTTATCAGTGTTTCTCGCTTTTTGCAGAACCAATTCTTTGATTTTAAATGAGCTGAACTTTGCCAGAACGTCTCGGGGTCTCCTGCCCTCTCCAGGAAGTCGCGGCCCCACTCTGTGTACTCTCTCCAGCTGGATGTCAGGGCCGCCTTCCCCCAAGACCGAGGAGAAGAGGCCCACTATAAAGGCCTCCAGGTCCGGTCCCTCGCAGTCTTCCTCCAGGCCACAGACTCAGATATTATTGCGGCGGGACCTGTTTTCGAAATCCTCGCACTTGAGCACGGTGGCACGTAGCTGACCACTTAAGTCCGCAGATACTTCCTCCAGGGGTTGAATGCGAGCTGTCAATTCTTGGACTTTCGCCTCGAGGTTAAGTGTTCAGGTGCCCACCGAATCCACATCGGCCTGTAAAGACGACAGCTTCTCCCTCATTTCCGCTGGGAACGACTCGAAGGAGGCATCCATGTCAGTCTTGATGTCTGTGCAGAGCTCCTTTATTAATTCCCACAAGGAAGCCAGGAGGACCTCTCTGGTGAGCGCCATTACCCCTGGAGATGGCGTTGATTCTTCACTACTCGCCCCTATACTTGTGGCGGCAAAGTAGTTAGAGACCTTGTTGTTGGGGCCCTTTTTCGGTGGCATAGGTAGATCCTGTGCTTGGTCAGCTCCTGACCGCCTTCGCGTTGCCCTGAACCAGACTGTGCTCTCTTTGTTCTCCAAAGCTGACTGTGGCGCCTCCCAAGGTAGGCCAGTGGGCCCTTTCAATGATTACGGTCCATGCGCTCCTGTTGGGTCTCTGCAAGAGCGGTGCTTTTCTCTGGCTTCACTCAGTGTATGAAAAGACAGAAGGGCTGCTTAGGAATCTCAGTAATACTGCCGGTGATCTCCACTGTTAATCGCAGTGTCTGGCGGCCATATTAGGGTCAGGCAGCAGGCTCCCAGCACTTCGCAGAGGAGTTGGTCCTAGATCCCCTCCATTAGTAGATGCCTCGAGGCAACGGGGCTCCCCATGCCAGATCACTTCTGGACCCTGCTGTCGCACTTGCCTCACCGTCCAGAAGTTGCTGCTAGATGCCCCCACTAACAGACCCAGGGGACGCGCCTTGCCACTGGTGCAATGAGAGGGTTCAGGGCCTCCACCTCTCCCGCATACGTCATCCCTCGCTGGAAGAGGGGATCCCCTCAGCCTCACCTCGTGTCTGCGGGGGCTCCAGTGAACCAGCAGTCCAGAAGCACGTTTTCCCGTGGGTACAGGGTCCGCGATCACCCCGCCGCTGGCTGTTTTTGTGTGGCAACTGCTGGTTCTCAATTGGGGGGGCGTGCAATCTGCAGTGAGTAGCCCGTAGAGCTCAGCACGCCTTCAATCCCCCTCCACTAGCGCGAGCACTCTGCCATTTTGCACCGTATGAATGCCACCATGAGGGAGTCCGCCCGCCGCCTCCGGTGACTCCGAAAATCTCCTGGAGCACAAGCGGAGACCCTTTACCCGTGGCGGCCGTCGAGCCCGACGCTCAGGTCCGTCAATAGGGGCCCCGGGATCTTACCTGATGCATCTCGGAGCGCCCGCAACAGATGTAGCCGCCATTTTCCTCCGCTCACGGCACTAGGCTAGTGCATCACGCTGGAGCTCCTCCGCCGCACCGTGGGGCCACCACCGGGGTTCAGGGCAGTCCCCCACCTTCACCGCACTTTGGGTCGCGCAGTGGAGTGGTCAGGATGTCGGAAAATATGCCTTTTGCCAGGAAAGATACGGGGCCTGGGACGGAGCCGATCAGATTCACGTCTGATCGGCCATGTTAGTTGGCCACGCCCACCTCTCATCATTATTAAATAAGCACGTTCATGGTTGGTCTTCACATGCTTCCACATCGATGATGTACCATAACTATATTTCTTGAGAGGCCCTCTGGAAAGCTGTTTTATACAAAGATTATATTGTACATAGCAAGCAGATATCTTTTTCTCTCCTGATGGCACTGCACAACAGACCCAAACATCACTTTCCTTTCTTGATGATACACCTTCTTCCGCTGGATCACTTGCCTGATCTAGTTGTAGAAAAACAGCTGGAGGATTGCCTTCCGCCATATTTTGTATTTAGGTAAAAGGTTTGCACCTTTTTCCAACAAGAGACAGTCTAAAATTGACAATATTGAGTGTGGACTTATGAAAAAGTTGGGTGTGGTTGAACATTAACCAGAAGGTATATAGCTTTTTTTTTCCACAACGTGCAAATCCACAGATAGCGATGCAGATCTGCGGATTTGCCGCAATGTTAAAACGTCTCATTTGTGCAGGGAAAAATAAACAATGATTTAGAATGTTTGAAATATGTTCACCCTTATGTTATAATCAATTCAGAAGCTCCTGTATTCCTAAAATATTTTTTTTAAATCATGAATCTGAAGACGTGAACAGAACAAAAACCATAGAGAATGATCTGAGGAAAATGAACGGTTCTGAGAGAAATCCGAGGATCCTACGAAATGTTTTACACTCAGAAAAAATACAGTCACGATAGTTATATATAAATTAAAAATACTATATTATTGTTTTATCCCTTCTTCATATTTTGCCCTTATTGTCACTGCTTTGCATTTGATTTTTCTACTCTATTTAGTATATTGCTTCCTTACTTTTGCCTCATTGTTAGTGCTTTCTCCGTGCTATTTTTTGGATTATTTTTAGTACTTTCTAATTGCTTTTACAAAGTTTTTACTAATTTCTCCTTTGTTTTTGTCACATTTACATAGTACCTATTCATTCTTTTTACACTTATACTATAAACTAGGAACAATGGAAGAGATTGGCTAGCCTAGCCTTAGGTAAGTTTCAGTGAGCAACCTAACCACTGCATTTAAGAAACCATAAAAATTCACTGAAATAAACAACGGTTAAATGGACGTTGTAGTTAGGAATTCAAATTTAAAAAATCTTAGAAATTCACTGAAAAAAACAAAGGTTATAGAGATGTTATAGTTAAGCTGACATTTCACTCATAGAAAACCAGGAAAATCAGCAGTAATAGTTAGCTCAGCTAACTATAACTTATGCCCCCAATCCACTGCTTATGACCTCACATATCACATCACTCATGACATGCTCAGTGATATCACTGATGACATCACTGATGACATCTTGAATGAAATCACTGATGACACCATCCACGGAACCACTCACACACCCACTTATATCCCAATATAAGATCTCATATACCCACTCCCACAAAATCAGAAAGTTAGCCGTTCAAAGACACATACAAATGATCACATACTAACTCACTGATCCATAGAACCACTTGCACATCATCTCACTCATACAGCCACTAAAGCAGCCAATAACTCACATATACACCCACTCATGCACCTATACACTGACCAATATAGTCACTCACACATCCAGTCATACAGATCTAAAAACACGTATACACCCAGGCATACACACATACAACCACTCACACACTAAATCAGTCACCCATATAGCTACTCACACATCTACACACTCACCCATGAAGTCACTCACACAACCACTCAATCACCCATGCAATTACTCACACACCCATTCACTTACCCATACATATACCAACACATGTACTCCCTTACCTATACAGTGACTGACACAAGCACATACTTTCCCGCACAATCCCTCTAACACTCACTTACTCATCCATACAGTCACTCCAACACCCACGCAGCCACTCACATACCCACTTACCCATTTATCTACTTGCACACCCATTCATGCACCCATATACACACTCAATTTACTTTCTCATTCACCCTTACAAATACTTATATACCTGTTCAATCACCAATACAGCCACTCATGCACCATCTCATTCACTATTTACAGCCACTGACACACCTGTACACTCATCTATGCAGCCACTCATTCCCCCTCTCCTGCACCCTTACAGACACTTTCAGACCCATTCACTCACCTGTAGAGATACTCACATAGCCACTCATTGCTAATACACCCAAAGACTCACCCACTCACCCATAAAAAATGTACACACTCACTCAATCATGTATACAGTCTGCTTTTTTCTTTCTCTCATAAATTTATTCAGAAACATAAGAGACATCCATAAAAGCATTTGCACAACACATACATAAATATTCAGTTCATACCATTAAAAGAAGGTATAAGCATAAGCAGAGATACATTATCCACATTATTAAACAAACAATTTTACAATTTTCAGTCAAAGTTAAAAATGTATTAAAAAAAGTGTTACAGTATTAAAGTGCACTAGTGCTATGATACTATATATTACGCATTGTGTGCCACATTCTCTTAGTCACATAGATCATTCTACTAAGACACATTAGGTTAAAATGCCTTTTGCCCCCTTTTAGACTCTATCTGATGACATTTTCTTCCTTGCATAAAAAATGGGCCATAAAAAGGATGATATTCCACAGCAAATCCCCAGTCTGTATGTGACAATCTGTCACATACACACTCATTCTTCTTTACACCACTTACAAACCTACTTAGTGACCCATACAGAGACTTCAGGAGCCACTTACCTTAGTATATATGTATGACACCCAGTGATGTCATTTGAGATGTCATTTGAGATGTCATCAGTGATGTCATCAGTGATGTCATTTGAGGTGTCATCAGTGATGTCATGAGTGATGTCACAGACCTTGTCATGAGTGATGTAATATGTGAGCTCATAAGCGGTGCATTGTGGAGGAGTAAGTTATAGTTTGCTCAGCTAACTATAACTGCTGAATTTCTCTGGTTTTGTAAGAGTGAAATGTCAGCCTAACTATAATGTCCCTGTAATCTTTGGTATTTTCAGTAAAAATATATATGAAAAAAAAAATATATATATATATTACCTACTGGCGGTGGCCAGCATCTATTTATAGTTAAGACCTTGCTTCCATTAAAAAGCTGAATTTCAGTTGCCTATATTGTTGGCGCCGGTTGCTGAATCTTCATGAAATTTGGCAAAAGATTTTTCCGGTACTTCACATGAAGTCTATAAAAGTTTCGGGGTGTTTTGTGTAACGGGGGCTGAGAAAAAGGGAGGTCCCAAAACAAATTTTTCCTATGTTAATTCCCATTGGGCCTTAAGACATGACTACAGCCTGAACTGCCAGATGGAATTGCACCATATTTGGCAGGAAGCTAGATCTTGGTACGCAAATTGTAGGTTTTAAGATTTGGTGTAAATCTGTTCAGTAGTTTGGGAGATAATAACCTGAAAAATAATTGTATATCCGGGGACATGGATTACCTACAGAATCAACAGTCCATTTGCTGTAATCGGATTGGCTGCCAACACTTCACATCAGGAAGTGTTGGCTGCCATTTTGGGACTTGGTTTGAGCCGAGTCTCAGAAAAAATGTTAAAAATAATAAAAGGGGGCAGAGTAGAAATACCCTGAGCCCATAGGCCTAGGGATCCCAAAAACATTTGTTTTTTACATTTTTGGATCACGCCAAAATTAAAAAAAAATATGAAGCCTGGGCTCCTGTGCTTCATTGGTAATCGGCCCCTGGGTGGGCCAGGTCACAGGGGCATTTTGGGAATAAAGGAGGGGGGTGCAAGGGCCCCCCTCCTGTGGGCTATTAATTCCCTGGGGACACCACCTCTGTGGGGCTTTTTTATATTAATTAATTAATGCAGGAGAGGCCTGTACAGCCTCCCACGCTATCCTGGGGACCACCACATCCCCGGGGCAACATGCAAAAAAGAAATCGGGGGGGGAGTCTTGGACGCCCCGGGGACCACCACCTTCAAGGGGCTTTTCATTGTTATGGGGTGGTCTCTCCGAATCCCACTGGCCCCGGGATCCACCACCCAGGGCCATGATCACTTTGTAGTGGGGAGGCCTCAGGGACCCTCACCTCCCCACAGCCATCCTCTTTGTAAAAAAAATGGGATGGGTTCTCAGTCCTGGGGACTGCCACATCATGGCATGCCCTACAAATAAGAAAGGAAGGGGTCACATGGCCCCCCTCCTGGAGCCATAGATGGCCCTTGGGACTGCCACCCCGAAGGGCTGGCTCCTGCTATGTCCCAGGGGTGCCCAAACTGGGACATAGTTGTTTGCTGTGGCTTGGCAGGAGCAGTACCGCTCCCACAGAGAAACAGCAAACACTCTGCTTCCAGAAAGTGAGAGCATTGAAAATGCTCTCACTTGCTGGAAGCAAAGCAGAATTCATTTCAAAATTACAGAGATACTTTGACGGTGGACTGCTGTTTCTGCACCTCACATCAGTTTCAATTGCATCAGGTTCCTTGCGCAACAAGCCCTTGCACCAGCCATCAGGTGATGCCTCTGTAAGTCAGATCCTAAGCAAATAGAGGGGTTGGGCGTGCATCAGGTGATGAAGTCCAAGAAGTCCAAAAAGCCAGTATTTAGTTTTTCAAATGAATATTTATTTTCAATCAGTTAGTTCTCACAGAATTGGTGATTTTACGGTCAGCCAATGCGTTTCATTCTCATGATGAGAACTTCGTCAGGGTTCAGTAGGCGAGTGTCTTTTCTTTGAAGTTAAATGGCTTGTCTGGTTCTGGGATCAAAGCCAAAGCATTAGCTACTTGAAAGTTAACTGCAACGCCCTTGACATTCGCAAGGATCAAATCAGCCACTACATCGAACACTCCCACCAGTCTCATCCCCAATTCCACAGCTGCTTCAGGGCCATGCTCATCGTGTACTCGTTAAATTACAGAGGGGAGAACTGTCATGGAAGGAGTGCCGAAACACTTCGCATATACTGCTGCGAACACCTTACCCCAGTTGTTGATTCTGCCACCTCGTGGATCAAGTCTTTTAGCAAACTAATTGTCAAAATCCTGTGTTTTTCCACAGGAGAAGTATTTGGAAAAACTGCCTCCAGCTGGTCAAATTTTTCTGTAAGCCAATAAGGTAAATCATCCTTATTTTGTGGGCGCTTGCCCATCACCGAATTAACCATGATGGGAATTATGGTTACACCGCCCGGTCCAGCTGGATGCGCTGCAACTCCAGGAGGGGCTCCCTGGACGTTGCCTGTAACATACTGTACTAAAGCTCTGTGCACACGTATCAAAGACGTATGCAATTCACGCAGTTCAGTAACCGCAAGCGTCATATAACGCGGATGTGGGGTATACCCGGCCAAGACTGGCCAAGTGGCCCCTTCAATCGATAAGGGGCCTAAACGAATCGGGGTAACCGGTTGTGGGAGGGTGCCATTAAACCAAACACGGTGTTGCCATGCCGTGAGCGGTACTTCAAGAGTCCGATAAGGCCTATAGAGATTAGGAAGAGCGGTGGCTGTATATTCATGGAACACATTATCAGTCCCATCCACCGCCGGGAGGGTGACCCAAGAGTAAAACACCTCAAAGTGGTAAGCAGGATCCGCTTGTATCACAAAGATCAGATCAACACCCACGTCAGGCACTCCATACGCTGTCAAATGAGCCCGGAGCGCTGCGCAACTATGTGCCGCAATGTTGACAGCCATTAAGGCTAAGAATGGTCGACAACCTAGTACGAGGCAGCGCTATATAGGGTTTATAGTAACACCTTTTAAGAACTTCAAGCTTGAAAGAACCTATAAAAACATCAATATAGGAGGTACCACCCTCACACACGCTTCCGGAAACGTATGCGAAAGGTGTTGTGGACAAGCACAAGCACTACTCAAGCGTCTCGCAGATAAGCAGCCCACCACGTTGGTGGCGCCATGTTGTAGGGATTCTGCACATACACAGAGCTATGCACAGGATAATAGGACCTCGGAGTATAGTGGTGAGCCAACCATGCCCCTTAGTACCCACAATCCCAATCCGACTAGCTTTAGCGTGTCATTCGCAGCGCCGCTACCAATGATTAGACAACCCAGAACACGGTCTCTCTCAGGACTCGCGGGAGCAAGAACACTCTTTCATCACTCACTCATACTTGTCCACAACGTGCGTAATAAGAGACACTGTATAGTTTAATATGTTTATTTCAACTATCGTGCTCTAAGATACAGTACACGTGCCAGTACTATCAGCATAATGCATAATGATAAAATAATAAGCATGGTTACAATTCCATAGAATACAAACGGGGACAGCATTTTAAAAAGACAGTGGATATAGGGCTAAATGGACTTACCACCCTCCCCGTGCTAATAACTAGTTTATTATAAATAGAAAACCTCTGGGCTTTGTCTGGCGGACCCTCATACCTCAATATCTAGATGCAAGGTTTACATCATCAGACAAGCACAGCTCTTCTCCCTGGAAAGGTTTTTCTCCAAGTGTCTCCAACATTGAAATCACAATATTAAAAGCACACAAATTTCTCCAGTGCAGCTGCATTCAGTGTTATGTCTAAGTGCGAGGGGCTGACCAGATCAGCAAGAACAAGGGACATTGTTTTTCGACCTTGTACATGTTGTGCAGACGAAACCCACAGGGAACAGGAGAAAAGGTGAAAGGCAGAAAGGCAGACAGTTCTAATATAGCCGGGCACAAGCAGAGGCTGGAAAAACAAAGTCACAAAGTAACGTGCGCAAAAAGGCATCATGGCAGCCAGGCCTAAGCCAACTTAGCAATGCAGACCATGAGGCCACAAACCACATGACACTCCCTATTGTAAATTGACTGGATGAATTGGTATTCCATAATTGGCTCATTTGATTTACCTGTTAGTCCCTAGTATAGTGCACCGTGCGTGCCTAGGGCTGGTAGACCGAATGCTGCTGGTGGGCCTGCAGCGCTGATTGCGCCACCCACAGAAGCAACTTGTAAAGTGTGTCTCAGACCTGCCATCGCAGAGTCTGTGCGCAGTCCAGAACTGCCATTTTTTTGACTGTGAAGTGAACCCACTTCCTAGTCCCTCAGCCTTCCCTTGGCATCATGTAAGTCATCCCTATGGCAGGGTGCATTGTATGTGAAAGGTAGGACCTGCCTTGGTCTGTGTGGCATGTCCTGATAGTGAATTACACTCCATTTAGTTTTTCACTATTGCAAGGCTATCTGTTCCCTTAGGCCAGAATGGGCAGTTTGATTATCACATCCTATAATCCTAGCTGACCCAAGGAACATGTTTGGAAAGTCGAATTTAGTATGCCTGAGCTCAGAATATTAAAGTACATCTTTTAGTGAGGATTATTTTTATATTCTGTGTTTGAAAATACCACTTTTAGAAAGTAGGTATTTTCTTGCCTATGTCTTCCAGTGTGCTCTGCTGTTATGTGTATTGGCTGTCTGGTCTTGGAGGGACAGGGCAGGCTGAGCCCGACCTGGATTGAATAGAGAGATCTGCAGTTGGAGTATGGGGAGGGGTGACCCTTTGATCTGAGCAGGGCTGTGCCTGGCAAGGTGAATGATGGCTCCACCTCCCACTGTGCGTCTGATAGCAGACCCCCTCTTCCTCAAAGGCAGGATGCAGCCTTGTAAACAAAGTGCTCCAAGACCACACCAAACTGGTTCTGGCTGGGTTCAGTGACTTGTGACTTTTGAGAACAAAGACCTGTGGGGTATAAATATCTGTGCCAAAACCCCTACAGGGTGTGTTACTTCTGGATGTCAAGATGAACCTCTGTCCATGTAACTAGAGGGAAAGGACTTTGAAACTTTCATCCATCTTCCTGAAGTAACTACCCAAGGGCCTGATTTGAGCTTGCCTCCTGCCGAAGTCTCAGGGACATTAGACTTCACCCATCAGCCTTCTGAATTCCTATTTAGGGGCGTTCTACTCACAGGTGAGGCTTCTGTCGAGAATTCCAGAGCTTCTGGGTCTACTGCGGGGAACGCGGGCTGAGAATCATCGCTATCGCTATTGTGGGCCGCTGCAGCTTAGGAGCTGTTGTCGCTGAGAGCCCACATTTGTCTGTGCTACAAGAATCATCGCTATCGCTATTGTGGGCCGCTGCACCTGAGGAGCTGTTGCCGCTGAGAGCCCGCATTTGTCTGTGCTACAAGAATCATCGCTATCGCTATTGTGGGCCGCTGCAGCTGAGGAGCTGTTGCCGCTGAGAGCACGCCTTTAATCACCGTCTCAGATTCATCGTGAGTGCACGCCGCAGACCGCTGCAGCTGAGAGCTGTGGCCGCTGCGAGTCCACCTGTCATCATCGCGGCTTCCTCCCGAAGCTGCGTGCCGTGCCCCTTTAAACCTCAGGTACATTGTGCATCACCGGGTCGCGTAGACCCCGGCCTCGAACTAAGTTCGTTTCATACGCTTTTGAGTGCTTTTATTGCCTTTTTAGTGAACTTATATTTACGTGCATTGTGGCTTTTTGATCATATTTGAGCCTTGTGTTAAGCTTATATAAAGATACTTATTTTTCTATAGCTACTTGTGCGGTGTCCCTTTGTGGTGTCTTCACTGCGTTATTGTGTATGGTCATAAATGCTTCACACACTGCCTCTGAGATAGGTCTGTCTGCTCGTGCTACGTTACCACAGCGTTGAGCAGGGGTTATCAAAGGGTGTAGCCCCCTTACTCTGACTTAGGAAGAAGGGTCCCTACTTGGACATTGGCGCCAGCCACTGCCAACTAGAGATCCCCATTTCTAACATTGGTGGTCAGCGGTGAGGATCAGGACTTGCATTTGTGATCCACATACAATAACTGGTATACACTTCTAGTGAGTGCAGACCTAAACGCAACCACATACGTTTTTGATCTTGTTCTATTTTTGATCGTAATTGCCAGTTATGTCTACAATGGGTAAGCCAACAGCCAATGCTTCGGAGGATCTCACCTTTGAGGAAGAGAGGTTAGAAACCTACACTGCCAAACAGCTAAAGTCTTTTTGCAAGCAATTCACCGTCCCTATTGCAGGTCTCTCTAGGTAGGAGGAGTATCAGAAGGCGCTAAAGGCATGATTGGAGGCGAGGGAGTCCCCCTGGAATGGGGGGAGCCTGTGGACGGGGGAGAGAATGCCGGAGGGCAGCAGGATGACGAAGTGGATTTAGTGGGAGGTAAAGCACTCTCCAGTCCAGGTACTAGTGTGTCATCAAAGGGCCTGTCTCCAGAAGAGATGGAGAACAGGGAGAGAGATAGGAGGCATAGTTTGGAGATGGCCAAACTAGAAGGTCAGAAGGACCTAGAGAGTAAAAAGTTGGATATTGAGAATAATAGGTTGGCATTTGAACTTGAGAAAATGAAACTGGAGCATGAGAGAGTATTGAGGGAGGTGGAGATCAAGGCTAAGAGTTTAGAGATCTTCCCCTCTGGTGGCAGCATACCTTTAGTACCTACCGAGAGTAGAGTTTATATACCCAAGGATGTCATCAAGGATTTCCATAAGAGTGAGGATATTGGGCAATGGTTTGCCACCTACGAGATAGCAATGGTGTCCCACCGGGTCCCTGAGAAGGATTGGGGAGCGGGGTTGTGGGGACGCTTTGTGAGTGATGGGAGGGATACCCTGTTGGATCTGCCTGAAGAGAGCAGGATGGTGTATGCCATATGAAAGAGGCCTTGATGACGCTATATGGTTTGACCCCAGAGATGTACAGGCAGAGATTTAGAACCTGTAAGAAGTTAGGGTTGAATATGTGTCTTTTTTTTGCAGAGCAATGGATCGCTGGGTAAAAGGTAGCAAGGTGGAAACTTTTGAACAACTGTATGATTTGTTTGCGTGGGAGCATTTAGCTAGTAAATGTTTTCCAGAGCTACGCCAGCACCTTATTGATAGCAATCTAACTAACCCTAGGAAGCTTGCTGAGGAGGCGGACCACTGGGTGAGCACCCGGGTTCGCAAGGGTCATGTGGGAGACTTCGCCAAAGGGGGGCAGGGTCTCCAGCAGAGAAGTGGGGGGGACAGGGGTAAACAGAGGGAGTTCCAGAGAGGGCCCCAAAGTAATTCCCCAGGGAACCCAGGAGTGGTGTCCCAGTTTCCCCCTGAGAAGAAGCCAGTGCCCCCGACAGGTAGGCCTGTTCATAGGGGGCCCCTTACTTGTTTTAAATGTGGTCAAGTGGGCCACCGGTATTATGATCCCCAGTGTCCCCAGAGGGACCTCAATGCACCACCCCATGCACCAACCCGCAAGCTTGCTAGTGTAGCCCTGGGAGGGGAGGAGATGGGTGCCCAAGGTGGGTGGGATCCCGTTGAATTGACCCTTGTCTCGCTAGGAGACTTTGAGAAGGTCCCTAACCCCACGCTGCCTGATAACACTAAGAAGTACAGGCAGTGGGTGACCATCAATGGCCATAGGGTGGAGGCTCTGAGGGACACCGGAGCAAGTGTGACTGCTGTCAGCTCCCGGTTGGTATCCCCAGAACAGGTTGTCCCCCATGTATTCTGCCCAGTAGTGTCAGCAGACAACTCTGAGAGCCAGTGTGAGGTGGCTCAAGTTCCCTTTGAGTGGGGGGGGGTCTCAGGAACTCTTCAAGTAGCTGTGAGGCCAGCCATGCCGTTAGACTGTCTGTTGGGCAACAATTTAGAGAACTCCCCATGGGCTACGGTGGAGAGGAAATCTCACTTGGAAATGTTGGGTCTGCCTGAGTGGGCGTGCGTGAGCACTCGGTCCATGGCAGCCAGTAAGGACGTTCAGAAGGATCTGGAGCCTGAAAGTATGGCCCAGGCCCCTGCCTTAAAGAGAAGGGGTAGGGGGTGCGGGAAACCGGCCCCCATAGTTCCCACGGTCCAGGAGGGAGCAGACCTTGAGGGGGATGCCCTGGAGCCTACAGGGGAACAAGTAGCCAAACTGGGGGACCTGCCTGGGCTGACCCAGTGGCAGCAGGAAGGAGGGCCCACCAGGGAGGAATTTTGTGAACAGCAGAGAACGTGCCCTTCTCTTGAGGGGCTGCGGCGACAGGCTGCAGCCCAGGCAGCAGATGATCAGACATGGTCACATCTGATCTATTGGGAGAATGACCTCCTTTACAGCGAGCCTAAGGTTGATGAGCCTGGGTCAGCCCATGTGCTGGTGGTATCCCAGTGCTTCAGAGCCTTCCTACTGGGGTTGGCTCATGATGTGCCATTGGCAGGACATCTGGGGCAGACCAAGACCTTCGAGAGGCTGGTCACCCACTTTTATTGGCCCCAGATGCGCAGGAGCTCAGATGCTCACTGAAGGACATGTGAAACTTGCCAGGCAAGTGGGAAGAGTGGGGGGAAGATCAAAGCCCCACGCCAGCCCTTTCCAGTTGTCAGTACCCCATTCGAGAGAGTGGGCATTGACATTGTGGGGCCTCTGGACCCCAAGACAGCCATGGGCAACAGGTTCATCCTGGTCTTGGTGAACCATGCCACCTGGTACCCTGAAGCCATCCCACTCCGGACAGTGATGGCCCCCGTGGTGGGACGTGCACTGATGGGGATTTTCTCCTGTGTGGGGTTCCCCAGAGAAGTGGTGTCTGATAGGGGTACTAACTTCATTTCCAAATATATAAAGTCCCTGTGGGAGGAGTGTGGGGTAACTTATAAGTTTACCACTCCTTACCACCCCCAAGGTAATGGGCTGGTTGAGAGATTCAACCGGACCCTCAAAGGCATGATTATGGGTCTAGAAGAGTCCATGAGGCATAAGTGGGACGTCCTCTTGCCATGCCTGTTGTTTTCTTACCATGAGGTGCCACAGAAGTCCCTAGGGTTCAGCCCCTTTGAACTACTCTATGGTCACCCAGTAAGAGGGCCTCTGAGTTTGGTCAAGGAAGGCTGGGAGCAACTCCCAGGAAACCTCCCCAGGATGTGTTTAGTTACATGCTGGCCTTCAGGAACCAGACTCGGCATTTCAGAAAGTTTGCTGAGGCAAATCTGGAAGCCAGCCAGGAAGAGATGAAACGTTGGCACGATCAGAATGCCACTCTGATTGAGTTTCAGCCTGGTCAAAAGGTTTGAGTCATGGCCCCAGTGGAGCCCTGTGCGCTCCAAGATAAGTGGACCGGACCATTTGAGGTGGTGGAGCGCAAGAGTCCTGTTACCTACTTGGTGGACTTGCGGTCTCCCCGGAACTCCTTGCGGGTCCTGCATGTCAACCGCCTGAAGCCCCACTTTGAGAGGTCTGAAGTGGGCATGCTCCTGGCCACAGATGCTGGGATGGAGGAGGAGAGTGAGCCTCTTCCTGACCTCCTGTGTGCAAAGGAGCAAGATGGGTCAGTGGAGGGTGTGGTCCTCTCCACCACACTGACCCCTGAGCAGCAGAGTGATTGTCGCCAACTGTTGGGACAATTCAGTGATCTGTTCTCCCTGGTGCCTAGTGTCACTGATTGGTGTGTCCATGAAGTGGACACTGGGGACAGTCCTCCTGTTAAGCACAAGGCTTACCGAGTGACTGACCGGGTTAGGGCATACATTAAGGAGGAGGTTTCCAAAATGTTTGCTTTAGGGGTGGTTGAGTCCTCTAGCAGCCCTTGGTCCAGCCCAGTGGTCTTGGTACCAAAAGCTGCAGCGCCTGGTGCCACTCCAGAACTTCGGTTCTGCGTGGACTACTGAGGTCTCAATTCAGTCACAAAGACTGACGCGCTCCCCATCCCCAGACCTGATGAGCTCATAGATCGGCTAGGGGCTGCAAGGTACCTCAGCACGTTTGATTTGATGTCTGGGTATTGGCAGATTGCCTTGACTGATGGGGCAAAGGAGAGGTCAGCATTCTCCACACCAGATGGGCACTACCAGTTCCGGGTGATGCCCTTTGGGATGAAGAATGCCCCTGCCACCTTTCAGAGGTTGGTCAACAGGGTGTTGGTTGGGCTGGAGGATTTCAGTGCCGCCTACCTGGATGACATTGCAGTGTTTAGTTCCTCATGGGAGGACCACCTGCACCACCTCTGGGAAGTATTGATGGCACTGCGAAGGGCAGGCCTCACAATCAAGGCCAGTAAGTGCCAGATTGGGCAGGGTGGAGAGGTGTGGTGCAGCGGCCAGGGCAGCTGACTTCGGAGCACAGTGTTCACGGTTCGATCCCTGGCTCCGGCGGCAGCTCAGCTCAGCACCATGTGACTCTGGGCAATAGCTCACTTAATTTCCACTACGGCCCCCAGCGCCTTGAGACCCGTAAGGGTGAGTAGCTGCGCTACATAAAAACGGACTTACATTTGGTTCTGTGGTGTACTTGGGACACCAGGTTGGGAGCGGCCAGGTGGCGCCCCTACAGCCCAAGATTGAAACCATCCTGGCTTGGGAAACCCCAAAGACCCAGGCACAGGTGCGAGCCTTTTTAGGACTCACAGGTTATTACAGGAGGTTTGTCAAGGGGTATGGCAACATTGTTGCACCCTTGACTGAGCTGACTTCTAAGAAGCAGCCAAAGATTGTGAACTGGACTGACACCTGTCAGGAAACTTTTGACGCCCTGAAGACTGCCATGTGCACAGTGCCTGTACTTCAGGCGCCCAACTTTGCAAAATAATTTGTTGTCCAGACAGACGCTTCAGAGCATGGTGTGGGGGCTGTTCTGTCACAGATCAATGAAGAGGGCCTAGACCAACCGGTAGCCTTCATTAATAGGAGGTTACTTCCACGGGAACAGAGGTGGAGTGCAATTGAGCGTGAGGCATTTGCTGTGGTCTGGGCACTGAAGAAGCTGAGGCCATACCTGTTTGGGACTCACTTCCGGGTTCAGACGGACCACAGGCCCCTCAGATGGTTGATGCAGATAAAGGGTGAGAATCCAAAGTTGTTGAGGTGGTCTATTTCCCTACAGGGGATGGAGTTTATGGTGGAACACCGCCCTGGTACAGAACACACCAATGCTGATGGTCTGTCCAGATTTTTCCGCCTTAGTGATGAGAACCCCCAAGTGGGTGGGTGTAGGAAGGTGGAATCTGACTATATGGTTGCCCCCACTTTTTTTATGGTGTTTTGCTGGTTTATGACTTAGTTGGACTGGGATCCTGCTATTCAGGGCCCCAGTCTATCTGCTTTCTCTGTAAAAAGGTTTCCATGTGCCTTAGGCCCATCACTGATTGGAATCTGGAGTGCCCTTATAAGTCCCTAGTATATGGTATACTATGTACCAAGGGCATAGGTACCTCAGAGGCCTGCCAGGGGCTGCAGCATGTATTATGCCACCCCTGGAAGGCCATCCAAACTGACACCACAGGTCTGCTACTGCAGCCTGGGTAAGGTGGTGCACGCACCTCTTACTGTGATATAGGTTACCTATATCACTAAGTACATACACACATATAAACCTATAAGTCACTCCTAAGGCAGGCCTTATCAATCCTAAAGGCAGAGTGCATGGTTCCTATGTGAGAGGGTGCCCTGCATGAGCAGGGCCCCTCTGCAGTGTTCGGAGACCCTTCTCTGATGCTGTTTGTAGTGCAGCCTGACCATATACTCTTAAGCGCATTATAACCTCGCGTTAAATGCTAACTTTGGAATGGCTGCACCTAAACATGTCGTGTTTGGTGTCAAACATCTTGGAATACTACCCCCCCACCAATTCTGGTGGCGGGGGTAGCATTCCACCCTTCTAGAGGGAGAGACATGTTAACCCTGGCTAGCCCGGTAACTTCTTTCCAAAGCCCTGGCATCACAAAATGGATGCTGCTGCCACAGACACGAGTCTGGCCTCCTGCTGCTGGACGAAACTCCGGCAGGGGAGGCCTGGACAATAGGTTTCCTGTCCCAGGGAGGTGTGACCACCTCCCCAGACAGGATAATGTGTATTGGGGCTGGGCGGGAGCACTTTCTGGTGCTTTGAAAGCCTGCACTGGGGGCACACTTGGTGTCCCTGTGCATACCCCAGTTCAAACCGGATTAGGGGCTTGCAGCCCCTGCTTTGGCGCGAACTGGACAAAGGGAAAGGGGTGTAGCCACCCCTCTGCCCTGACCCACCCATAGGTGGGGCCACAGAGTAGTCCAACCCCTATCCTTAGTATAAGTATAGGAACCCAGTCCTTAGGACTTTAGATTATCCCTGGACGAAACTCTGAAACTGAATCCTGGACCTTCGATGCTCTACTCATGATTAGAGGACAGAAGAATCTCCCTTGGGGTCAAGGAGTGACTCCCCTGCTTGGCAGGCACCAAAGAAGCATCTGTCCGGTTCGCATTTCTGAAGCTCCCGTCGGACGCCGAAGTCATCGCATCACCAGAGGTAGATTCTCAGACTTCCCTGAGGCTGCCCTGAGTCCCCAGCAAAGCTGAGGCCCGTGGCTATCGTGGGTGACTTGAGACCACGACCCCTGGACACCAAGCATATTTGCAAGTGCATCCTCTTCTGGGTATCCCAAGAAGTCGTACTTTGGGCTCCGAGTAGCCCTAGCCTTCAGCACCACCTGCTCCGAAGATCACTGGCCCCCACTCCACGAGTGTCCTGTAAGCCAGATCCACGTGCGGTGTCATGAGGCTCCTTCACGGTCGCTAGCCCGTTGGCTAGTAGCCCTTAACGAAGGCCAATCTTTTCCTAACTTGGCATCCTGGTTGCTCCAGGCCTGCCCTCACTTACCCTCGCTGGGTGAGTTCCCCAGACCTTGCTGGTCTGCACCATCGACGATCTTCCTCTGCATCGAGACTTGCCGTTGCCAAGGCTTGTTGGGTCTAATCCGGTTGTCGACACCTCAGCACTCGACAGACATCGTGTACCAGCCCGAATCCTGCTCCTGGTTGCCGACAACGCCTCCTGGACCTCGTGGCTGAAGAGTCAAGACGACTGTCAACGCACCTGAAGCACTCGACATCGGTGGGCATCTGTCCATCGCCTTCCTGGTCACTGGCTAGTGACCCAGACTCTGTCCCCTCTGCTTTCAGGTTCTTCAGAACTCCGATCCACTCTTGGATCCACCCGGACACTTTTCACTTGGTCGCCAGCAGCACTTTGCAGCAGATCGCCATTCAAATCGACGACGAAACCCGACCCCGAAAGGCACCTATGCACCCGGCTTCCCTGGGTGAGTACTCCGGTGCTCCCGTGGGTAGAGACTCTTCAAAGTCCTAGATCTCAAAGGGTTTTGTCCTAGTCCTCTTTTAAGTGTCCCTTTGGCACATATTAGAGTACACCAAGACAGTGTGAGGGGAAGTGACATCAGTTGTGCAAAGGTATACTTCATTAGGATTTCCAACCCTACCCAAGTCAGTGTGACTAGGTCATTGCTACCACAGTACACAATCATGAGGCCAGGAAATTCAAAATGCTTTTAACCAAAGGCAGTAGTTGGTGCCACTTTAATCCTCTCTGTGTAAACCATTTAATATCCAAATTATGCAAACCCAAGTCTTTGTCAATACCTCTGTCTAAAGCATACTTTGTGCCCCAGAAAACATAGCTGTGACCTACAATTTATACTACATGCATTTTGAAGGCAGGTGTGCTAGGAATCAGAAGATATCTGCAGCTGAATATGACAGTTAATATAATGAAAGGCATCTATAATGGTGGACACAATGTGGTTTAAAATAAGGAGATAAGTCATAGGGTGTTCAAAGACATTGTCTACCTAAAGATAGGATGCATCTTAGTTTGTAAAATAACTATTTTTCTGATTGGTTGTAAGAAAATATTGAAAGGTATAATGAAAGGGATTAGCTAATATTTTGAAGTAGTCAACCACACCTGCTACTGTTGAATTGGAAGCTAGTGTGCTGCAGTTAAAAATATGGTGAACTTTTGACTTACTATTACAGTTGAATTTTTCTGAAACTGGTTCTATGGAAACTGAGGTGAAACAGTGTGGGGGAAGGGTTTAAAGTAGAGTGTTCTTTTAAAATATAACATGGAGTATTATATATATGGTTTATGTTTGAAAACTTAGGGCCTGATTCACAAAAGTAAACTGAGACTAAAGTCTAACTTTACGACTTTCGGTTTTCAAAAGGGCATTTAGGAGTAGTAAAGTTAGACTTTTGTCTCAGTTAAACATATGTTTTACTTAAGTAAAACCTAAGATCAAAACTTAAGTTTATCTGGGACAAAAGTCTAACTTTACTACTCCTAAATGCCCTTTGTGAATACCGAAAGTCGTAAAGTTAGACTTCTGTATCAGTTTAATTTTGTGAATCGGGCCCATTATTTTTCCAATGAAGTAGTATGTTAAAAAGTGATATGTTGTTAAAAAATAATAGTAGTATTATTGGAAATGGGTTTTAGAACTCCCGTAAGGGTTTGCAACTCCATTGCAACATTACACTGGGGGTTACGCTGGGGGCGGATGCGGAGTCGCGACTCCAATAAATTACACAACCAGATTGGGCTTCTTTAGAAGAGACTAATGAAGGGTTAATATGACTACCCAATAGAAAATGGTTTTAGAGTTTGAAAAAAATGAAGGGAATATTTTGATTTGTTATTAACATTCATTTCTGTTGAAAATGAGAGGGGAAGTTTACCATTACTGGATCTTCTTAATTCAGAGTGGTACATCACCTTTATTGTGTGGAAAATAAAATTATCTAAGAATTTACGATAATTTCAGAATCTTCAGCAGGATTTCACAGATAAGTTACAGATGTGTCAGGAGTGTGATCTATGGCGTAGGAGTCCTTAAGTGATTGTAACTAATGTTATAACTATGAGATGAACTGTTCATAAAAGTTGAGAAGTATTTCACCCCAAAAAAAATATTGTATTAACTGTGTCTTGTATTAGAGTAAATAATGGTACATGTATGTTGTTTGATATCTGTAGAGTAACACATAGTTATATATAATGAGATGAACAGTTAAATATGTAATAGTGTACATGTACTAAAGTGTTATTTCTATAGCTAAGTAAAATAGCTAATATGCGTGAGGTGTGGTACAGTACAGACTATGACGGGTGGAAGAAGCAGTAAAAATACTAGATATGTGGAAAGGAACTGAGAGTAGCAAGATAGTCATACACAAAAGTTACTCTTTCATCTTGGTTTAGGACAGGTACTGGAAAACCCAATGGCTCAATCAAACTGGTAGAGAAATGTGAGGTTCAAAACATGTTGGTAAGTGTATTAACCTCTATCCTAGTCCATATAACTTTCCACAAAGGTACACTGCAAGTAGGCCGTAGATAGTGATGTGTGTGCTTGAAACTGAAAGCACGTTCTGTCAAGTTTGAATGTCTGACTGCTACCATGTCTAAGGTATGTCTGTACTTCTACATGTAGTCTGACACAAGTGGTGCCGTTCATGACCCAAACTTAAAAACTATACTTTCTATCACACCCCTAGACAGATATTGTCAGAGCTACTTTACTTTTCAGTCCAAGCAGCATAGATCTCCTTGCTAGGTAGGCCTCATGGAAGCACTTGAACACACAGCTTCATCCCTGGCTGCCTTGAATAATAATCAGAAAGTGATCCATGTAGCTTCTTCTACACATATTTACAGAGAATACAATGTGAAACCGAGGTAGTCTTGTACCTATAGGCTAATTTACATGTTTCATCTCACACTTAAAAGGCACTGACACAGTCATTAAGGTGTGTTGAAAGATGCTGACACTAATAAGAGTGGCATGATAGGAGACCGTCTTGCATTTTGGGTTAGGACAGGCACTGTGAGCTCCATCTCTCTAATGAAACTGGTAGAGAAATGTGAGGTTTAAAACATGTTACCAAGTGTATTAACCCCTATCCTAGTCCATATATATCTCCACAAAGGTACATTGCAAGTAGGGCATAGATAGCCATGTGTCTGCTTAAAACTGAAAGCATATTCTGTCAAGTTTGAATGTCTGACTGCTATCATGTCTCAGGTATGTTTATATTTTATGTGTAGTTTGACACGTGCAGTAGAGCTGATGCACCTAACTTAAATACTATACAGTCTATCATACCACTAGACAAATATTGTCAGAGCTACTTCACCTTTCATTCCCAGAAGCACAGATCTGTTTGCTAAGCAGGCCTTATGGAAGCATTTGAACACACAGCTTCATCCCCGGCTGCCCTGTATAATAAGCAGAAAGTGATTCATGCAGCTTCTTCTACACATATTTACAGAGGATACGATGTGAAACAGTGTCAGTCTTGTACCTATAGGCTACTTTACATGTGGCATCTCACACTTAAAAGGCACTGACACAGTCATTGAGGTGTCTAGAAAGATACTGACACTGATAAGAGTGGCATGAGAGGAGACGGCCTTTCATTTTGGATTAGGCCTGGCATTGCAAGCTCTGACTCTCTAATGAAACTGGTAGAGAATTCTGAGTTTTAATACATGTTGTTAAGTGTATTAACCTCTATCATAGTCCATATAAGTCTCTGAAAAGATACACTGCCTGTAGGCCATAGATAGCGATGACGCTGCTTGAAACTGAGAGCGTATTCTGTCAAGTTTGAATGTCTGACTGCTACCATGTCTCAGGTATGTCCGTACTTCTACATGTTGTTTGACATGTGTGGTGCAGCTGATGAGTCTAACTTAAAAATTATATGTTCTATCATACTACTAGACAATTATTGTCAGAGCTAATTTACCTTTCAGTACAAGAAACACAGATCTGTTTGCTAGGCAGGCCTCATGGAAGTTCTTTTAAAATATAACATGGAGTATTATATATATGGTATATGTTTGAAAACTTAGGGCCTGATTCACAAAAGTAAACTAAGATTAAAGTCTAACTATACGACTTTCGGTTTTCACAAAGGGCATTTAGGAGTAGTAAAGTTAGACTTTTGTCTCAGTTAAACATATGTTTTACTTAAGTAAAACCTAAGATCAAAACTTAAGTTTATCTGGGACAAAAGTCTAACTTTACTACTCCTAAATGCCCTTTGTGAATACCGAAAGTCGTAAAGTTAGACTTCTGTATCAGTTTAATTTTGTGAATCGGGCCCATTATTTTTCCAATGAAGTAGTATGTTAAAAAGTGATATGTTATTAAAAAATAATAGTAGTATTATTGGAAATGGGTTTTAGAACTCCCGTAAGGGTTTGCAACTCCATTGCAACATTACACTGGGGGTTACGCTGGGGGCGGATGCGGAGTCGCGACTCCAATAAATTACACAACCAGATTGGGCTTCTTTAGAAGAGACTAATGAAGGGTTAATATGACTACCCAATAGAAAATGGTTTTAGAGTTTGAAAAAAATGAAGGGAATATTTTGATTTGTTATTAACATTCATTTCTGTTGAAAATGAGAGGGGAAGTTTACCATTACTGGATCTTCTTAATTCAGAGTGGTACATCACCTTTATTGTGTGGAAAATAAAATTATCTAAGAATTTACGATAATTTCAGAATCTTCAGCAGGATTTCACAGATAAGTTACAGATGTGTCAGGAGTGTGATCTATGGCGTAGGAGTCCTTAAGTGATTGTAACTAATGTTATAACTATGAGATGAACTGTTCATAAAAGTTGAGAAGTATTTCACCCCAAAAAAATATTGTATTAACTGTGTCTTGTATTAGAGTAAATAATGGTACATGTATGTTGTTTGATATCTGTAGAGTAACACATAGTTATATATAATGAGATGAACAGTTAAATATGTAATAGTGTACATGTACTAAAGTGTTATTTCTATAGCTAAGTAAAATAGCTAATATGCGTGAGGTGTGGTACAGTAGAGACTATGACTGGGTGGAAGAAGCAGTAAAAATACTAGATATGTGGAAAGGAACTGAGAGTAGCAAGATAGTCATACACAAAAGTTACTCTTTCATCTTGGTTTAGGACAGGTACTGGAAAACCCAATGGCTCAATCAAACTGGTAGAGAAATGTGAGGTTCAAAACATGTTGGTAAGTTTATTAACCTCTATCCTAGTCCATATAACTTTCCACAAAGGTACACTGCAAGTAGGCCGTAGATAGTGATGTGTGTGCTTGAAACTGAAAGCACGTTCTGTCAAGTTTGAATGTCTGACTGCTACCATGTCTAAGGTATGTCTGTACTTCTACATGTAGTCTGACACAAGTGGTGCCGTTCATGACCCAAACTTAAAAACTATACTTTCTATCACACCCCTAGACAGATATTGTCAGAGCTACTTTGCTTTTCAGTCCAAGCAGCATAGATCTCCTTGCTAGGTAGGCCTCATGGAAGCACTTGAACACACAGCTTCATCCCTGGCTGCCTTGAATAATAATCAGAAAGTGATCCATGTAGCTTCTTCTACACATATTTACAGAGAATACAATGTGAAACCGAGGTAGTCTTGTACCTATAGGCTAATTTACATGTTTCATCTCACACTTAAAAGGCACTGACACAGTCATTAAGGTGTGTTGAAAGATGCTGACACTAATAAGAGTGGCATGATAGGAGACCGTCTTGCATTTTGGGTTAGGCCAGGCACTGTGAGCTCCATCTCTCTAATGAAACTGGTAGAGAAATGTGAGGTTTAAAACATGTTACCAAGTGTATTAACCCCTATCCTAGTCCATATATATCTCCACAAAGGTACATTGCAAGTAGGGCATAGATAGCCATGTGTCTGCTTAAAACTGAAAGCATATTCTGTCAAGTTTGAATGTCTGACTGCTATCATGTCTCAGGTATGTTTATATTTTATGTGTAGTTTGACACGTGCAGTAGAGCTGATGCACCTAACTTAAATACTATACAGTCTATCATACCACTAGACAAATATTGTCAGAGCTACTTCACCTTTCATTCCCAGAAGCACAGATCTGTTTGCTAAGCAGGCCTCATGGAAGCATTTGAACACACAGCTTCATCCCCGGCTGCCCTGTATAATAAGCAGAAAGTGATTCATGCAGCTTCTTCTACACATATTTACAGAGGATACGATGTGAAACAGTGTCAGTCTTGTACCTATAGGCTACTTTACATGTGGCATCTCACACTTAAAAGGCACTGACACAGTCATTGAGGTGTCTAGAAAGATACTGACACTGATAAGAGTGGCATGAGAGGAGACGGCCTTTCATTTTGGATTAGGCCTGGCATTGCAAGCTCTGACTCTCTAATGAAACTGGTAGAGAATTCTGAGTTTTAATACATGTTGTTAAGTGTATTAACCTCTATCATAGTCCATATAAGTCTCTGAAAAGATACACTGCCTGTAGGCCATAGATAGCGATGACGCTGCTTGAAACTGAGAGCGTATTCTGTCAAGTTTGAATGTCTGACTGCTACCATGTCTCAGGTATGTCCGTACTTCTACATGTTGTTTGACATGTGTGGTGCAGCTGATGAGTCTAACTTAAAAATTATATGTTCTATCATACTACTAGACAATTATTGTCAGAGCTAATTTACCTTTCAGTACAAGAAACACAGATCTGTTTGCTAGGCAGGCCTCATGGAAGTTCTTTTAAAATATAACATGGAGTATTATATATATGGTATATGTTTGAAAACTTAGGGCCTGATTCACAAAAGTAAACTAAGATTAAAGTCTAACTATACGACTTTCGGTTTTCACAAAGGGCATTTAGGAGTAGTAAAGTTAGACTTTTGTCTCAGTTAAACATATGTTTTACTTAAGTAAAACCTAAGATCAAAACTTAAGTTTATCTGGGACAAAAGTCTAACTTTACTACTCCTAAATGCCCTTTATGAATACCGAAAGTCGTAAAGTTAGACTTCTGTATCAGTTTAATTTTGTGAATCGGGCCCATTATTTTTCCAATGAAGTAGTATGTTAAAAAGTGATATGTTATTAAAAATAATAGTAGTATTATTGGAAATGGGTTTTAGAACTCCCGTAAGGGTTTGCAACTCCATTGCAACATTACACTGGGGGTTACGCTGGGGGCGGATGCGGAGTCGCGACTCCAATAAATTACACAACCAGATTGGGCTTCTTTAGAAGAGACTAATGAAGGGTTAATATGACTACCCAATAGAAAATGGTTTTAGAGTTTGAAAAAAATGAAGGGAATATTTTGATTTGTTATTAACATTCATTTCTGTTGAAAATGAGAGGGGAAGTTTACCATTACTGGATCTTCTTAATTCAGAGTGGTACATCACCTTTATTGTGTGGAAAATAAAATTATCTAAGAATTTACGATAATTTCAGAATCTTCAGCAGGATTTCACAGATAAGTTACAGATGTGTCAGGAGTGTGATCTATGGCGTAGGAGTCCTTAAGTGATTGTAACTAATGTTATAACTATGAGATGAACTGTTCATAAAAGTTGAGAAGTATTTCACCCCAAAAAAATATTGTATTAACTGTGTCTTGTATTAGAGTAAATAATGGTACATGTATGTTGTTTGATATCTGTAGAGTAACACATAGTTATATATAATGAGATGAACAGTTAAATATGTAATAGTGTACATGTACTAAAGTGTTATTTCTATAGCTAAGTAAAATAGCTAATATGCGTGAGGTGTGGTACAGTAGAGACTATGACGGGTGGAAGAAGCAGTAAAAATACTAGATATGTGGAAAGGAACTGAGAGTAGCAAGATAGTCATACACAAAAGTTACTCTTTCATCTTGGTTTAGGACAGGTACTGGAAAACCCAATGGCTCAATCAAACTGGTAGAGAAATGTGAGGTTCAAAACATGTTGGTAAGTTTATTAACCTCTATCCTAGTCCATATAACTTTCCACAAAGGTACACTGCAAGTAGGCCGTAGATAGTGATGTGTGTGCTTGAAACTGAAAGCACGTTCTGTCAAGTTTGAATGTCTGACTGCTACCATGTCTAAGGTATGTCTGTACTTCTACATGTAGTCTGACACAAGTGGTGCCGTTCATGACCCAAACTTAAAAACTATACTTTCTATCACACCCCTAGACAGATATTGTCAGAGCTACTTTGCTTTTCAGTCCAAGCAGCATAGATCTCCTTGCTAGGTAGGCCTCATGGAAGCACTTGAACACACAGCTTCATCCCTGGCTGCCTTGAATAATAATCAGAAAGTGATCCATGTAGCTTCTTCTACACATATTTACAGAGAATACAATGTGAAACCGAGGTAGTCTTGTACCTATAGGCTAATTTACATGTTTCATCTCACACTTAAAAGGCACTGACACAGTCATTAAGGTGTGTTGAAAGATGCTGACACTAATAAGAGTGGCATGATAGGAGACCGTCTTGCATTTTGGGTTAGGCCAGGCACTGTGAGCTCCATCTCTCTAATGAAACTGGTAGAGAAATGTGAGGTTTAAAACATGTTACCAAGTGTATTAACCCCTATCCTAGTCCATATATATCTCCACAAAGGTACATTGCAAGTAGGGCATAGATAGCCATGTGTCTGCTTAAAACTGAAAGCATATTCTGTCAAGTTTGAATGTCTGACTGCTATCATGTCTCAGGTATGTTTATATTTTATGTGTAGTTTGACACGTGCAGTAGAGCTGATGCACCTAACTTAAATACTATACAGTCTATCATACCACTAGACAAATATTGTCAGAGCTACTTCACCTTTCATTCCCAGAAGCACAGATCTGTTTGCTAAGCAGGCCTCATGGAAGCATTTGAACACACAGCTTCATCCCCGGCTGCCCTGTATAATAAGCAGAAAGTGATTCATGCAGCTTCTTCTACACATATTTACAGAGGATACGATGTGAAACAGTGTCAGTCTTGTACCTATAGGCTACTTTACATGTGGCATCTCACACTTAAAAGGCACTGACACAGTCATTGAGGTGTCTAGAAAGATACTGACACTGATAAGAGTGGCATGAGAGGAGACGGCCTTTCATTTTGGATTAGGCCTGGCATTGCAAGCTCTGACTCTCTAATGAAACTGGTAGAGAATTCTGAGTTTTAATACATGTTGTTAAGTGTATTAACCTCTATCATAGTCCATATAAGTCTCTGAAAAGATACACTGCCTGTAGGCCATAGATAGCGATGACGCTGCTTGAAACTGAGAGCGTATTCTGTCAAGTTTGAATGTCTGACTGCTACCATGTCTCAGGTATGTCCGTACTTCTACATGTTGTTTGACATGTGTGGTGCAGCTGATGAGTCTAACTTAAAAATGATATGTTCTATCATACTACTAGACAATTATTGTCAGAGCTAATTTACCTTTCAGTACAAGAAACACAGATCTGTTTGCTAGGCAGGCCTCATGGAAGTTCTTTTAAAATATAACATGGAGTATTATATATATGGTATATGTTTGAAAACTTAGGGCCTCATTCACAAAAGTAAACTAAGATTAAAGTCTAACTATACGACTTTCGGTTTTCACAAAGGGCATTTAGGAGTAGTAAAGTTAGACTTTTGTCTCAGTTAAACTTATGTTTTACTTAAGTTAAACTTAAGATCAAAACTTAAGTTTATCTGGGACAAAAGTCTAACTTTACTACTCCTATATGCCCTTTGTGAATACCGAAAGTCATAAAGTTAGACTTCTGTATCAGTTTACTTTTGTGAATCGGGTCCATTATTTTTCCAATGAAGTAGTATGTTTAAACGTGATATGTTGTTAAAAAATAATAGTAGTATTATTGGAAATGGGTTTTTGAACTCCCATAAGGGTTTTCAACTCCATCACAACATTACACTGGGGGTTGTGCTGGGCGCGGCTACGGAGTCGTGACTCAAATAAGTTACACAACCAGATTGGGCTTCTTTAGAAGAGACCAATGAAGAGTTAATATGACTATCCAATAGAAAGTGGTTTTAGAGTTTGAAAAAAATGAAGGGAATATTTTGATTTGTTATTTACATTCATTTCTGTTGAAAATGAGAGGGGTAATTTACCATTACTAGTTCTTCTTAATTCAGAGTGGTACATCACCTTTATTGCGTGGAAAATAAAATTATCTAAGAATTTACGATAATTTCAGAATCTTCAGCAGGATTTCACAGATGAGTTACAGATGTGTCACGAGTGTGATCTATGGTGTAGGAGTCATTAAGTGATTGTAACTAATGTTTTAACTATGAGATGAACTGTTTATAAAAGTTGAGAAGTATTTTACCAGAAAAAGAAATATTGTATTAACTGTGTCTTGTATTAGAGTAAGTAATGGTGTATGCATGTTGTTTGATATCTGTAGAGTAACACATAGTTATATATAATGAGATGAACAGTTAAATATGTAATAGTGTACATGTACTAAAGTGTTATTTCTATAGCTAACTAAAATAGCTAATATGCGTGAGGTGTGGAACAGTAGATACTATGACGGGTGGAGGAAGCAGTAAAAATACTAAATATGTGGAAAGGAACTGAGAGTAGTAAGATAGTCATACACAGAAGTTACTCTTTCATCTTGGTTTAGGACAGGTACTGGAAAACCCAATGGCTCAATCAAACTGGTAGAGAAATGTGAGGTTCAAAACATGTTGGCAAGTGTATTAACCTCTATCCTAGTCCATATAACTTTCCACAAAGGTACACTGCAAGTAGGCCGTAGATAGTGATGTGTGTGCTTGAAACTGAAAGCATGTTCTGTCAAGTTTGAATGTCTGACTGCTACCTAGTTTAAGGTATGTCTGTACTTCTACATGTAGTCTGACACAAGTGGTGCCGTTCATGACCCTAACTTAAAAACTATAATTTCTATTGTACCCCTAGTCAGATATTGTCAGAGCTACTTTGCTTTTCAGTCCAAGCAGCACAGATCTCCTTGCTAGGTAGGCCTCATGGAAGCACTTGAACACACATCTTCATCCCTGGCTGCCTTGAATAATAATCAGAAAGTGATCCATGTAGCTTCTTCTACACATATTTACAGAGAATACAATGTGAAACAGAGGTAGTCTGATTAACATGTGTCATCTCACACTTAAAAGGCACTGACACAGTCATTAAGGTGTCTTGAAAGATGCTGACACTAATAAGAGTGGCATGATAGGAGACGGTCTTGCATTTTGGGTTAGGCCTGGCACTGTGAGCTCTGACTCTCTAATGAAACTGGTAGAGAAATGTGAGGTTTAAAACATGTTACCAAGTGTATTAACCCCTATCCTAGTCCATATATATCTCCACAAAGGTACACTGCAAGTAGGCCGTAGATAGCGATGTCTCTGCTTGAAACTGAAAGCGTATTCTGTCAAGTTTGAATGTCTGACTGCTACAATTTCTCAGGTATGTCCGTACTTCTTCATGTAGTCTGACATGTGTGGTGCAGCTGATGAGTCTAACTTAAAATTTATATGTTCTATCATACCCCTAGACAAATAGTGTCAGAGCTAATTTACCTTTCAGTACAAGAAGCACAGATCTGTTTGCTAGGCAGGCCTCATGGAAGCATTTGAACTCATAGCTTTATTCCCAGCTACCCTATATAATAAGCAGAAAGTTGTCTATGTATCTTCTTCTATACATATTTACAGAGGATGTGATTTGAAACGGAGGTAGTCTAGTTCCTATAGGCTTCTTTGCATGTGTCATCTTACTCCTGAAAGGCACTGACACACTCATTGAGGTCTCTAGAAAGATGCTGACACTAACAAGAGTGGCATGAGAGGAGACAGCCTTTCATTTTGGGCAAGGCCTGGCACTGTGAGCTCCATCTCTCTAATTAAACTGGTAAAGAAATGTGAGGTTTAAAACATGTTACCAAGTGTATTAACCTCTATCCTAGTCCATATATTTCCCCACAAAGGTACACTGCAAGTAGGCCATAGATAGCCATGTGTCTGCTTGATACTGAATGCATATTCTGTCAAGTTTGAATGTCTGACTGCTACCATGTCTCTGGCATGTCTGTATATGGTATGTGTTGAGTAACTGCATATGTGAAAGGCAGTATAGGTAAGTGTTGGATTATATAAGTGACTTTATGTGTGAGTAAGTGATTGTGAGAGTGACTGTATGCATCAGCTTGTGCTTGTGTCAGTGACTGTATAGGTGAGTAAGTATGTGTTAGTATCTGTATGAATAAGTGAGTTGGTGTGTGTATAAATGTATAGATGAGTCAGTGGCTGTGTGATCGACTCTATGGATGAGTGAGTAGGTGTGTGAGTAGCTCTATGGGTGACTGAGTGTGTGTGAGTGGCTGTATGAGTAGAAATATCAGTGGCTTTATTAGTGAGTGAGTTGGTGTATGAGTGGCTGTATGAGTGACTGAGTGGATGTGTGTGTAGACCTATGAATCAGTGAGTGGATATGCAAGTACTGGTATGGGTATGTCAATAGTTTTGAGATTGGTAGAGTGAAAGTTGGAGTGGGTCTACGAAAGGGTACATGGGGGTGTGAGTGGGTGCATCAGAGATTCTGCAAATGATGTCATCAGTGATGTCATTGAGATGTCATCAGTGATGTCATCAGGGATGTCACTGACCATGTCATGAGTGATGTAATATGTGAGGTCATAAGCAGTGCACTGCGGGGACACGAGTTATAGTTAGCTCAGCTAACTATAACTGCTGAACTTCTCTGGTTTTGTGCATGTGAAATCTGAGCATAACTGTAACGTCTCTGTAACCTTTGTTTTTTTAGTGAATATCTAAGTTTTTTTAATCCTATTTCCTAACTATAACAGGCTTGTAACCTTTGTTTTTTTTTCAGTGAATTTCCATGGTTTTTTAAGGAGCAATGGTGTTTGCAGAATGGTGTGGAAAGGGGCTGGGGCCTCTGACCAGCTCTCAGAAAACCCACTGAGTAGGACTTATAGAAAGTACCAGGAGCACTTATTCCCCAACCAGTAGTGTGCCAGGAGACGTGTTTGCAGAGTGGTGCAGAAAGGGGGCGTGGCCTCCAAAGGTTTCTTAGCAAACTGACTGTGTGAGACCTGCTGGAGGTAACAAGATGGATACTTGTTCCCCAAATACCCTCAATAGCCAAGGGGACTTCATCCCCCAGCTAGTACTATGCCAGGAGGTGCGTCTGCAGAGTGGTGGAGAAAGGATGTCCTTGATGATTGCACAGGTAGTGCCTGTGTGATTCTATGAGTGCCATTGCCAAGGACAGACTGCGAATACTAGGTGTTTTTAACAAAGTGTAAAACACATATATAGACTTATTTTGCATAAAGTTTCAGTGTAGCTATTTAGTAAGATACTAATTTAACTTTCCCCGTAGTATTCATTTGTCGAAATAACAAATTCAAAAATGCATTTCCTTTCTTCACAGCAACACCAGAGGTGGCAATGACATCAGTAGTCACAAATCCAAATGACAAAGTGAATAACAGATATATATACATATTTTACACAAAGTTTGAGTCTTGCTAACATGTTGGTTTAACTTTATTTTAACAACACATTTATTAAAAAGAACAGTTTAAAAAAATAACACAACATCTGTACTCACAAATAGAACATAGCTACCAAACACCCATCAAACTACCCATGCTTACCCAAACTCATTGGTAATTAAAAACTGCTGCAAAACTAGTGCAATGCACAATCTGGAATCATCACATGACCGGGAAAGTAAGGAATATCATTGGATAATATACTTTTCAGTAAAATGAATAGGAAGTAAACACCCACTCCTCCTTCTTGAATCTTCTTTTACAGAAGTTTATTGTGAGCAGGTGGTAGATTTTGGCTGAAGACTTTTTTTGGACTCATGTGGGACAACGTTCATGTTATGTCATCTTAAAACTTATTATAGAAAATGCCTATCAAGCAGACAGAAGCTGAAGGACCTTCTACATCAGTGGCAGCAGCAACAATTCCCATCCAGAAAGTCCCTTCAGAGGTACAGACTACTACAACGGATATGGCTCCAGAGTTTTCAAGAATGGCCATGTATTGCGTGGACTGTAGTGCTGTTCTAAGAGCTGGTCAGCAGTGTGTTACAACTATTCGCAATGCTACCAAAAATCATACAAGTTCATTTTTTCCCCCTTTTATATTTTCGGCACATTTCATAAGAGGAGTTCATAGTGAGCAACAAGAAGGTAACGCAAAGCTGAAGCTCGACTTCAATAGCAGCACAACAACACTGAAGCAGAGAGTCCATTCAAAAGTCCAATCTCAGCTTCAAGATTTGGTCCACAGTTTTTCCCGATGGCATCATACTGTATGGATTGCGGAGTTGCAATGAGTACTGGAGAGCAGTCCATAATGGCCCTTCGCTATGCTGCAAAAAAAAAAAAAGAATGCTTTTTTTTTTCCCTTTATAGTTTTTCTACATTAACAGGCATTTTTATTTTAGCAAATGGGTATCTAATATCTATGTGTTGTTCATTTTATTATCTTATCGTTTATTGTAACACTACTTACATATAAGTTGCCGGATAGATAAGTCAAACCGTCCCTCTACAAATAAATACACAGGTAACTTTTGCCAGTTATCATTTTTACTTTTTCACTTTTTAAATATGTCAACGGTCTGTGTTTAAATCTTCTAGTACGTGCATCAACAACATATACAAACATACTCTGGTTTTTTAGACAACACTGTGTTACATTTTGTAATCTCTTCTTTAAAACTATCAATTGTAATATATGTGTCTTGTTCTGCAACTCCTCCTCTTAACAGCTCTTCATTTTCCTTAGAATCTTGCTTGGGATCGAAGAACTGAAACTGCACATCACCATAAACCCTTCCTACGTCTGTCACACTACCATTCAAAAGTGCTCTATTCTTTTCTCCTAAACATAAAACAGGAGTTTTCACATAATACAGCGTCCTAACTAAAGTTTGCATTGTTGAGTAGTATAACTTATTTTGTGTTTTAAAACTTCACATGGAAAGTTATGTAGGAATTTTCTTAATATATCAATGGATTGATGTCTAATACTAGAAATGCTACTACAATTCCATTTGTATACAGCACCCTGACTACGCCTTCCTTGTACCTCTTCTGCAATAACTGCTTCTACATTTCTAGGTACCATCACCTCTTTTGCTATAGGACTACCATTCTTCATTTCATAACATCGTCCTCTTTAATCAATGTTTTTCATTTTAGACTACTGCATCTCCACTTGTGAATGGTTAGCATCTGTTAACCCTTTCCCTCTCTTTCAAAACGAGGCCCCTGTTGGTGCATTTTCGCGATGTTTTGCAATCATCACTGAGAAATCATGAAAAAAGCGGGAATTCAAACCTATACCTAGCTCCATTTTTCTGAAATCTAAATACTACACAACAGTTTATTACATAGACCTGTGTTGGAAATGAAAACTTACCATTACTTACATTGTGTCATCACTCCTCAATTGTTTAAAATAGAATTCTGTCTCTTTAACACCCTTCCCCCCAATACACTCTTAGCTCAGTGTATCAAGCAACCCAGTGGAACCAGTAGGTCACAAGTTCACAGCACATTCTAGAAGGAACATGCTGCTTCCAAATAAGATACAGCAGGAGTGCTTTACTCTCCAGTTTCAAAGCATATCCATGTCTGTATTTCATTTCTTTTCTTAAAAAACAGCCAATTAAAAGACTTCTTGCTAAGGCATCCAACACAATACCTAATTGTATTCACTTTCATGCTGACAGCATCCAATGAAATATATCTTTTAAAATAAAACTTCATTTTAACTGCTTTCTTAGGTAAAACTACCTCATTGAGCTCCAACCTTCTCCTGACGACTATTGCTCCTTCACTTCAAAATGCTTAGAGTATGGATTGTGGGCCACAGCTATATCTGTTGGGCTAAAGAGACTGCTAAAAAGAGAGGTATTGACTGGGACTTGGGTTTGCCAAATGTGCAGATTACTTGGTTTGGCCAGAAAGGGTTCAAATTTCATCAGTTGCTGGCTGTGGTGAAATCCATTGTGGATTCCCAAGCTCCTCACCTCATGATTGTGCACTTTGGTGGCAATGACCTAGGCACATTGATTGGGGTAGGGCTGGAAACCCTAAAGAAAGAAACCTTTGCAAAACTGATGTGGCTTTTCCCTCACACTGTCTTGGTGTACTATAATATATGCCAAAGACAGAAATGGAAGTGGTCAAATCACTTCTGTCCACAGATTGACAAAGCCAGGAAACATGTTAATAAAACTGTTTCTGCATTCCTCAGAGACCATTGCATGGGCTGCATCTAAACAAACAACAACCTGTGTTTTGACATGCATAGAATTTATAGAAATGATGGAGTGCACTTTACAGATGAAAGCAACAGAGTGTTTCTAAGTAACTTAAAACTCTGCAACCGGTCTTATGTATAGCAGCCATATACACACAACCAACACAACGGCTATTGTCAAAGCGACCCTAGTACCCGAAGAATTGTTAATTTTCTTTATGGAGATAATTTTTTTCAGTTTTTGGGGAGCTTTGTGACAACGTCGTGATCCCCGTGGACGTGTCATGAAAACAAAAAACAAAAGCAGACATTCAATGGCCACCAAAACATCCAAAAATAATATGTAAAAAAATTCATTCTGAACATTGCCCTACACATATTTCTATATACATACTTCTTTAAAACCATGTTTAAACCTATATTTTTCTACTATGTTTCTGTAAAAACCATCTTTCATACCTATTTTCCGTCTTTGCGGCTGCTTGGGACGTCACAATGGCGTTGTTGACTCATGTTTTTCTAGTGCATTTCTAGAACAACCATGTCTAAAACGTATTTTCCATTTCACAGTGAGGCCGGAGATCACGATGACAGTGGTAATTGTCATCCCTGCGGTTACGTCGCAAAAGCAGAAAGCAAAAACAGGAATTCAATAGCCACCACAACATTAAAAAATTATAACTATATAATTAATTCTAACCATCACAGTAGATAACTCACTATATAAATAACTCTATAAAAACATTTATCAATATCTCAATATCTCTATAACAATGCGTATTAATGATTAATTGATATATTTTTTTATATTTCCACCAATATTGACGACAATGTTGATAGCCGTGATTTCCCCGCCTTGGTAGACGAGGGTGCCGCACTGGCAGTCGTGGTGTCACCGCAAATATTGCCCATCATTAAAAAAATCAATTATGGACACATGACTTGGGTCACTAACACCCTCATTTCTCAACAATGGGGTCAGAGTATATCCACCCTGACCCCTTATGTGGGCTTTCACACAAAATTTCAGCCACGGGAACCGATCCTGATACATAAAATGGTGGATGCAACTTTCTGTTCAGTTTGCTTCCAACCAATCAGAGCATTGCCGTTGGCACGTGCATTTGCAATTCATTGCAAAACCGTCACAAAATATCCATGGCCAGAGATATGACTATAATTTTAAAGTTGCATTTCTCAACAACTACTGAACAGATTTACATCAAATAAGCAAAAGGCAGAGCAACTATCGGAGGCCTCTATTGACGAATTTCTACGTGATATTCCCCCTCGTAGACTTACAGACTCCGCACAGGACCAATTCGACGCTCCTATAACTATTGACGAACTTAGCGCTGCACTGGCGGCCATACACCCGGGCCGGGCTCCTGGACCCAACAGTTTTCCTATGGAATTCCTTAGACCACACATGAACACACTGGGTCCCTACCTGCTTGATGCCTTACATGAAGCTGTCGACCAATCCCAACTCCCTCAAGATTGGCGGCATGCGGATATAGTCCTTTTTTAAAACCAGGTCGCCCGCCAGAAGATCCCGCATCATACAGACCTATCTCTCTTATTAACTTTGAGCCCAAACTTCTGGGCAAATTCCTCGCTGACCGCCTCAGATCTTTTATACTGGACCTGATTTACCCAGACCAGTTTGGGTTTATGCCTCACCGCTCCACACGTCATAACATCAGACGGGTGTATAATGCCATGGCTAGAGCCCCGGAACTCAGTCGCCCTGCAGCTATACTGCTCGCAGACATCGACAAGGCGTTTGATTCTCTCAGCTGGTCATACCTCTTTTGACTCCTGGATGCCATTAACATTGGCCCATGTTTCTTAGTATATGTACGCCTACTTTATACAGGGCTAACTGCCTCGATTAGAGTTGCTGGACATCGCTCAACCCCATTCCCCATATGCAGCGGTACGCGACAGGGCTGCCCCTATCGCCATTATTGTTCGCCCTTGCCGTAGAACCTTTGGCGGTGTGGCTGCGTAGCGACCCGGTGCTCAGAGGCTTTGAATGGGCCCCATCTCGATCTGATTGCATCGCGCTGTATGCGGACGACGTCCTTTTATTCATGACTGACCCGTGGTTCTCGGGACCCCGCATCCTACAGGTCCTGATTGTATTTGGCCAAACCACTGGGCTTCACACTAACCCCTCTAAGTCTTTACTATTCACGGTGTGCAGGCATCAGGGCCGTGTGAGGTGGGCTGAGCAATTGTCACGCGCTACCACTGGATTTAAGTATCTAGGTATTGTTATGTCGCCCTGTTCGAAGACCTCGTGGGCTCACAATATCAATCCACTCCTCAAAAGCCTTAAGGACGAGACGGAAGTTTGGTCCTCTCTTCCGCTTTCAATATACGGGCGCTCGCTGATTTTTAAAATGGTCTCACTACCCAGAATACTCTATAGGCTACAGAATTTCCCGTATGTCATACCACGGGCTTGTTTCACACACGTGAATGCCATACATAATAAATTTCTCTGGCACGACGGGGCAATACGGGTAGCACTGAGCATGTGCACGCAGTCAACTTATTGTGGCGGTATCGCGTCAACGGACGTCTATGCCTACTATGCGGTCTCCCATCTGCTGGTTGTCAATGAGTGGTGGTACAATTCACCATCGGACCCAGCGTTTGCACTGGACCATATGGCAATGGGGAATGTTCCAATCCTTCAACTCCTATATAGTTCACAGAACCTAGATTTCCTACCCCCTGCTAGCAGCACAGTAATCTGACTCTGGTGGGCTACGGTCAGGCGGATGGGACGGCATGGCCGCCTGACTCAGGCGACCCGGCAAGATATATCAAACCTTGACGACGCACAACCATACCACACTGCATAAGACCAGAAAGGCTTGGTTAGAGGACATACCAGAAATAACCGACGACGATTGGACGGAAGCCTTTGGCTAGCCCACGAGGTGCGGCGATCTCATTGCGCTACCGACTTATCCAGTTTAAGTATATACACCGTATATACTATACTCGATTCCGACTCTGGAAGATGAGTGCCATTCAGTCCCCTATATGCTTGAGATGTGGGGTGGAAGATGGGACTTTCATTCATACTGTCTGGGGCTGTTCAGCACTGCAACCATTCTGGCTGAGGGTTGTGGCTTGCCTGAGCGAGGTGTTGTCGTGGGATTTCCCACTCGAGCCGAAGCTACTCAGTTCGTCATATTAGCTTTATTCGACAATATTAGTCATCAAAGCAGATGTACAAAACTTAAGAAAACACATGACCGTTAATTAATAGTACATTAAAATCGATTTGCACTAAGATATATAAAATCAGTTAAAACATTTAAGGAATAAAAACTGTGGGCATTTAACACTTTGAACACATCTTAGTAATAGTTAAATTCATTATATCTTTTTGCTACTTATTGTACAAAAACAAAATTCATCAGTATCAGCCTTTGCCATGCCACAATATTCTTATAAACCACTGTTATCTAAATCAGATGGACTATGGAAATCAAAAAACGTTAGTCATTGATTTAGGGGCATTTGGGAATCAATACATATACACATAACACACCCGCTACCCAACTGAAATTATTTGAGATCTAATAGACCATGCCCAGCCTAAAAACTTTGCCAAAGCAATGACAATAGATGTCGTTGTTTCTGCGCGAAGTAGTCTAAGCGCCACTCATTGCTTCCAGTTCCCAGTGATCTACAGATCGGGGTCAGCCACATACGGCGCGGGGCCGTATAAGCTGGGCAAGCGAACAGTAAATGGGCCAGAGATTCTGAATGAACAAGGCAAATTGGACAGGAGGCACTGGTTTGCATGCCCCATTTTGCCGAAAATGACCTTATTGGCAAGGTACCAACTCTGAATTGGAAGTATAACTTCCTATCATGTGGTTTTGTGATTGTGTCCCAGTATGATTCCTGCTTTTGCATAGGCTTCACATTCAGAAAGTATCCTGTTAGTGTTAGAGGATCACTATTTCTAACAATGTTATCCGTCACCCAACTCCAGTATCTTTCCTTTAGCAAAGCCTCAGCTGGAAATGGGGTACTTTCTGGATTTTCCCACAGTGCAGCCATCCCAATATTGGATAACATGATTCTGATTTCCTGCAACCATCTGACTTTTTTATAGCGATCTACTCTAATTAAGTCCTTCAGGCCAAGTGCATAAGCTCTTAGATCTGGTGTTGACCAGATTCTCCGCCAATGTAGGAGGGGTCGCAATCTGGCTATGTCGGCCAGTGACATCCTACCCAGGTCATGGAGCAGCGGACGTATTGGTGTACTTTGTGGGAGTTTAGTAATATTCCGCAAGAACGTGTTTTCCGCTAGTGTTAGTTTGGAAAGATTATTAAAACCCCACAACTCTGCCCCATATAACACAGAAGCAATAACGTTCGTGTTATATATTTGTAGGACTGGACTAACTGGTTTAGTTAGTGAAGTATTGAACTCTTTTTGCAGAATTCCCGCCAGTTAGCGGTGCTTCAGTGTAGCCATTTCCAGTTGCTTATTCCACTTCATATCTCCCTGCATTGTGATCCCTAGGTATGTAAAGTCTTTTACCTGCTCTAGAGGATGGTTATTCAATACCACTCCTCCTCTAAATGATCTATGTGGATTAAAGGTCATAAATTTTGTTTTTGACACGTTGATTACCAGGCCCCGCAGATGACAAAACTCTTCAAAGAGCAGCAGGGCTCGTTGTAGACCGCTTGGTGTTTTAGCGATAATCAACGTGTCATCCGCGAACATTAGGATAGGTATTCTCACACCAGCTAGGACAGGAGCGTCAGTGGGGGTAGCTTCCATAAATTTAGCGATCCCGTTAATAAACAAAGAGAAAAGTGTAGGTGCCATTATGCAAACTTTTCGCACTCCTCTTTCTACGGGGAAGGTGTTAGTAGTCTGTCCTTGTGTGCCCCATCTGATTCTTGCGTAATTTCCCTCATGAAGTCTAACTATCAGGGATAATAATTCATGGGTTATGCCTAGCTCTTGTAATACGGCCCACAATTTGACACAGGAGACGAGGTCAAAAGCTAACTTAAGATCCACAAAGGCAGCATATAAGCTGCCCTTGTCAATGACCACCGTCTTCCAGTGTAACATTGTGAAGCGAAATATCTGGTCAACAGTACTTGTACGTGCCCGAAACCCCGCCTAGAGAGGTGATAATATACCCTGCTCATCCACCCAATCTTGCACCTTATTCAGTACAAGACGGCCCATGATTTTTTGGAAGGAATCAATTAAACTAATCGGTCTTTAGTTTTCAGGCTGACATTTATCCCCTTTTTTAAAAACAGGGATTACCTCGGCCCCTTTCCACGAGGCCGGGACCGGTGCACCCTTTGCAATTTCATTAGCTAAAATCATAATGTATTTGCTCCACTTGGCTTGATCAAGGAGATATATGTCAGGTGGGATTCCATCGGGCCCCGGTGCTTTACCTCCCGATAGGGTTCTCAATGCGAGGCTAACATCGGCCTCATTAAAAGCCGGGCCGCAGAAATAGGAATATGAGAACTCAGGCATTTCACTGTCCTCTAGGTTACAGGCATATTGGGGTTTGAAGTAGTTAACCCATTGGTCCTGACTTACATGATTTATTGGTTCTGTTGGTCGACCACCACTGCCCCATTTTACAACATCCCAAAACTCCTTACAATTTTTACTCTTGCAGGCACGTTTGAGGTCCAACCATCTGTTCTCATCCCAAGTTTTTTTGGCTATATGTTGCACTTTCTTATAGATTTGCCTAGCCGTACGTACTTTTACAGGATCCCCTTCTCTTACTGCGCTCCCTAGAGACTTTTGTGCCTCCTTGCATTCAGCATTAAACCATTTTGAAATATTTCTAGTGTTGGTACTTCTGGTCTTAGAATGCTTAAAAAAGTGGGTACGTAGTTGGATGAAGAATTCTTCATGGAATTCTATTATAGACTCAGGGGTTGCGGAGTTGGAGAGGAGAACTTCTAATGAAGATATAGCATTATTAATATCCAAGGACATTTTTCCGAGGGCTTCAGAGTTCTCGAGTAGGGTCGCCCATTTTAACCTCCTCATATCATTTGTGGAGGACAAATCCTGAGTGACAATTTCTCTATATATGGGTTTGATTACTTCTTTTATTGTTAGGTTAAAAACTGCACACAAAGGGTTATGATCGCTCTCAAGCCTCTCTAAGACCACCATATCACTTAGCACATTCCCTAATTGGAAGTTAATCAATAGATAATCGATGCGGCTAGTACTTAGGCCATTATTAAATGTACAAGCCCCATGTCTATCGGATAGGGTTCTGCCATTTGTCGCTCTTAGGCCTTTCTCCAGGCAGATAGAATATATTTGGATCACCACATCCGTCCACTTTTTTATGGGAGCTAAGTCAAATTTAGGGATTCCCCACTGGTCATCTTCAGTAAGGTTATGATTCTCATTTGTAAGGGGCTCGAAGGTCACATTAAAATCACCGGCTATTAATACATTCCTGCCCCCAGAATGCTGGTCTAGTAAACCATCGAGAGCCACTAAAACTTCAGATTTTTTACCATTAGTCCCTCTTGCATAGACGTTATAGACGTCAATAGTGTCTCTTTGGCCCCATTTCATCCTGATTGCTAAGATGTCCTTGTTATTCGACTCTAGTGTCTGTACGACAAAACCCAGTTCTTGGCGAACCCAGATTAGTAACCCACCCGAGCCACGTCCTTTCCCCCCCCCCTTAGTAGCCGGTATGTTATAATTTAGGTAGCCTGCTTGGAAGCAGGGATCCACCATCCAGGTTTCCTGTAGGAAGCAAATGTCGTATTGGTCCATAAAGGAGTGCCAATCGGGGGATGCAATCTTATAACCTAACCCGGCTATGTTCCAGGAAAGCACCGACAGTCCTGCAGAGCGACCACAGGCTGGGTCCCTGCCACTGGGGCCAGTTAGTGGGCCCCCTCCAAGAATGCCCGGCTTCAGCGGTGGCAATAGTGTTACCAGTGTGTTATCTGGCGCTATGTCGCTAAGAGGGCATGATGGCATGTAATTGCAAGGAGTACAGAACGAGGATTCTCTGTTTACTAAAAGAACTCCCTGGGTTTCCTGTTCTTCATAGGTCGTGTTCACGAGTCAATCATGAACTTACAAAGTGGAAGACCCTACTTGAAGGGGATGTTGTTGCCCAGGGAAGCATCCATAGCCATCAGTGAGTGGGAAACGTCTAAATTGGATTGGAGAGTAATCTGGGGACGATGTACGGAATTCTAATGCTAGCATGTTTTCTGCAAGATCTTGTCCTTTGAGCTTTAGCTCAATGCAATCCAATGGGTCAGTTCGTGAGGTGAGTCTTCTTGCGCTAATAATATCTTTGCGAATGATCGAGCGGCACCCCCTCACATGACGGATCCAGTGTATTGCTTTGTTGGTAAGGGAATCTGAACTTTCTGTGACATTGTTGTTAGTATATTTGGGTACATTTACCATAAAGATTACAAAAAGAGTTGACTCTAGGTGGGATTCACTCCCAGGTAGAAATTACGCCAAAGCAAGGGCACACGCCATGAACAAAGTCCCTTTCTGGTTTGCTGCCAGACGCATTTCGGGCCAACGCCCTCTTCAGTGGCAGACCATGTGACGTGCCGGCGTGCAGCAACCACCAGTAAATCCCCATAATAATTATGCTCAGGTGAACCACCTGAAGCAATGCTTCCTGGGACTGGTGGTTCAGTAAAACCCAAGTGGGTCGCCGCCGGCACTCACATTAAAAAATGTCTTTAAAAGGATTGCCGATGTTCGCGCCGGCACCCCTGCATATAACAGGCACCTCCTGTTCCACAGTTAGCTGCCCCAATAAAGCAGCCGCGGACCCGCAAGTGTTTGGCGGTGGTGCAATCCCGTGACCAGGCAGGCCGCTGTACAAAATACAAAAAGAGTTGCCTCTAGGTGGGATGCACTCCCAGGTGGAAATTACGCCAAAGCAAGGGCACACGCCATGAACAAAGTCCCTTTCTGGTTTGCTGCCAGACGCGTTTCGGGCCAACGCCCTCTTCAGAGGCAGACCATGTGACGTGCCAGCGTGCAGCAACCACCAGTAAATCCCCATAATAATTATGCTCAGGTGAACCACCTGAAGCAATGCTTCCTGGGACTGGTGGTTCAGTAAAACCCAAGTGGGTCGCCGCCGGCACTCACATTAAAAAATGTCTTTAAAAGGAATGCCAATGTTCGCGCCGGCACCCCTGCATATAACAGGCACCTCCTGTTCCACAGTTAGCTGCCCCAATAAAGCAGCCGCGGACCCGCAAGTGTTTCGCGGTGGTGCAATCCTGCGACCAGGCAGGCCTCTGTACAAAATACAAAAAGAGTTGCCTCTAGGTGGGATGCACTCCGAGGTGGAAATTACGCCAAAGCAAGGGCACACGCCATGAACAAAGTCCCTTTCTGGTTTGCTGCCAGAAGCGTTTTGGGCCAACGCCCTCTTCAGTGGCAGACCATGTGACGTGCCGGCGTGCAGCAACCACCAGTAAATCCCCATAATAATTATGCTCAGGTGAACCACCTGAAGCAATGCTTCCTGGGACTGGTGGTTCAGTAAAACCCAAGTGGGTCGCCGCCGGCACTCACATTAAAAAATTTCTTTAAAAGGATTGCTGATGTTCGCGCCGGCACCCCTGCAAATAACAGGCACCTCCTGTTCCACAGTTAGCTGCCCCAATAAAGCAGCCGCGGACCCGTAAGTGTTTCGCGGTGGTGCAATCCCGCGACCAGGCATGCCGCTGTACAAAATACAAAAAGAGTTGCCTCTAGGTGGGATGCACTCCCAGGTGGAAATTACGCCAAAGCAAGGGCACACGCCATGAACAAAGTCCCTTTCTGGTTTGCTGCCAGACGCATTTCGGGCCAACGCCCTCTTCAGTGGCAGACCATGTGATGTGGCAGTGTGCAGCAACAACCAGTAAATCCCCATAATAATTATGCTCAGGTGAACCACCTGAAGCAATGCTTCCTGGGACTGGTGGTTCAGTAAAACCCAAGTGGGTCGCCGCCGGCACTCACATTAAAAAATGTCTTTAAAAGGATTGCCGATGTTCGCACCGGCACCCCTGCATATAACAGGCACCTCCTGTTCCACAGTTAGCTGCCCCAATAAAGCAGCCGCGGACCCGCAAGTGTTTCGTGGTGGTGCAATCCCGCGACCAGGCAGGCCGCTGTACAAAATACAAAAAGAGTTGCCTCTAGGTGGGATGCACTCCCAGGTGGAAATTACGCCAAAGCAAGGGCACACGCCATGAACAAAGTCCCTTTCTGGTTTGCTGCCAGACGCGTTTCGGACCAACGCCCTCTTCAGTGGCAGACCATGTGACGTGCCGGCGTGCAGCAACCACCAGTAAATCCCCATAATAATTATGCTCAGGTGAACCACCTGAAGCAATGCTTCCTGGGACTGGTGGTTCAGTAAAACCCAAGTGGGTCGCCGCCGCCCCTCACATTAAAAAATGTCTTTAAAAGGATTGCCGATGTTCGCGCCGGCACCCCTGCATATAACAGGCACCTCCTGTTCCACAGTTAGCTGCCCCAATAAAGCAGCCGCGGACCCGCAAGTGTTTCGCGGTGGTGCAATCCCGTGACCAGGCAGGCCGCTGTACAAAATACAAAAAGAGTTGCCTCTAGTTGGGATGCACTCCCAGGTGGAAATTACGCCAAAGCAAGGGCACACGCCATGAACAAAGTCCCTTTCTGGTTTGCTGCCAGACGCGATTCGGGCCAACGCCCTCTTCAGTGGCAGACCATGTGACGTGCCGGCGTGCAGCAACCACCAGTAAATCCCCATAATAATTATGCTCAGGTGAACCACCTGAAGCAATGCTTCCTGGGACTGGTGTTTCAGTAAAACCCAAGTGGGTCGCCTCCGGCACTCACATTAAAAAATGCCTTTAAAAGGATTGCCGATGTTCGCGCCGGCACCCCTGCATATAACAGGCACCTCCTGTTCCACAGTTAGCTGCCCCAATAAAGCAGCCGCGGACCCGCAAGTGTTTCGCGGTGGTGAAATCCCATGACCAGGCTTGCCGCTGTACAAAATACAAAAAGAGTTGCCTCTAGGTGGGATGCACTCCCAGGTGGAAATTACGCCAAACAAGGGCACACGCCATGAACAAAGTCCTTTTCTGGTTACCTACCAGACGCGTTTCGGGCCAACGCCCTCTTCAGTGGCAGACCATGTGATGTGCCGGCATGCGGCAACCACCAGTAAATCCCCATAATAATAATGCTCAGGTGAACCACCTGAAGCAATGCTTCCTGGGACTGGTGGTTCAGTAAAACCCAAGTGGGTCGCCGCCGGCACTCACATTAAAAAATGTCTTTAAAAGGATTGCCGATGTTCGCGCCGGCACCCCTGCATATAACAAGCACCTCCTGTTCCACAGTTAGCTGCCCCAATAAAGCAGCCGCGGACCCGCAAGTGTTTCGCGGTGGTGCAATCCCGCGACCAGGCAGGCCGCTGTACAAAATACAAAAAGAGTTGCCTCTAGGTGGGATGCACTCCCAGGTGGAAATTACGCCAAAGCAAGGGCACACGCCATGAACAAAGTCCTTTTCTGGTTACCTGGCAGACGTGTTTCGGGCCAACGGGGAGGTGGTGGTCCCCGGGGCTCGGGGGTCCATTACGGACCCCCAAATTTAAATATTAGTGCCCCGGGGAGGTGGCGGTCCCTGGGGCGTGTGGGGCAGCTCGAGCCCCCCCACACAGGTATATTTTTAAAAAAAGAAGGCCTGGGGGGAGGCGGTCCCCGGGGCTGTGGGGGGGCAGTGTGCCCCCGTGATTATAATTGATTTAAGCCCCGGGGTGGCGGTCCCCGGGGCTTGGGGGGGCCTTAGAGGCCCCCAAACTCTAAAAAAACAAGCCCCGGGGGGTGGCGGTCCCCGGGGCTGCGGGGGGGCCCTGTGCCCCCCGCAAATATTTTTGCAAAGCCCCGGGGGTGGTGGTCCCCGGGGCAGTGTGGGGGGGATTAGGGCCCCCCTCACACATTTTTTTACTGCCCCCGGGACCTGGCCCACCCGGGGGCTTCAATTAAACGAAGCGTGGGAGCCCGCGCTTCTTTTTTTTTTATTGGTGTCCCAAAATGTAAAATTTCCATGCAATTTCCGTAGACATCTTTAAGACAGGTTTTATCAAAACCGGCTGAACAGAACTGTACCAAATTCACCAGGAAGCTATATCTTGGTCCACAGATTGTGCTTTTTAGGTATCGGCTCTAGACAGTGCATGCACTCTCAAAGAGACATGTTGTATATACTTTGTGGGCTTCAGCCCTCTCATAAGCTTCCCATTTGTTGGCTCCATTGTTGCTCTCCAATTCATTCTCCCCGTTTGTCCATGGCATTTGTGCATCATTCCTATTCCTGTGTTTAGTCCTCCCAGAGAATATGGACCTGTTACTACTATCTATTCCCAGCTCCCATTTTAGTAAATATTTTTAGAACTATTTCTTTCTTTTATATGGAGCACTTTACACGAGTGCTCGTTTGTTTTTAACATGCTCCAAGCTCCTTTGTTCCGTTCTGTTAACAGGGCTGTAAATCTTGTTCTTATCTTGAAACAAGTGCTGATGCTCCTCATGCCCCGTCCACAGATCACCCCATCCCCTTCAGTGCTTTTCCCATTGTTGCTGCTCACCGTCAAAGTCAAAGTCAAAGTAAGTTTATTGTTTAGTTAATTAAAACCTTAACAATATTTAATCTAAAAAGAATCAATACAATCTGCCAATTTTTAAAACATAGCATAAGTTTGTTGCAAATCAATATATTAAAACACATTCTCAAATTGTTAATAAGAATCACAGTCTATTTACATCGATGGAATCCCCAATTCATCCTGTTGATTTCTGGCTGTATCATTAATTTTCCGCCGTCCGTTCAGTCATTCAAGCTTCAGTATGCGGACCTGGTCTGCTGTTAAAAATGTAAGTCACTTGCATAACTTATGAGGATTCATGATTACCACCTTCTAGCTCGATGTTCTTTTATCAATTTTCAAAGCCTGTTCAAAGGAGTTAAGGAATCTGATCAGTTTGCAATTCAATTGAGGATCTGAGGGGTATAGCCCTGTTATTATTGCAGCTCTACAGGTCCTGATTCCTCTAACATTTAGAGCTTTTCTAAGTAAAGTGACGTGTGCATTGTGAAGTTTGGAGCATGTGCAAATTATATGGATAAAATCCTCTTTGTTGCTACCACAAAGTTGGCATGATATAGGCCATTTATGCACCCAGATTGGCTGGTCCGCAATCAACGGTAGTTTCTCAAAGCGTATGACCATCAAATCTCTCTTTAACCTCTTCACTGCTAGGCCTCCTCCCCCCTGTGCTAAGTCTTTTTTTGGCTATTTGAGGTAGTTCGTGCTTATGCCCCTGTACCTTTTTGTCCTCATAAGGTATCCACTCCAAATTTGCACCCTTTTCTTCCAACATCATAGGGATTTTAAAAGTACCCAGGGCTTTTGGATTCCCCTGGAGTGGACCCAGGAATGAGCCAAAATACAGCTAAATTAGTTTTTTGGGGGGGAAAAATGAGGAAGAAGTGCTGCAGAAGAAAGCGTCCGGTTTTTACCCTGCAAATGGTATCAACAAAGGATTTGTGATGCTGAAATCATCATCCTCCTAGCTTTCAGAGACAAGCAGACATTTGTCAGAAAACCAATTTTTTTTACACAGTTTTGGAATTTTACTGGGACAAAGCCTATTTTTGCTACTTTTTGTGCTTTCAACCTCCTTCCGGTTAGTGGTAGAAATGGGTGTGAAATTAATAATGTATCCCGGAAAACTATACATTTCTGAAAAGTAGACAAAATTCTGAATTCACAAAGGGGTCATTTGTGTAGATCCTTCAAGGTTTTTTCATAGAAACCAACAGCTAAAAATAAGAAAAATTGAAAATGAGTTGAAAAAGCAGCCATTTGTGCCAACGTTTTCACCTGTAACTTCTTCTAAGTATGACAAATGTTTGAAAGCAATATACCGTTAAATTTGCTGGACCCTTCTGGTTGTGGGGATATATAGGAATTGTAGGTTCACCAAGAATCCGAGGAACCCAGAGCCCATAACTGAGGAGCTTCTTGCAGTGGTTTTTCATTGTGTACCGGGTATATAGCAATTAATTTTGTAAAATATAAAGAGTGAAAAATAGGTATCAAAGACACCTATGTATTTCCAAAATGGGAACAAAATATAGAGTTTAGGAACAGTAGCTATCTGCACATAATTGTGGTTACCCATACAAGCCTGTGAATTGTAAGACATTTTTTAAAGTGACTTCTTTTTCACACATTGTCTTACATTAGGAAGGCAGAAGTTCCCCTAAGTCTCCCAATAAAAATGGTACCTCACTTGTGTGGGTAGGACTAGTGCCCGTGACAGGAAACAGCTCAAAACACAATGTGGACACTCCACATTTTTTTAGTGAAAACAAACCCTTTTTTTCACAGTGCCTAGCTGTGGATTTTGAACCCTAGCTCAGCCGGCACCTAGGGAAACATAGCAGACCTATACATTTTTGACAACTAGACACATTCACAGGAATCTAGGATGGGGTGAATTGAGTGGTTCTCACTGGGTTCTGTTACCCAGAATCCCTTGCAAACCTCAAACTTTGTAAAAAAACACACATTTTCCTCACATTTCTGTGATGGAAAGTTCTAGAATCTGCGTGGATCCATGAAATTCTGCCTACCCCGCGTTCTCCAAAGTCTTCTGATAAAAATGGTACCTCACTTTTGTGGGTAGGCCTAATGCCTGCGACAAGAAACGGCCATAAACGCAACGTAGACACACCACATGTTTACAGTGAAAACTGACCCTTTTTTCACAAAGTGCCTAGGTGTGGATTTTGAACACTAGCTCTGCTGGCACTTAGAGAAACCTAGCAAACCTATACATTTTTTGAAACTTGACACCTAGAGAAATCTAGAAAGGGGTGACTTGTGTGGCTCTCACCAGGTTCTGTTACCCAGAATCCCTTGCAAACCTCGAACTTTGTAAAAAATAACAGATTTTCCTCAAATTTCTGTTATGGAAAGTTCTGGAATCTGCATGGGTCCACAAAATTCCATGCACCCTGCATTCCCAAAAGTCTTCTGATAAAAATGGTACCTAACTTGCCTGTCATTGGTACTTGGGACAGCCACACAAGAGAAGTACCATTTTTATCAGGAGACCTGTGGGAACGCTGGGTGGTAGGAAATTTGTGTCAGACTGGTGATCCCACAACTTTCCCACACAGAAATTTGAGAAAAAAGTTATTTTGTTCAGCTAATTTTGAGGTTTGCAAGTGATTCTGGGTAGGAAAACTTTGGAGGATCCATGCAAGCCACACCTTCCTGGACTCCCCTGGGTATATAGTTTTCAGAAATGTCTGGGTTTGGTAGTTTTCCCTAGATGGCCACTGACCCTGGGACCAAAAACTCAGGTGACCCACTAAAAAAACCAGGTTGTTTTGTGATAGATAGGTGAGCACCTGAATTTTTGGTTCCAAGTTTGCAGACATCTATGGGAACCTAAAAAACCCATGATATGTATCAAAAGGAGAGAAAGGAAAATAAGGGGCTAGTTCACTTCCCCTAGTAAATGTATAAATCAATGAGAACTAGCTACTAAAGAAGCTGCTAGTGTTTGTTGATAGGCAGGAAAAAACATTTGTTTTCTATAAAGACCCTCACACACCAACCTAGTTGGTGTCATGCTTCATCATCGGGTCCCACCCAAGACACCGAGTGTACCTTGGGTGTGCTGCGACGCCTAACTACAGCGGACCGGGTTTTGTTAAGTGAGTGTGCAGTGCTGGTGTAAAGAGTGTAGGTTAAAAGACTGTCCTTAGGGTCCCAAGTATCCAAAGGACTATTTTAATAGTGGGCCTTAGGCAGTATTAAAAACAAGGCAGTGGATATGAGTGGAGGTGATTAAGAGCTCCCATATCCTATGTGGTCAACATGTTTCAGCCAGTGCCTTAAATTAAAACCGGCTTTCTTCAGGACCTTATGTGAGTGGAAGTTAAAAGGTGATGGTCTAAGTGAGTGTTAAGACCAGATATGTGACGCACTCGCTAAGGTGCGCTATATGTAACAGGATGGTTTCCTCTAGCGGCTTATTCCTGTTGTGGGAAAAAACAAGACAAACAAACAAACACAGAACAGTAAGTAGCTTAAAGAAGGCACATGAATTTAATGTGACTAAATATCGTTGTGTCCGTGCTCTATGCGAGAAAAGAGCAAAGGTGGCAAGCGGATCATGACGGTAAGTGGTTTAAAAACGTTAGAGACTATGCGCTACTGTGCAGAAAAGTCAATAGCGTACAAGGCATGAATTAGCCAGATGAACGAAAGTGCCAAATTAAGGGAAACATTCTCTTACTTTGTAATTTGTAGTGAAAAGCCCCATGAATTCCGGGAGGGGGTCGACCTTTAGTCACACACTGGTGTGGTTGAGGGAAAAGAAAAGCAAACAAAACATAACTGATGCGGAAGTCCTTGAGCCATGAGAAGGTCTCCGCTGTCAACTTGTAATAGGGAAAACCCCCCCCGGCATCCCCACTTACTTCATCAAGATCTGCGACCCGTTTTCAAACCTGTTGCGGCCTGCATCGGAATTCCGTCAATGTGGGCCGTAGGCTTTATGGCGTTTAAATACCCGTTCATGTTTGCCAGGTGTATGCGATCAGTTGCTGGTGTGAATAGCGTCTGTGGAAAGAATGAACACAGACAACAGTCACGCGGATGCATGCACGTGTAGGAAACAATACTAATCTAATAGTGAAATTGGTTTATGTTGTCAACCATTAATGTTGCAGAAGCAGCTTGACTCACAAAGTATGTTGTGTGTTTGTGGCCGGTATTAGTGCTGCTGTGGGAGAGAATGGAAATGGAAGAAAGAGTACGCTTTTGTAATTTTTTTGATTAATAGGGTAATCGTGTGGCCCTTTGTGGTCCCAGCTTGTGCATAGTTGGGTAGGCTACAGTGTAGCGCTGAATAATGGCGAAATTGTCGCATAAAGCATGAAGAGATCCATGTTAATAAACGCTCCATGCCTCTCTGGGAAAAGAGGAGTGTCTGTGTATTTAAGGCAAAAATCACGTGCACGTGAACGATTGGGTCGGTTTAGGTTACAGAGAAGCACCGTTTGGTGCACGTGCTGTGTTGTAACGGCACGGTTTAGAGCGCAATATGATCCATATTTATAAACGGTCCATACCACTCTGGGAGAAGAGGAGGGACCGTACATGTTTAAGCCGAAACACGCAGCGCGTTGTGAAGAGGCGGCGTGCAGTGCACCTACTAGACAAGGAAGTGATGACACATATTAGGTAGTGTAATAGAGGTCCCTGAAGTATGGTAACCTAGTATATAAATGTAGGCGTTCATTATTTGTACAGTGGAAATCCCTGTAAGTCCATATGGTGATTGTAGGAGCTAATTACTGAGGCTATTCCAAGGAATGTTATCGTTCAAACCCTCCTTGTGGGTGGACAATCGGTATATCCAGCGTTGCTCTTTAGTCAGGAGGTGTTTATCATTGGTGTGACCATGGTAATCAATTTGTTCAATGACAGTCCATTTAATGTCATTTGGGGTATGGCCTGTTTGAATAAAATGATCCGTCATTTTACTGGTGTTCTTTTTACACCGGATGGTGCTACGGTGTTCCACAATCCTTGTTCGTACTTTGCGTGTGGTCATACCCACGTATCTGAGGGTGCATGGGCACTCGATCAGGTATACGACGTTGGTAGAATTACAATTCGTATGTTTTCTTTGTTGCCATATCTTGCGTTGTTCAAGGTTCAGTGTCTTGGTTGGTCGTGTCAGATGACATACACTGCAGTCACCGCAGGGGTAGTGTCCAACTACACTGGGCAGCCCCAGGAATTCAGTACTGTGTTAGGTGCAGCAGTCTGTTGAGCCCTGGGGCAGGTGGACACCAGGCGGTCTTTGAGGCTGCCAGCCTTCTTGTAGGCAATGAGTGGTTGGTTCCAGGACATGGTCCCAGTGTTCAAGATCCGCCAATTTTTGCGTATAATTTTTACTACATGGTTAGAGGCTACATTGTATGTCGTGGCACACGTTAGTGGGGTGGTGGTGTCACTGCGTATGGTGTCCTCTAAGAGGGCCTCCCTGTTCTGATTTCGGGCATGTTTTTTAGTGGTCTGGATGATCCTGTCCGGGTATCCGCGTTCCTTTAGTTTGACTGCCAGGTCAGAGGATTGTTTTTGGTAATCCGTAGTGAGGCTACAATTCCGTCTTATGTGGAGAAATTGACCAAACGGGAGATTTTCCCTGAGGGGCCGAGGGTGGAAACTACCAAACTGTAATAATGAGTTCCTAGCTGTAGGCTTGTAATAAGTGGTAGTTTGGAGGAGCCCTCCTTTTGACTCAATCATGAGGTCCAGGAAAGCTATGCTTTTTGCACTGGCACTACTGGTAAAGCGTAAGCAGGGGTCACGTTCATTGAGCCAGGTGAGGAATGTAGTCAGGGAGTCCTGGGATCCTTTCCAGATCATGAGGATGTCGTCAACATAACGACGCCAAAACTTGATGTTATCAGTGTAGGGGTTTGAAGGAGGTAGGATGTGAGATTTCTCAAAATGGTACACATAGAGTCCGGCCACGCTTGGGGCGAGAACGCTGCCCATGGATGTCCCGTTTGTCTGAAGGAAGAACTCACCCTCAAATTCAAAGTAGTTCTCCTTTAGGGCAAGCGTGGCACACTGTAAAATGAACTCTCTAGGAGTGTTGTATTCCTAGGTAGTGTCCATGAGCATGTCATGCAGGACCTTCAGTGTCTCCTCTTGGGGGAGGATAGTATATAGGCTTTCTATATCTAGCCCCACCAGCAGTTGTGAAGCAGGATCGAAGCTCATATCTTTTATGAGGTTTAGTAGATGTTTTGTGTCTCTGATGTAAGTTGAGGATTTCTGCACAAGTGGATTCAGAAAAAAATCACAGAATCGTGAAAGCGGTTCTAGTAGGGAATTGATCCCTGAAACGATGGGTCGTCCAGGTGGTCGTCTTGTCTCTTTATGAATTTTAGGCACCGTATAAAAGTAGAGTACCCTTGCCTTTTTAGCGCATAGGTAGTCGGCCTCCTGTTTTGAAATGTGGTGGCTTGCCTCAGCTGTTTCTACTAGGGATACTATGGTAGCCCTTAGTGTGTTAGTAGGGTCCTCTCCCAGGCGTCAGTAGTTTTGTTCATCATTGAGTAGTCTGTGGCACTCTCGTGTGTAATCTTCCTTGTCCTGGAGTACTATTCCTCCCCCTTTATCTGCTGGTTTGATGACTATGGCAGGGTTTTCTTGTAGTCTGCGCACCGCTTCCCTGTCCTGAGCAGAGAGGTTGTTGTAGGTTTTTGGTGGTTCCAAGTTTTCAATCTCATTGTAGACAGCTTGCTCAAAAGTAGTTTAGTTTAGTTTATTCATTTGTAGAGCGCTTGGTTACACTGAACGGTGTGTCCCCGCGCTGAGACATTGGCTATGACAGGTGATACTATCTTCTGCTTATCCTGCCAGGATGCATAGACTCCTTGATGAAGCCGTTATTCCGTTTTAGCTAACAACCAGGTCTTTAGTTGTTTGCGGAATCTGCTTTCACATGACTCCATTCTTAGGGCCATCGGTAGGGTGTTCCATGTTTTTGCCGCAAGGTATCTGAAGGAGCGTGCCCCCATTCTTGCTCTATATATTCTTGGAACCGACACCAGTGCTTTCCCCATGGATCTTAGACTCCGTCCTGGGATGTATTCGGTTAGCAGTGGATGAAGGTATTTAGGACCGTTCTTTGTAAGAATGCGATGACAATGGCACAATGCCTTGAACATGACTCTCTTTTCCACTGGCAGCCAGTGCAGTTCAATCAGGGCTTTCTTCGTGTTAGCTCTTCTCGGCAGACTAAGCACCAGTCGAGCCGCCGCGTTTTGCACCCACTGTAGTTTGGATAGTCCTTTTTTTGTGGCGCCAAGATGTAAAACATTCCCATAATCCAATTGGGAGGTTATTACCGCATGTACTATAGTTTTCCTAACTTTCGATGGTAGAAGATCAAGGATCTTTCTCAGGATTTTCATGGCCCCATAGCATTTACCGGCTACCTTCCGGATTTGGCTGTCGAATGTCAACTCGGCATCAAACCATATTCCTAGGTTTTTTACTTCTGATTTTGGGGTGGGTAGTTGACCTAGTGACTCAGGCCACCATGCAGATGACCATATGGTTGGTGCCTTTCCCACAACCATAACCTCCGTTTTACTCCCGTTTAGCTTGAGGCAGTGGTTTGACATCCAATCTGCCACATCTTCTAAACATTTGGAGAAGCGGATTGCTGCCTGATCATCCTTTTGCGACAGCAGCACAATTAGCTGCGTGTCATCCGCATAGGAATCGATCAATACTTTATGTTGCTCCACTCGTTCAGCCAGTGGTCCCACATAGAGATTAAATAGAGTGGGCCTCAAAATTGAACCTTGTGGGACCCCCTGGGACAAGGGAATACTCTCTGATAAGTGTGTCTGTTGTGCCACTTGAAAGCTCCGCCTGGAAAGAAACGATGTCATCCATCTCAGAGCGTTTTGCCTGATGCCACAGGCTTCAAGTCTTTGAAGGAGTAGCTTGTGTGATACGGTGTCAAACGCCGCACTGAGGTCCAACAGGATTAGTGTGCCCATTTGTCCTTCATCAACATGCTTTCTCAATGTTTCTGTGGCCAGGAGTAGTGCAGACTCCGTCGAGTGGGCCATTCTGAAACCTGGCTGAGAGGGGTGTAGTAGGTCATTCGTATTGATATGGTCTACCAGTTGCTTGTTAGTTACTTTCTCAGCGATTTTTGCTACAAATGGTAGCAGTGAAATCGGGCGTAAGTTTTCTAACACTGTCCTCTCGTTTGATGGTTTATTTTTCAGTGGTCTGACAATAGCCTGTTTCCACTTAGTGGGGACCACACCTTCTTGAAAGGAGCGAGAAATCAGCTCCGAGATGTATGGCATGATGGAGTCCGCTCCCTCCAATACTATCTCTGGTCGTGCTGGGTCTAAGGGGGAGCCAGACTTTATTCCTTTTGCTGTGGCTTTGAGTTCTACTAGTTCCTGGATTTTGAATTCAGCCAGAGTCATGCCTGCGAAATTAGTTTGACTTACACCGGTTAGGCTAGTCCCCTGTCTCGCCTCCACCGGGAAGGTGTCATAGATTTTTTTCACCTTCTCAGCGAAGAATTTTGCCACCTTATTACAGCTCTCTACAGAGGCAATTGTGTCATTACTGTCTTTGTATGTTTTAAGAGCCTTCAATATGGTGAACATTTCTTTGGGGGCGTTCCTGGCTCTTTCAATTCTTTCCGTATAGAATATACATCTGGATTTCTTTATTAGTGAATGATATAGTTTTAGTTCATATTTGTAATTTCCTTTGGCCCTACTACAATATTCCTTCCTCCATATTCTTTCAAGCTTTTTGCACTTTTTTTTGGCCTTTATCAGTTCATCATTAAACCATGGCTATCTCCACAGGGAGGCAGTAGCTATCTCCACAGGGAGGCATGACGGTGGTGGTAGGAATGTGGATTTTAGCCTCAACCCTGTTTTATTGTTGGTTGCAGTAGATTCTGTTAGTGATTGCTTCTCGAAGAATGCCTTGAGCTTCAATTTTTGGAAGAATTCTGTTAGTTCCGTGTGCAGTTGGAATTTATCTAATCGTGTTGTAGGTACAAATGAAAGTCCTTTGGTAAGGACCCTCTCCTGAAGGGGTGTTAGGAGGGTTGAAGATAGATTAAATACCAGGGAAGGTGATGGTGGATCCTGAGTGTTTAGCGTTGTCCGCTCGGTCCTTATTGCAGTTCCCTGGTCTTGCTCCTGGTGTTGGCGCCTACTGGTCCGTCTTCCTCTGCCCAATGTACATGTTGTGGGTTCCTTCTGCGGCCCCGTGATCTCCGGCCTTGTCCTAAAAAAGGAGGCCTTTGGCTTTGTGGAAAATAGGCCTGTGGTCCAGGATGGTACAAGGGGGGCCATTCGAAGAATGGATTTTGGGGTGGGTGGGCGAATGCTGGTGGTGCAAAGTTCTGGCCCTGGTGTGGGTATGTCCCCCAGGTCTGTTGCCATCGTGGTGTTCGCCCCCTGCCCCTGGGTTTATGCGAGCTGCCTGTGCTTGAATCACTGGAGACTGAAGTGTTGTCACCCGAGGTGTCCGATGACCTGTCCTGTTTGTGTGGGACTACGTAGTTATCATCAGTGTATGGATATACTTTGTTGTAGGCAAATCTTTTCAGGTCCTTTTGAAATTTGGTGATCTTGGACTGGGTTAAGTACTCCTTGTACTCTGTCATCTCCTTGTTAGATTCCTCCAGCTTTTTTTTGAAGGACGTGATTGTTGTTCTGAAGTGCCTCTCTGTGGCCTGGATGTCGATGATCATGGCGTCAGATATTCGTTTGGCGGTCTTGAATATAAGGACCAGCCAATCTCTAGTACAGTGCCAGGCAATCTGCGCCCAGTCCTTCCTGAAGGAAGCATCCTCCAGGAACATCCTGGGCGCATTGGTCACTAGTAGACCTTTAGGTGCAGTATTGGTATGGAGGTATTCCTCAAGGATCACACCGTGAAGGATCGTGCGTATTCTATTGCGCTTTTGCTCTGTTAATTTTTCCCAATCAGTTGTTTGAGCTATGGTTTGCGATATGTTAATTTATGCTAGAAGGGGGGCGCCAGCGAGGATTTCACTAACGTCGTCCTCAGTAAAGGTTAACCCGGAGTATTCCGCCATGGATATAGGTGGGTATTTAGGGTGTGTAGGGTTCTCACAGCTGTACGCTGCCAGTAATGATATGTAACAAAAGGAGAGAAAGGAAAATAAGGGGCTAGTTCACTTCCCCTAGTAAATGTATAAATCAATGAGAACTAGCTACTAAAGAAGCTGCTAGTGTTTGTTGATAGGCAGGAAAAAACATTTGTTTTTATAAAGACCCTCACACACCAACCTAGTTGGTGTCATGCTTCATCATCGGGTCCCACCCAAGACACCGAGTGTACCTTGGGTGTGCTGCGATGCCTAACTAGAGCTGAGCGGGTTTTGTTAAGTGAGTGTGCAGTGCTGGTGTGAAGAGTGTAGGTTAAAAGACTGTCCTTAGGGACCCAAGTATCCAAAGGACTATTTTAATAGTGGGCCTTAGGCAGTATTAAAAACAAGGCAGTGGATATGAGTGGAGGTGATTAAGAGCTCCCATATCCTATGTGGTCAACATGTTTCAGCCAGTGCCTTAAATTAAAACCGGCTTTCTTCAGGACCTTATGTGAGTGGAAGTTAAAAGGTGATGGTCTAAGTGAGTGTTAAGACCAGATATGTGACGCACTCGCTAAGGTGCGCTATATGTAAGAGGATGGTTTCCTCTAGCGGCTTATTCCTGTTGTGGGAAAAAACAAGACAAACAAACAAACACAGAACAGTAAGTAGCTTAAAGAAGGCACATGAATTTAATGTGACTAAATGTCGTTGTGTCCGTGCTCTATGCGAGAAAAGAGCAAAGGTGGCAAGCGGATCATGACGGTAAGTGGTTTAAAAATGTTAGAGACTATGCGCTACTGTGCAGAAAAGTCAATAGCGTACAAGGCATGAATTAGCCAGATGAACGAAAGTGCCAAAGTTAGGGAAACATTCTCTTACTTTGTAATTTGTAGTGAAAAGCCCCATGAATTCCGGGAGGGCGCCCGACCTTTAGTCACACACTGGTGTGGTTGAGGGAAAAGAAAAGCAAACAGAACATAACTGATGCAGAAGTGCTTGAGCCATGAGAAGGTCTCCGCTGTCAACTTGTAATAGGGAAACACCCCCCCCCCGGCATCCCCACTTACTTCATCAAGATCTGCGACCCGTTTTCAAACCTGTTGCGGCCTGCATCGGAATTCCGTTGATGTGGGCCGTAGGCTGTATGGCGTTTAAATACCCGTTCATGTTTGTCAGGTGTACGTGATCAGTTGCTGATGTGAATAGCGTCTGTGGAAAGAATGAACACAGACAACAGACACGCAGCTGCATGCACATGTAGGAAACAATACTAAACTAATAGTGAAATTGGTTTTATGTTGTTAACCATTAATGTTGCAGAAGCAGCTTGACTCACAAAGTATGTTGTGTGTTTTTGGTCGGTATTAGTGCTGCCATGGGAGAGAACGGAAATGGAAGAAAGAGTACGCTTTTGTAGTTTTTTTGATTAATAGCGTAATCCTGTGGCCCTTTGCCCTTAGAGCGCAATATGATCCATATTTATAAACGGTCCATACCACTCTGGGAGAAGAGGAGGGACCGTACATGTTTAAGCCGAAACACGCAGCGCGTTGTGAAGAGGCGGCGTGCAGTGCACCTACTAGACAAGGAAGTGATGGCACATATTAGGTAGTGTAATAGAGGTCCCTGAAGTATGGTAACCTAGTATATAAATGTAGGCGTTCATTATCTGTACGGTGGAAATCCCTGTAAGTCCATATGGTGATTGTAGGAGCTAATTACTGAGGCTATTCCAAGGAATGTTATCGTTGAAACCCTCCTTGTGGGTGGACAATTGGTATATCCAGCGTTGCTCTTTAGTCAGGAGGTGTTTATCATTGGTGTGACCATGGTAATCAATTTGTTCAATGACAGTCCATTTAATGTCATTTGGGGTATGGCCTGTTTGAATAAAATGATCCGTCATTTTACTGGTGTTCTTTTTACACCGGATGGTGCTACGGTGTTCCACAATCCTTGTTCGTACTTTGCGTGTGGTCATACCCACGTATCTGAGGGTGCATGGGCACTCGATTAGTATACGACGTTGGTAGAATTACAATTCGTATGTTTTCTTTGTTGCCATATCTTGCCTTGTTCAAGGTTCAGTGTCTTGGTTGGTCGTGTCAGATGACATACACTGCAGTCACCGCAGGGGTAGTGTCCAACTACACTGGGCAGCCCCAGGCATTCAGTACTGTGTAAGGTGCAGCAGTCTGATGAGCCCTGGGGCAGGTGGACACCAGGCGGTCTTTGAGGCTGCCAGCCTTCTTGTAGGCAAAGAGTGGTTGGTTCCAGGACATGGTCCCAGTGTTCAAGATCCGCCAATTTTTGCGTAGAATGTTTGCTAAATTTTTAGAGGCTACATTGTATGTCGTGACACACATTAGTGGGATGGTGGTGCCACTTCGTATGGTGTCCTCTAAGAGGGCCTCCCTGTTCTGATTTTGGGCACATTTTTTAGTGGTCTGGATGATCCTGTCTGGGTATCCATGTTCCTTGAGTTTGACTGCCAGGTCAGAGGATTGTTTTTGGTAATCCGTAGTGAGGCTACAAATCCGTCTTATGCGGAGAAATTGACCAAACAGGAGATTTTCCCTGAGGGGCCGAGGGTGGAAACTACCAAACTGTAATAATGAGTTCCTAGCTGTAGGCTTGTAATAAGTGGTAGTTTGGAGGAGCTCTCCTTTTGACTCGATCATGAGGTCCAGGAAAGCTATGCTTTTTGCACTGGCACTACTGGTAAAGCGTAAGCAGGGGTCACGTTCATTGAGCCAGGTGAGGAATGTAGTCAGGGAGTCCTGGGATCCTTTCCAGATCATGAGGATGTCGTCAATATAACGACGCCAAAACTTGATGTTATCAGTGTAGGGGTTTGAAGGAGGTAGGATGTGAGATTTCTCAAATGGTACACATAGAGTCCGGCCACGCTTGGGGCGAGAACGCTGCCCATGGATGTCCCGTTTGTCTGAAGGAAGAACTCACCCTCAAATTCAAAGTAGTTCTCCTTTAGGGTAAGCGTGGCACACTGTAAAATGAACTCTCTGGGAGTGTTGTATTCCCAGGTAGTGTCCAAGAGGAAGGAACTGAAAACGTGGCTATTTCAGCACTTGTAGTAAGAGTGAATATCTACAGTGATGGCTTGAGCGCTGTGAGGCCTACGGGTAGCCATGCACTATATTAAGAAAGTATTAATAATGAGCATGTCATGCAGGACCTTCAGTGTCTCGTCTTGGGGGATTACACACGAGAGTGCCACAGACTACTCAATTTAATGTCTGTAACATTTTAACCTATATTTTTTTATATTGTATGACAATTCAATGTATTTGACCATATGTTTGGTTAATTTTAATAAATAATTTTATAATTGTGAGCACTTGGCCTTTGAGGGTGGTGGTGTTTTGTTCTGGTGATATATTTGCTATGATGAGTGTCTCTGCCGTGTTGTATTAAGCTGCCCAATGGGGACCTTTTTCTGACTATGGTCTATTTGGTGCCCTACTCCTTTGTGGTAAAGGGGCCCCTCTCACTTTCTTTGTGTGAAACATGTTGACCACATAGAATATGGGAGCTCTTAATCACCTCCACTCATATCCACTGCCTTGTTTTTAATACTGCCTAAGGCCCACTATTAAAATAGTCCTTTGGGTACTTGGGACCATAGGACAGTCTTTTAACCTACACTCTTCACACCAGCACTGCACACTCACTTAACAAAACTCACTCTGCTGTAGTTAGGCATCGCAGCACAACCAAGGTACACTCGGTGCCTTGGGTGGGACCCAATGATGAAGCATGACACCAACTAGGTTGGTGTGTGAGGGTCTTTATAAAAACAAATGTTTTTTCCTGCCTATCAACAAACACAAGCAGCTTCTTTAGTAGCTAGTTCTCATTGATTTATACAAACCTAAAAAACCCAGACATTTCTGAAAACTAAACACCTGTGGGAGTCCAGGGAGCTGTGGCTTTCTTTGATCCCCCACCGTTTTCCTACCCATAATCCCCTGCAAACCTCAAATGTATCTGAAAAAATCACTTTTTTCTCAAATTTCTGTGTGGGAAAGTTGTGGGATCACTGGGCTGACACAAATTTCCTACCACCCAGCGTTCCCCCAGGTTTCGCAATAAAAATGGTATCTCACTTGTGTGGGTGGCCCAAGTACCCGCTACAGGCAAGGGCCCAAAACTTATTGAGGAGACATCACATTTACCTATCTCAAAACAACCTGGTTTTGAAAGGGGGGCACCTGGGTTTTTAGCCCCGGGCTCAGCGGCCAGCTAGGGAAACGTACAAAACCCACACATTTCTGAAAATGAGACACCCGGGGGAGTCCAGGGAGGTATGGTCTGCGAGCACCCCCCAAAGTTGTCCTACCCAGAATCCCCTGTAAACCTTAAATTTAGCTGAAAAAATCACTTTTTTTCTCACATTTCTGTGTGGGAAAGTTGTGGGATCACCGAGCTGACACAAATTTCTTACCACACAGCGTTCTTCCAGGTCTCCTGATAAAAATGATTCCTCACTCGCGTGGGTGGCCCAAGAACCCATGACAGGCAAGGGCCCAAAACATATTAAGGAGACTTCAAAATAACCTATCACAAAACGACCTGGTTTTGCAAGGGGGGCACCTGGGTTTTTGGCCCCGGGCTCGGTGGCCATCTGGGGAAACCTACCAAACCCATACATTTTTTAAAACTAGACATCCAGGGGAGGCCAGGGAGGTATTGCTCCCCCAAAGTTTTCCTACCCAGAATCCTCTGCAAACCTCAAATTTTGCTGAAAAAACACATTTTCCACATATTTTTGTGTGGGACCACCGTGCCAGCACAAATGTCCTACCATATAGCGTTCCCCTCAGTCTCCCGAGTAAAATTATTCCTCAGTTGTGTGGGTTTCCAAAGCAGAATTGTCAAAAAATGTGTTTTTTAAAAAATGTAGCGCTTAGAATTTGCTGTGCTATACCCTTAATCCCTATGTTTTTGGCTCTTCCCAGTCACAGGCCCTTGCCCCACCCATACAAGTGAGGTATCATTTTACTCGGGATACTGAGGGGAACGCTGTGTGGTAGGACTTTTGTGCCGGCACGGTGATCCAACACAAAAATATGTGGAATATGTGTTTTGTTCAGCTACATTTGAGGTTTGCAGAGGATTCTGGGTACGAAAACATTGGGGGTTCCACAAAGCCATACTTCGCTAGACTCCCTAGGGTGTCTAGTTTTCAGAAATATGTGGGTTTGGTAGGTGTCCCTAGATGGCCGCCGAGCCCGGGGCCAAAAACCCAGGTGAACCCCCTTGCAAAATCAGGTTGTTTTGGGATAGGTCATTTTGATATCTCCTCAATACGTTTTTGGCACTTGCCTGTCATTGGTACTTGGGACAGCCACACAAGAGAAGTACCATTTTTATCAGGAGACCTGTGGGAACGCTGGGTGGTAGGAAATTTGTGTCAGACTGGTGATTCCACAACTTTCCCACATAGAAATTTGAGAAAAAAATTATTTGTTCAGCTAAATTTGAGGTTTGCAGGGGATTCTGGGTAGGAAAACGTTGGGGGGTCCACGCACACCATACCTCCTTGTACTCCCCAGGGTGTCTAGTTTTCAGAAACATGTAGGTTTGGTAGGTTTCCCAAGATGGCCGCTGAGCCCGGGGCCAAAATCCAAGGTGACCCCCCTTTGCAAAACCAGGTCGTTTTGTGATAGGTACTTTTGAAGTCTCCTAAATAAGTTTTGGCCCTTGCCTGTCACGGGTACTTGGGGCACCCACATGAGTGAGGTACCATTTTTATCGGGAGACCTGGGGGAACGCCGAGTGGTAGGAAATTTTTGTCAGACTGGTGATCCCACAACTTTCCCACACAGAAATTTGAGAAAAAAGTTATTTTGTTCAGCTAATTTTGAGGTTTGCAAGTGATTCTGGGTAGGAAAACTTTGGAGGATCCATGCAAGCCACACCTTCCTGGACTCCCCTGGATATATAGTTTTCAGAAATGTCTGGGTTTGGTAGTTTTCCCTAGATGGCCACTGACCCTGGGACCAAAAACCCAGGTGACCCCTTAGAAAAACCAGGTTGTTTTGTGATAGATAGGTGAGCACCTGAATATTTGGTTCCAAGTTTGCAGACATCTATGGGAGCCTAAAAAACCCAGACATTTCTGAAAACTAGACACCTGTGGGAGTCCAGGGAGGTGTTGCTTGCGTTGATCCCCCAACGTTTTCCTACCCAGAATCCCCTACAAACCTCAAATTTAGCTAAAAAAAATCAAATTTTTCTCAAATTTCTGTTTGGGAAAGTTGTGGGATCACCGGGATGACACAAATTTCCTACCACCCAGAATTCCTCCTGGTCTCCCGATAAAAATGGTACCTCACTCGTGTGAGTGAGTGAGGAATCATTTTTATCAGGAGACCTGCGGGAGCGCGTGGTGGTAGGAAATTTGTGTCAGACTGGTGATTCCACAACTTTCCTAGACAGAAATTTGAGAAAAAAGTGATTTGTTCAGCTAAATTTGAGGTGTGCAGGGGATTCTGGGTACAAAAACGTTGGGTGGTCCACTCAAGCCATACCTCCCTGGACTCCCCAGTGTGTCTATTTTTCAGAAATGTGTGCGTTTGGTAGGTTTCCATAGATGACCGCCGAGCAAAGGGCCAAAAACCCTGGTGCCCCCATTGCAAAACCAGGTCGTTTTGTGATAGGTAATTGTGATGTCTCCACAATACGTTTTGGCCTCTTCTATGCCGTGGGCACTTGGCCCACCCACACAAGTGAGGTACCATTTTTATCGGGAGACTTTGGAGAATGTGGGGTGCATGGAATTTTGTGGATCCATGCATATTCCAGAACTTTTATTCACAGAAATATGAGGAAAATGTGTTTTCTTGTTTTTACAAAGTTCGAGGTTTGCAAGGGATTCTGGGTAACAGAACCTGGTGAGAGCCACACAAGTCACCCCATCCTAGATTCCCATGGGTGTCTGGTTTTGAAAAATGTATTGGTATGCTAGGTTTCCCTAGGTGCCGGCAGAGCTAGCGTTCAAAATCTACAGCTAGGCACTTTGAAAAAAAGGATCAGTTTTCACTGTGAAAATGTAGTGTGTCCATGTTGTATTCTGGCCCATTTCCTGTCGCGGGCACTAGGCCTACCCACACAAGTGAGGTACCATTTCTATTTGAAGGTGTTGGGTGATGCGGGGGTGGAATTTTGTGGATCCACGCAGATTCCAAAACTTTCCATCACAGAAATGTGAGGAAAATGTTTTTTTTTGTGCAAAGTTTGGTGCTTGCAAGGGAATCTGGGTAACAGAACCTGGGGAGAGGCACACAAGTCACCCGATCCTGGATTCCCCTTGGTGTCTAGTTTTGAAAAATGTAGAGGTTTGCTAGGTTTCCCTATGTGCCGGCTGTGCTAGGGCCCAAAATCCACAGGTAGGCACATTGCGACAAAAAATTTAGTGTCTAGTGGGATTTCTTCTAACCTGGGGGAGGGGGAATCTTGGGGGTTTGCCCTGATATGCCCCCAAGGGGGCTAGAAAGACTGTGGCTAATTTTGTGGGTGGTGGGGGCATTAGTATGTCCATTCTGGGCAGCCCCCACCCCCACGTATAAAAAAGCCAGCATAATCGCTGGTGCCTAGTGGGCTCTCTGCCGCCCCGAATGGCAGACCAGGGGCTACTGCCCCCATCTGCCTTCTGGGGGGCAGAAATACTTAGCATTTTTTTCGGGGGTAGGGGATTTGGCATGCCCATTCTGGGCAGCCCCCGCCCCTGAATTTTGAAGAAAAATAATTTCCCTGATGCCTAGTGGGCTTTCTGCCCCCTCTAGGGGGCAGATAAGGGGCTATTGCCCCATCTGCCTCCCGGGGGGGCAGAAAGACTGTGGCCCTTTTTTTGGGGTGGGGCATTGGCATTCCCATTCTGGCCAGCGCCATGTATAACAAAATAATAATCCCTGATGCCTAGTGGGCTTTCTGCCCCCACAGGGGCATATCAGGGGCTGCTGCCCCCATCTGCACCTGGGGGGGCAGAAAGACTGTTGCATTTTTTGGGGGGGATGGGGCAGTGGCCTGCCCATCTTGGGCAGCCCCACCTCTAAATCAAATTTTAAAAAATCCCTGACTTCTAGTGGGCTTTCTGCCCCCTGGGGGGTCAGATTGGGGGCTACTGCCCCCGTCGTCCCCCCAGGGGGCAGAAAGACAGGAATTTCTCTGGGGGGGGTGGGGGCATTGTCATGCCCATTTTGGGTAGCCCCCACCCCTACATTAATACAAAATAAAAATTCCCTGGTTTCGGGTCCCTAGTGTCCAAGCAGGGATCCACTAGTGAGGAATACCATTGGTAAGGGGAGACTCTCCCTTTTCCAATGATACCTCTCCCATCTTTCTACGTGCTCAGGGTGCTGAGATAGCCCCCTGAGCACATAGAAAGTGAAATTGAAATGAGCCGAGTGGCTCATTTCAGTTTCGGCATGAAATGACACCAGCACACCGTGCGCGCTGATCGTCATTTCACAGAAACCAGGGAAGAGCCGCGGGAGCTGGGGAAGCTTTTGCCCAGCTCCCGAGGCTGTTGGGGAGGAAAGGAAATCCCTCTGGTGCCTGCAAGAGGGATTTCTGGTGCCATGTGTGAGGACGGCCGGGAGCCGTCCTGAGCACATGTGCACTGTGGCTCAGGACAGCTCCCAGCTGTCCTGAGCACCGAAGGGGTTAAATAGATTGAGAATGTAATGCTCAAGTAAGGTGCTGGTGCAAGGGTCTTGTAGTTGTTAATCACCATCCAGGCATGCAACCTTGAGCTAAAGATGTATTTATCAAAAAGCAATTAGTGGAATTTTGCTGTTTCGTTTATTACTTGCTTGAAAGATTGATAATGCAAGTTGTTGTTCCACATCTCAGCTGTGCAGGTAGTTAGCAGGATTTATGAAGATATTGGTTATATAGTGATTTTTTATCCTACTCCAGTTCTGTCCAAAGTGCTTTGTTAAGTGGAGAGTTTGCTGTGTTCTGTTTCAGTGGATACCAAAGCTTTATTGTAGCATACATTCTCCCTATTGTTTCATTTAAAAGGCCAAATTCAAGTCGAACCTGGGCTGGAGAAGCAGACTGATGTAGCTGGAAGACATTTTTATAGGTTGAAACTAATAATTTATTTAAAAGATCAGAGTCTTTGCCGTGTAGAGTGATACTGGCATACGTTAGCATTGGAAGCATTTTGGCCGCCATCACCGCGAGCAGAAGTATGGATGACGGCCCCTTCAATTTTTTTGCCAGTGTCCTAAATGCGAATGTTAGTGCATTGGTTCTCTGTGACATATAGTTTTTTTGCTCCAGATGGTTTTGTCTGTTGTCCATATAGAAACCCAGATATTTATAACTTGTTACTTTCTCTATCTGGTTTCTATCAAGCCAAACATTCTGCTTAATTCTTCGATGATAACTGATCAGCATTGTTTTGGTTTTCAAGAGAGTAAGACCTCCGACCCTCTGTCTAGGTCCACTCTGTCCCCCCACTCTCTCCCCGCAGTTCCGCTGTGCCGTCTCTTGCCTCCAGACCCCGACCTCCTCCTTGGGAGGTTCGAGGCTGCTGCCCGCTCCTGCGCCTGCTGCCCGCTCCAACTGGGCCCAGACTGCCTGCAACCACCGTAACCTTTCTCAGCCATTTTTTTCTTAGTTTTTCCCTGTTGTGCCACTGTTATTGTGCCCTTCTGTGTCTTGCTCTAATTCCAACACTGTTTTTATTTACTCGTGCCTGCCTGTTCCTTTCGCCTTTCACCGCTGCTGCCCCTGCGGCCCCTCCTCCCCGGAATTCCCCCCGGAATTCCCCCGCTCACGCCTCCCAGCCTCTCCTCCCTCCCACCTCCCCTACGTAATGGTGGGCGCTGCGCGGTCACGCTGCTGGCACGCCAAAGGTACGCCAAAGGCAAGCCTGTCTGCGCCCGTCTGCGCCCGTCCGCGACCCGACTGCAGCCAGCACCAGGAACCCTGGACCTCCCACTACCCATCACTACGACACCACCACCCTCCTCACACTCAACCCTGGAAGACTTAGAGAATGCCAACAGGCCTCGCCGAACACGACCCATGGCCAGTTCTCCTGCCTCCACTGCCACCAGACCCTCACCGCCACCCCGTCCTCCAACACCGCCGACGCCAGCACCGGCAACACCTTAAAATGCATCCTCCTCAATGTTCGCTCCATACACAAACACGCCATGGAAATCTGGAACCTACTCGACTCTCTCTCGCCTGACATCGCCTTCTTCTCAGAGACCTGTACCAAAGCATCCTCCGCCCCCGACATCAGCACCGCCATCCCAGACAGATACAAGATCCAGAGGAAAGACCGCCCCAACCACCCAGGAGGGGGCCTCGCCATTGCCCACAAGAGCACCCTCTGCCTCACCACCTCCAGCGAAACCTTCCCCTCTGCCGAACACCTGCACTTCCAGATCCAGACCACCCCCAAAGCCACACTCTGAGGAACCCTTATCTACAGTCCCCCCAGCCCCTGAAAACCCTTCGCCACCACCATCACTGACTTCATCGCACCCCACACCATTGCCTCAACAAACTACATACTCATTGGAGACCTGAACTTCCACCTCGACAACCCCAGCAACCCCAACTCCACTATCCTTCGTGACAACCTCACCAGCATCGAAGTTAAACAACTCGTCAACACACCGACCCACAGAGCAGGACACACCCTCGACCCCATCTTCGCGGCAGGAAACAGCGTCCAATTCAGCCACACAACGCAGCTGCCATGGACCGACCACCACTGCGTACACTTCGCCATCAACAAACCCAAGGCACCCAAACCAGCCCCACGCCCACCTCGAAGGAACTGGAACAAGGTTACAGACGAGCAACTTAACTCCACCCTCACCTGAGACAACCACACCTGGGCACCCAACGCAAACGACACAGCCAGAGAACTCCACACCTGGATCTCCAACTGCGCAGACAAGCTCGCCCCGCTACGCAACCCTGACAGACAAGGCCCCAGGAAAACCGCCTGGTTCACCACCGCTCTCCAAGAAGTCAGACGCACCTGCAGACGCCTGGAGAAGAACTGGAGAAACACCAAGACAACCGAAAACCACACCACCTGCAAGGACGCCATGATGGACTACCACAACCAGATCAGAGCCACCAAGAGGAACTTCATCCACAACAAAATCCTGGCCAACTCCACCAACTCCAAGGAACTTTTCAGTGTCATTCAAGAATTCACCAACCCACGCAGCGAAGCCACAGACATCACCCAATCCCAAGACCTCTGCGACAAGCTTGAACCTATTTCCACCTCAAGCTCAAAAACCTCTATGTCAACTTCATTGACCATCCACCAGGCACCACAGATGGCCGCCCGCCCCCCAGAAACACCAGCCAGCCCACCATCTCCAACTGGACACCGATCACGGCCGAAGACACCGCCTCAACCATGTAAAGCATCCACTCGGGGGCCCCCACCAACCCCTGCCCCCCTCACATCTACCACAGAGCTGCGGCCACCATCGCACCTGAACTACAATGCACCATCAACACCACCTTCAAAACAGGCACCTTCCCAGACGACTGGAAGCACACAGAAGTCAGACCCCTGCTCAAGAAGCCCACAGCTGACCCCACCGACCTCAAGAACTATCGGCCCATCTCGCTCCTCCCCTTCGCAGCCAAAGTTACAGAGAAAACAGCCAACAGGAAACTGACACGATTCATTGAAGAGAACACCGTCCTCGACCCGTCCCAATCCGGATTCCGAAGCAACCACAGCACAGAAACCGCCCAACTCACCGCCACAGACGACATCCGCACCCTCCTGGACCAAGGCCACTCTGCAGCCCTCATACTACTCGACCTATCAGCGGCCTTCAAAACCGTCTCCCACTGCACACTAGTCACCAGACTACACGACGCAGGCATACAAGGAACAGACCTGGACTGGATCCATTCATTCCTCACTGGAAGAAGCCAAAGGATCAGACTCCCACCCTTCCTCTCCGACCCCACGAAAATCACCTGCGGAGTCCCACAGGGTTCATCACTGAGCCCCACCCTCTTCAACATCTACATGGCCCCCTCGCAGCCATCGTCCGACAACATGGCCTCAACATTGTATCCTACGCCGACGACACCCAGCTCATCCTCTCCCTCACCAAAGACCCCACCACTGCCAAACTAAACTTCCAGAAAGGAATGCAAGACATCGCAGTCTGGATGACCAACAGCTGCCTGAAGCTCAACGCCTAGAAGACAGAAGTCCTCATCCTCGGTACCATCCCTTCTGCATGGGACAGCACCTGGTGGCTGACTGCCCTTGGAAGCCCACCTACCCCATCAGACCACGGCAAGAACCTCAGCATCGTACTCGACTCATCACTCTCCATGAACCGACAGGTAAACGCTGTCAACTCCAGCTGCTTCAACACCCTCCGCATCCTCCGCAAGACCTTCAAGTGGATCCCCCCTGAGTCAAGGAAGACAGTTACCCACGCACTCATCACCAGAAGACTGGACTATGGAAACACACTCTACGCCGGCATCAACAAGTCCCTACTCCGCAAACTCCAAACAATACAGAACACCGCCGCCAGACTCGTCCTCGGCATCCGCCAACACGAACACATCAGCCAACACCTACGAAGTCTCCACTGGCTCCCCGTGGAGAAAAGAGTCACTTTCAAAATCCTCACTCACGCCTACAAATGCCTACACAACAACGGAACCAAATACCTCAATGACAGAATCAACTTCCACGTACCCAAAAGAAACCTCCGATCTTCCAACCTCGTACTGGCCGAAACCCCGCGCATCCACAGAGCCAGAGCAGGAGGAATATCCTTCTCTCACATTGCAGCCAAGACCTGGAACGAGTTTCCGGCAGACATCAGACCCACCCCCTCCCTGAACACCTTCAGGAAGACCCTCAAGACCTGGCTCTTCGGCTAAACAGATCTGCGGACCCCCCTCCTCAGCGCCTTGAGACCCTCATGGGTGAGTAGCGCGCTTACAATTCCCTGATTGATTGATTGAATGTGTTTATTACTAATTTGTTAGATGAGATATATGCCGACATTTCCAATTAAGGAATTGCTACCCATTAATTCCCATGGTCCTAGAGGCCCATAGGAATCAATAGAAATTGCATGCGCAATTTGCGAGTACCCAATAGGTACTCGCAAATTGCCATGCCATTCAAGTGCAAGAGGTGCCAAAGGACACCCTGTTGCACCCCTGAAATTGATATGTGAACACATGTTGCACACACACATGCCCCAAGGGCATGTGTGTGTAACCTGGAACTTTGAAAAATGCACTTTAGTGCATATTTCAAAGTTTTCGCTAATTACCATCAGGTATAATTTTCCGGTAATTAGCGGACCCTAATAGCGAAATCGCTATTTTAAATGGCATCTTGCATTGCATTCAAGGCATCGCAATTTGCGATTCCTTAACTGCAATCGCAATTTGCGATTTTTGCATTTGGGATGATGCATCCCAAATGCAAAAATACCGGTCGCAACCGGTTTGCGGCCGGTTTTTTCCTTGATGCATGTGGCCCTTTATTTTTTGCAAAGGAAGATCATCACAATATATACAAATATACAATAAGAGAAAAAAAAGGAAAAACCGGGGTAGCGCCAAATCACATAATTTTCATAAAACAAGATTGATTAATTGAGAACATATACAGCAGGAAAATCATATTTAAATTATCAATCCTTAAGTACCTTATGCCAAACAGTTTGAAATTTCTGCATAGCACGTATACCTCTGGTTTTTGCCACAGCTTTTTCCCTTTCACAGCTCTTGACCACCAAAGTCCACCACTCCACCGAGCTACTAGGTTTAGAGGAGATCCAAGCCCTGGCAATGGTGAGCCTTGCAGTAACCAATAAGATGGCAAAAAGTGCACGACGTGCCGGGCTAGGATCAACCCCAAACCCCATCATTATCTCCTGTATGGTAAATCTTAGTTCTAGACCCAATCTGACTCTCCAAGTGTGGCTAACGTCTTCCTAGAAAGCCCAGATCGGCGGGCATGTAGCAAACATGTGCACTATGTCGACCGCAATGGCTCCACACTTGGGGCATTTTGTTTTATCGTCGGCGCTTGATCGCCTCTTTTTCCCCGCCAGCTTGCTATCTTCTTAGGGTTGTAATATAGCATACACAGTGTCCTAAAATGTTGAAGCTTTAAATTAACTGAGACTACAGCTTCTTTTAGTGTTGTGAATGCGTTGTTAATTAGTACGGCAGGGACATCTGTCCCCAAGGTACGGCTCCACTTCAGCGCGATCTGGAAACAAGGGTCTATTCTGAGCTGTGATAAATATTGGTAAGCAATCAGTATTGAGTGTTTATGGGGTGTTTCATGAATAGATGTCAGTATCTCATATGCAGAAATGGATACGAGCCTTTGTGATCTCAAGAAAAAGTCTCTAATCTGCAAATAATTGTAATAAAATTGTTGGGGAAGAGAAAATGTATTCTGGAGACTTTGAAAGGTCTTGAAACCATTAAAGTCGTATAAGTGACCAAGTCTCTCCTCCCCGTGCGTAGCCCAACTTTTTGCTACCCTATCCTTGAAAATCTCAGGCAAGAGTGGGTTATCCCAAAGAGGGAACCTATCATGAAAAATTGGAAGCAAATAGCCAGAGAGAATATCCCGCCAAACAGTAACAGTGTCTCTAATGGTCTTGAAGCTGACTCGCTTGTGCTTCAAGACCATTGAAGCACAATGGGGTAAGTTTCACTGCAGTGGAGAAACCTTTTGTGAAAAAAGGGAAGAGGAAGGCACGTATTAATCTGAGACTCGAGCGGAGATCAAATCAGAGTAGATCTGGGTTTGTCTCGGTTCATTATTTTTAACAGCAGTGGCGTGAGATCTTTCCAGACTAACCAATGCCGCATGAGCAGCTTTAGTTGCACCCTCTTTGGCTTTATTCTCTCGCCAAATAAACTGCTGAGTGATGCCTCTCATGTAAGCCTTCATTGAGTCCCAAAGAGTTCGAAAGTTAGTAAAATTAACATTGTTATGAAGGAATTCTACCAAAAGTCCTTCCATATGTGGGATATACCGATTATCTGTCAATAAATATCGGGGAAAAGAAAAATAACGTTTAGATTTATTTGTCGGAAGGGTTTGGAAACTGAAAATTAAAGGGTTAAGGTCCGAAGTGATTTTCGGGCACAGCTCGATCGATACAGACTGGAGAATCTGATCCTGGGCCCACACCATATCTATCCTAGAGTACAGTCTGTGTGGGCATGAATAATAAGTAAAGCATGGAAGATCTGGATATAACGTTCTCCATATGTCACTAAGGTTATACAGACGTGCTAATTGTAGAATCGCTGCCCTAACTTTAGGCATTCTAACAGTAGTGCGAAGGCAGGTGGAATCTACGGCATAGTTCATCACACAATTAAAGTCCCCCATAATTATCAACACCTCCTGTAGTTCCAATAAAGTTAGCATTAGCTCTTTAAAAATCTCTGGATCGTCGACATTGGGGCCATACAAATTAACCAAAACATATTTCACATCAGAAATAGCCACCTGAGCGATTACCCACTTCCCTCTTGGGTCTGCTAAAACTCTGAGAATTGTGTACTTAAGTGTTTTGCTGGCAAGGATTGCAGTTCCCCTAATTGAAAGACTTTGTAAGGTACAGACAATATTATGATATTTCAGTTCATTAAGAAGTCTACTATATTTATGGGCTAGATGAGTTTCCGATAAGAATACCAGGTGTGGTTTATATACATTTAGCTCTTCCCGAACAAGCCTATGTTTGCTAGCAGCATTCAGACCAGAGACATTCCAACATAAGCATTTAAGTAACGCCATAAAAAGTCAAAGATTTATCACCATGTAAAGGTTTTCCTTGTGAGAAAGTGCTTATTTTAGAGTGATACATGCACATACCAACTTTATTCGTGGTACCGCCCCTGTATAAATGCAGCCTAATAACTACTGGCTGCCATTCTGTTTGCATACCTCCTTTGCTTTTAACCAATCCCTTAAAGCTAAACCCTCCCACCATCCCGAAACTAACCCACCCAAATCCCACCCTGTATCCTAAGAAAAGAATCACCCCCTCCCTGCTGTCGCTGGCAAGACAGCAATTGAGAGCGCTAGCACCTGAGAACCGCCCCACCCCTCCAGTGCACAGTGAAACTCATTACTGAGAAGGGTCTTTAGCACAAAAAAAGAGAAAAGAGAAAAGTATAGAAGGTAGTATCATGAAGATACAGAAAGGGCGAACCAGAAGGACAATATCATTTAGTTTCTAGTTGTAACTTTGCCATAGCCTGTTCAGCGTCATGCTTCGTAAATACCAGTTGAACTTGGCTGTTTTAAAAAAAATGTAAGCATGCTGGTTCTTGTAGAAAGGCCTGTGCTCTTGCAGATTTTAAAGGATTTATAAACTGGCACAGTTTCCATCGCCTATCCATTGTGTTCTTGCATAAGTCAGACCTACAAAAAATAGAGTATGGGCCCACTCGGATAGAGGCAGTAGGATGGGCTTTGATGGAAACCGCTTGTCGTAGGAGATAGTTTCTGAAAAAGATAAGAAAAGGCCGAAAGAAGCGGCCGGGAGAGTTGTTGACAGCAGATGGTAATCTATGCGCTTGTTGTACTTGACTGTCCCAGTCCCAGTCATCCAGATCAGGAAATGCACTCTTGAGTAGCTGTACAATGAATGCTCTGGGATCAGAGCCTTCTTCGTTTTTAGGCACGCCAAACAGACGGATGTTGTTACGTCATTGACGATTCTCTAAATCCTCAACTTTACTTTGCAGAGCTGTAAGATGAATCTCGTGTGCGTCAGAAGTCTTAGCAACCTTTGCCATGTGATCCTCGGTATCTGATATGCGTTGTTGCAGCTCCATTATATCGGTTGTTAATGCAGCAACTTTGTTGTTTACCTCAGCAAGGTCCTGCTTTATTGCTGAGCTGTCTGCTTTAGCCTGCAAATAGTATGCCTGAGCCTCCTCTCTATGAACCTGTAGTGCTTGTAGGATGGCAGCAGCAGAAGAATCTAATGAGCCAGCAGGTGGGAGATTAGGTTGGTCCTCAGCCCAGGGAGGAGCTGGGAGAGTTGGAAGAGAAGAAGAAGAGCTAGCTAAGTATCTGAGGTCGCTGCCTACTGCTGATGATGTCGATACACGTGGCGCGCTTGAATCTTGATGTAGCGAGGTACAGCCAGTGGCAGAACCAGGGTCAGAGACAAAGCCGGAACCAGAAAGTCTTGAAATCAGGGTTTTCACTTGCCCTTTGGCAGTAACCCATTTGCGAAGTGGGCTACTAATAGTGGCCAGTTTGGTGGATGCAGGGCTAAGGATGCGCACGTCGCTTTCTTTATCGCTTCCTTTTTTAAAGTTTCTTGCGTTTTTGATGTTAAAATTGCATCTTTTCTTCCCCTTCTTCCCACTAGACAAACAGAGCGATTGGTCTGTTGTCTGTGTGTCATCGGAGGTCACATTGCTGCAGGTGTTTGCCGTTATGTCATGATGATGAAGCTTTCCTTCTTTGCGGGATAACTGAACAACAGTGATGTTTGAAGAGGTAGAAGATGGAGTGCCTTGCTCGTGTCTAACCGGCGAAGTGTCCTGAAAGTCATCGGTCTGTACGCCAGCAACAGTTCCTAAAGAATCTTTACCTAACTGCCGGGTTTCGCCGGTACCTTGTTCCGCAGGTAGAATAGCATGATCTACACCGTCTTCATTAGGGTAGTGTCCTGAGCTTACTTGTTGAGCAGGTGCTGGTAGCAGGTCTCCTATTTGCGCATCCGCAGTTGTAACTTGTTTTTCTGCAGCTTCCAAAGGTGAAGAGACACGGACATCTTCAGTCAGCTCTTCCCCGTGCGAGCCAAAGCACAGCGATTCACCATCAGGAAATAGAGAGTGATCTTGTAACAAGCCCTGTGCCGAGGGATATTCTCTGCACAGTGGAGAAGGAAGGACAGAAGGTGCAGCAATAGGCTTCTTTGACCCATTTAGGACTGCCTCTAATAGTGCCTCTACCATTTCCCCCTCTGGAGGTGGATTTGTGGTTCCCCCAGGATAGATAAGCTCGTTCTTGTTATCTGAATGCAGGATTTTAAGAATAGAGCATCCTACCTTGGAGGATGAGCGATTCACAGTACCTTTTGAGGGCTGCAGCTGTAGTTCGTCCCTGCTCAATGCAGTATGTTCAGAGGCGGCTGTGAGGGCACACGTGGCAGCTCTGGCCCCTTTCTGGCCTGTTGTTTTCAGCAGTGCCATTTTGGATGATAAAGTACAGGAGATGAGATAGAAAGGCAGAGAGGGGAACCAAACAAGGGGAGGACGCCAAACAAAGCTCCAAAGCTGTGGTAGTGTCCCAGCGATCCGTAGCAGGGAGTTACAGGTCGGGAGAGCAGAACTTGACCTTATACAGCAGCTGAGGGTAGCTGCGCTTAATCAATTTATCCACAATAGCACGCTCAATAGCTTGTCGCTCATAGTAGTATTGCAGGAGGGGAGGGCAGCATTTTCCCAACAGTCATCAGCAGCATATGAGGCGTCTAGTTTATTTTTAAGTCATTCAAGAAGAAGCAAGATTGCTCGATTTAATTACTTTTTAGAAACATTACTTCCCACTTCCAGTGGGACAAGGCATATCAGATTTTAGGCATGGCGGGGACAGGACTCTCAACCTGCCTCGTTCCACTCTCCCTTTTCAATGAGCAGCTTCTCTTTGCAGTTTCTCTTTAAACAGGTGATAACAGCGGCAGCAGCAGCAACGTAGCTCTTGGCTTACCGCTGACCGCATTCAGCTCTCACATTTCAGTAGCGAAGACCCGCTGTGTTCATGCTGGCAACAAAGCTCCCAGCTCACCGCGTTCGACTTTCCCCTCTGCGGCATTCCTCGAAGTGGGGACCAAGTGAGGACCGGGGACGCACCCGCCCAGCAGACTTCGAGACAAGTGCAAATCTCACACAGCAGTTCCCCTGCAGGTAAGTGGACCCATACGGATGTATGCAGCGGTATCGCGGGTGGCGGAGTGGCGAACACTCAGAGTGCAGCTCTCAGTGGCGGCATTAATCCTCCATCTTCTTTTCCTGTCCGTCTTGATCTAGTTCTATAGCTGCTTTATGATCTTTCTACACCCTCTCCTCTGTGAGGTTGATAGCCTGCTACCTTTTGCACTCTGCAGAACTGAGTATGCCCGTTGGTTGTCTTTCCTTTGTCCTGATCCATGACTTACATTAAGGTTAGAGTTTACAATCAGAGGTCCGGGGTAGTGTGGTGTAATGGGTTTGGACAGCTTAATGCCTCAAGCTTCAAATTGTAAGTTATAGTTCATAATGAGCTGGACTTCTTCTTCTGACTGCCATGTGGTCAGTGTTTGTTCGTGGTTTGTATGATTTTCTTTTGAAATAAATTCTACGGTCAGAAGGTTCGATGAATTTAAATGTTTTAGAGCTGGGATTTCTGCTAACAATTTTTATATGTTACCCCTGTTTAATATATCATGCCGTCCTTGTGATTCATATTCTGGTACTAAAACTATTTGCTGCTTTGTTAGTTCTTGCCCTTGATATTGTTCCCTTGGTTAACTCTTCACGTTTGTTTTCCGCCATAATTAGCTTCTTGTTGTTTTTACATGAAATCTGAGGTTTTCGTATTGGGCCATACTGCTCTTTCTGGTGTTGTAAGCTGGGATTTCTAATAAAGACGAGTGTACATGATTAGCCTCCTTTTTGTTTTTACTTTTTGTTTCCTGCCCAGGGTATCCTAGTTTGCTCTCTCAAGTGTTTACTCATGATGGTTTCAATTGTATGCCTTCTTTTATACTTGTTCCATCTTGGACTTGGGCGTGGGATCTGGTATTTTCCAATAGCTGTACCACCTCTTTGCTGTTATAAGGTACCTAAGACTGATCCTTTTGGCTCAAATTTTTCTCATTTGTTATATTGACTTCTCCAATGCCTTGGGCATTTATTGGCCTCCCTTGTCTTGTTGTTTCCTTATTTTCTAAGCCCTTTTGGACTAGGGCGTTGGAGACTTGAGTCTTCCGTGATCATTTTTCTGGCTGGTCATTGCTCTTCCAGTCTTTTCCGTAAGGCTGAGTGCCTTACAATTTTATGTTCAGTGGTTGTAACGTGCTTCCATCATGCGACTGGCCAAGACGCTTATTTCCATTTTTGTGCCTGACTTTTGTTTGTTCTTCCCCAAGGGCATATGGTTTTGCTCCTTTTCTAAATGTTGCCTCCAGGTTTTCCCCACGTTCAGCGCCCGTTGCTGTAGTAGTGTCCGTTTCCCTTTGTTTGGTCTGATTAGCTTCTGCTAGGCTGTCACACACCACCTCCTTGTCCTTTTGATATCCGCTCAAGGTTTCAGCCATGCTTGTTGTTGAACTAGTTGAGTCTGTCCCTACCCTATACACCCTGGTTGAGCTAAATATAGGGAATACCTTGACGGCCTGCTGTTTTGTTAGTAGGGCCATTTTGTTTCTTGATTTTCTTTCACGCTTTTTTGTCTACGAGTCTGCTTCAATGATTTATTTATTTCCAGGTTTATTAAGCTTGATTCTTCTTGTATAGGCTCTTGGTGTATGGCCTTTGGGTGTACCAGGCTTACTCGATCTTGCATTCCTTGTGGTTTGGTTGGTATTTTTATTTGCTTCTGATCTTCTTTTGGTGAGGATTGCAGAGGTTGCAGAGTGTTAGCTGTGTGCTTGTCATGCTCTACAGCAGTATATTCGGTGGCCGCCGATTTTAATTTATTTAACATTATTATCTGTTCTAGTAACGTTGGTAGGAGGCTCAATTTGTTGATTATATGGCCACAAGTGCACTGGGTTGAATATTTAGATTGTTCTCTTATTATTAAATTGTTCAGGCTGTCCTGTTTTATGTTTATTCCGGCAATCTGTAGGGCAGTGATGTTCATTAATTCTATTTGAATGTCCAGTTTGTATGATTGCATATTGAGAGCCTTTGATGATGTCTGCAGTGTTTGTAATAAAGTTTTCAAGAGATCCAGGTAGCCACTTTGGTCACACAATGTCTCCCCTTGTGTTAATTGTGATTTTGATTCTAGTTTGGTGAATTGATTTTGGTTAAGTAAGTAGCTAATATCATGAGAAGAGTGGGAGGAATTGTTGTTATTTTGTAAGATTTTTGGTCCTTGTATATCCATATTATTTTGTGTAATGACATTGTGCGTTTCTCCAGTCGGTGTTCCTTGTTTAATGTTAATGGCATGTGAGGTATCCTTGTTCGGTGTAAGCCTAGGAATTCTCAGCCATGAGGCATCCAGTCCTTCTAAGGCATCTTGATCGCACTGATGAACCTGTGCTGCTATTTTTGACCTTTGGGTTGTCCCAGTGTTTGTTGCGATCTTAGGGGTGGAATACGTTGGATTTTCCTGGCTTGCATAAGAATTCATTGTCAATGTTTTTGTTTTTTTGTTTTTTCCTCCAGTAATCTCTGCTATCCCATGCTGGGAAGGGCCAAATGCCTCAACCTTATTTTCTAATATAGTGTCTATGTTGTTATTTGAGCCCTTTCTCTTTTCATCTATTAGCTGCTCCTTGTTTAAGAATGATTTCTCATTGTTAATGCCATTTTCCTTTAATGCCACCTCTAGGATTGCCAAGTTTGTTCCTGCCAGGTCACAGTTTAATGAATTCGCTAGGCCTTTTGAATCCCTTGCGACGTGCTTGGGGTCCTTTTGCGTTTCTTTTATAATTGCGCAGAGAACTGACCTCTGAGGGTCCAATGGCGTCTAGAGACCTGGTACTTCTCCTGGCATTGAGTAAATTATGGCTTTGAGGAAGGAGAATCTAGAGCTCAAGCTTGAGTTCTTTTTTCTTTTTCTCTCTGTATTTCTGATTTTTTTAGTATTGGAGAGATAAGAGGTTTCTTTTTAGTATAGCCCAGGTCTTCAGACTTAGTTGTTTGTTTTGTATTCTGTTTTTTTACACTTTGCTTTAAGCTTTTAGTCTTCTGGCCCGGTGTCTGCCTAATTCTGCCCAATCTCATTTTTTCTACTCTCTGGAGCCACCTGCCTCTTGTCCCTGTTAGTTCTATGTTGGGAATTGGGTGTTCGGAGTCGCTCAGCTTGCACTCTGTTGGCTGTCTACCTGCCTGTAACCACAGTTTTCAGATTATCAATGTGTTAGGTTGTCCTGTTGATCCGTTGTCCAGTTGTTGTGCTTTGTATAAATTGAATTGTGAACAGATAAGGGCGGCTAAATGTGTCTAAATGTGGCAAAGGCAAAAAAAAAGATAACAGCCTTGTAGGGGCAGAGCTGAAAGGCAGTTTGCTGGATGGCAGCCTGGCAAGAAACCCAGCAGGCGTTGACTGACCCGCAAGCCGCAGCCAGACCAGGCTGGGCCACTTCCACGAGGAGGCTGCGGGGGGGCCGGGCCCACCTCACTCACTAAGTGCCTCGGCCCCCGCACTTAGGCTTTGGACAGATCTACCGCTGCTTCAGGTGCCCAGCCTCACCTCTCAATGCCAGCTCTGCTCTGATCCATGTGTACTGCTGAGCACTGCAGGATGACCCGGCATCACCTTAGGGCTCACCGGCCACCGTACTGAACCTGCCATGGCCCGTGCTGGTCGCTGCCGCGGTCCGCAGTATTCTGCTCTTCTCGTCTCGTCTCTGCTTGCTCCTGCTGCTCCTCGCTGCTTGCTGCCGCTGCTGCGGTCTCTCTCGTTACCAGAAGCACATGTCGGCTAACCCGGTAACAGGAACTAGAATGAACTTGCTGCTCAGTGTTTTCTCCAAGACTGAAGCTCCCTCTGTAGCGCTTATGAGGATGAGATACGGGTAGAAAAACTATGCATTTCTTGAAGTATATTGTTGGACTTGGCCCTTTTTGCAGGGTCATCCCTAAACTTTTTGCCTTCCTCCTATATTTTTTCTGACCTGTTGTTGGCTGTTTTATGACTCTGGGCACTTTACCACTGCTGATCAGTGCTAAAGTGCAGATGCTCTCCCCATTGTAAATTGTGTTGTGTATTAGTGACTCCCTGATTGGATGATTGGTTTACTTGTCAGTCCCTAGTACAGTGCACTCAGTGTGCCCAGGGCTTGTAAATCCAATGCCGCTGGTGGGCTTGCAGCACTGGTTGTGCCACCCACAGAAGCGGCTTGTCAAATGTGCCTCAGGCCTGCCATTGCAGTGCCTATGTGCAGCCTAGGGCTGCCATGTCGACTTGGTGAGTACACCCACTTACCAGTCCCTAAACCTTCCCTTTACTGCATGTTGGTCACCCCTAAAGTAGGCCCTAGGGCAGGGTGCATTGTAAGTATAAGGTAGGACATGCCCTGGTGTGTGTGGCATGTCCTAATAGTGAATTACAGCCATTTTCGTTTTTCACTATTGCAAGGCTACCTGCTCCCCATAGGCCAGAATGGGCAGACTGACTATTACACCTTATAGTCAGAACTGACCCAGGGAACATGGTAGAAAAACGAATTTAGTATGCCTGAACTCAGAATGATAAAATACATCTTTTAGTGAAGTTGGTTTTAACATTCTGTGTTTGAAAATACCACTTTTAGAAAGTGGGTATTTTCTTGCCTAAACTTCAAGCCTGCCTCTGCTAGGTTGTGTATTCCTTGTCTGGAGATTGAGTGACAGGGGCTGGGGGTGGCTACAGGAGACAGGGTGAGTCAGCACAGGGCTGAATAGAAAGATCTGCATCCAGAGTGGAGGGAGGAGTTGCACCTGGGTCTGAATAGGGCTGTGCCTGCCTTCCACAATGCTGGCTCCACCTCCTGCCGGGCATTCTGAAAGGAAAGAAGGAGTCAGAAAAACAAAGTGCTCCAGGACTGACCAGAACTGGTTTTGGACTAGGCAGAGGCCTCTCTGCCTGCAGAGAACAAAGGAAAACTGTGTATAAAAAGGGGACCCAGACCCCTAGGAAATTAGATCACCTTGGGAAACAAGAAGAAACCTTTGCTGAGGAGCGGAACCAAGAAGGAACTGAGGAGAAGACTATCCCTAAGCTAGAGGGATCTGCCTGCAGTGGTTGCCTGACTGCCAAAGGAAGGAGAAAGGACTTTGTGTGCACTTTTATTCAACTTGTAAAGTATCTCCAAGGGCTTGAGAAAAGAGCTTGCCTCCTGCTGAAGTCTCAGGGACAACAGACTTCAACCACCAGCTCCCCAAGAATCCTTTGGAAGTGCCTGCTGCTGTTTTGGGCCTTCTGAAGGGACTGCGTGTCGCAAGGAGCTGGAAGCGCGACTCAAGAGGGAGAAGCGTGTCGCCGTCGCAGCCGCTGCCGTCGCATCACGGAGATGACGCCGCTGTAGCTGTCGCATTGCACCGCATCTCGAGAAACGTCCCGCAACACCGAAGAAGCGTGTCGCCGTTGCAGCCGCTGCCGTCGCATCGTAGATGTCGCCGCTGTAGCTGTCGCATTGCACCGCATCAAGAGAAGAGTCTCGCATCGAGGAAGAAGCGTGTCGCCGTCGCAGCCGCTGCCGTCGCATCGTAGATGTTCGCGGCTGTAGCTGACGCATTGCACCGCATCGAGAGAAGCGCCTTGCATCCACGGACAAGCGTGCCGCCGTCGGAGCTGCTGCCGTCGCATCACGAAACAAGGGTGTCGCCGCTGCAGTTGTCGCATCGAGCGGAAGCGTCTCGCAACGTTGGAGAAGAGTGTCGCAGCCGAAGCTGTTGCCGTCGCATTGCTGAACAAGGGTGTCGCCGCTGCAGTTGACGCATCGAATCGAGACTTCTCGCAACATCGGAGAAGCGTGCCGCATCAGGAAGAACTTGACGTCTATATTTCTTTGCACCAGAACTTTGTCGCATTTCCATCGCTGCAACATTGCTTGTTGTGGAAGCGTCCCGCATCGTAAGGTACATTGACTTAAAGTGTCGCATCTTAAGAACTGAACTGAACTAAGCTAAAACTACCATTTTAAGTACAGTATTGTGGATTTTTGTCGTTTATGGTCTTGTGGTAAAACTATATAAAGAATACTTATTTTTGATATAAACCTTGTGTGGTGTCCATCTGTAGTATTGTCACTAGATTACTGTATGTGTTCACAAATGCTTTACACACTGCCTCTGAGATAAGCCTGTCTGCTCGTGCCAAGCTACCAAGGGGGTGAGCAGGGGTTATTTTAGGAGTGTACCCCTTTACCCTGATTAGAAGCGAGGGTCCCTATTTGTCACAAGTACCTACCTGTGCCAACTAGAGACCCCCAATTCTAACATTGGTGGCAGCGGTGGGATTCTGGACTTGCATTTGTGACTCATGTACAGTGATTGGTGAACACTACTAGTGAGTGCAGACCAAACGCAACCACATACTGTTTTTCTGTTTTATGGTGTCCTCCTGAAGATATTTTTTATACCATGACTCTGGTTAGTTGTTGCAAAATGGAACTCAACTTCTGGCACATGTTTGCCTACACAATGAAGGAGCTACGTGTGTTTTGCAAGGAAAGGGGGCTGCCTGTGAAGAGAAGGTCCAGGGAGGATCTAGAGGCATCCCTATTTCAGTATGAGTTACCCAGCTGGAAGGCAACACTACCAGTTGAGTCTGAGAAGGAGGAATTCCCTAGAAGTGAGGGAGAAACAGAAAAAGATAGCTGGCTTCTGGCTTATGAGCAGAAGCTGAGAGAAATTGACGAAGAGCTGAGAGAGCTTGATGAGGCTCAGAGGGCCTTAGCCCAAGAAAAAGAAATTTGGGCAGCTCAGGAAGTGAGCTTTGCTGAGTTGGAGGTGGAGTCCAGCTCAGATGGTGGCAGCAAAATTAAGTTATTCAGTGCTGAGAGAGTAGTGCACACACCCAGAGATGTGGCGCCTGACTTGGAGGGGTTAACATACACCAGGAGGTTCAAGGACATGAGGTAGCTCCAGGAGTGCGCAGTGTCCCTGAGAGGAATAGGGAAACTGACGCAGGGATTCATGGTCCTAGTAGTAGGAGGGACACTCTACTGACTCTAGATGAGAGGTGCAGGGAGAGAATTTCCCCCAAGGTTGAAGTCCTGGTATGTGAGTGTGAAGACCGCCCAGAAGAGTGTGGGTTGAGTGACAGAGACAGTCAGATACTGTCTTGCCAATCTCAGGAGAGTGGTGTGGGGTACGTGTGTGAGGCACTGGATGGTGAGGTGAAGGATAGTTTGGTTAACCCCTGTGGGGGACTGTGTGATCCAATTTTGGGAGAGCATATTGTAAGTCCCTGTTTTCCAGAGCTATGCCAACACCTGTTGGAGTGTGAGTTCTCTGACCTCAGGGAGCTCACATTGGAGGCAGACCTTTTGGTGGATTCCAGAGGGTCTGAAGAGGCATTGGGGAGTGACCCTAAGAGGAGTGGCTCAGGTGTCTTCCAACCCAGAGTGGTGGGAGAGGTTCAGTGTAGCCCAGCTAGGTCCCGTGGTAATGGGAGGGGTGTAGGGACTCACGTCCTGTCTCAGTGGAGAAGGAGTGAGTGTGGGGCTGCGTGTCCCAAGGTGCCCGAAACCCAGTCTCAGAGCCTGGATGGTTCTTTAAGGGAACACCAGGTAGGGAGCCTAGGCTGTCCAGATGGGCCGCCTGTTGAGGAGGATCTCCTAGTGTCTAGAGAACCTGGAGCATCTGTAAATGGAGCTCCAGTGTTTCTGGTAACTGGCAGTGCCGCTCCACTTGGGAGGGTGCAGAAGTCCAGAGTGAGGGGTGAGAGGGGGAGAGAGTCCCCAGTGGAAGAACCAGTGGGTCAGGGACCAGCCAGAAGGGCTGAGTCCCCAGTGAGTGACCATGGTGACACCACTTCTGTCCTGGGGGATCTTCACGCGCTGTCAGATGGACAGGTGTCGGGAGATCTTCGCCAGGCAGACTGTCACACAACACCTGAGAGATGTGTTACCCTCTGGGGAGGCATGCGTGCTCCCCAGGAAGTCCTGGTGCGCCAGGCAGATTCTTACACAACTCTAGAGGAGTGTGTTTTCCTTGGGGGGGTTGGTGTACCCTCCAGGAAGTCCTGGGTTGCCAGGCACAGGTCCAGCCTAAGGGTACAGACCCTGGGTTGGAGGACCAGGTTCAGGGTGTCCCCCCTGACCTGGAGGAAGGGGCAGCTGCTAACAGTGCCCCTACCAGTTTGTCTTCTGGGGGCACCGCTCCAGGTGGGTGGGTGCAGGACCCCAGTAAGGGAGGCGGGGAGAGGACAGCCTCACCCCTGGCCTCTGCCCAGTCTAAGGGTACAGACCCTATGCTGGGATCCCAGTTGAAGGATAGAACCCCTGAACTGGTGGGCGAATTGTGCAGGACACCTGCCACAGGTGCCCTGACAATTCTGGAAGGGGGTACCGCTCCTGATGGGAGGGGGCAGTACTCTGGAAGGGGGTGCAGAGGGAGGGAGTCCTCGCCTCTGACCCCGGTTCAACTGGAGGGTTTAGACCCTAGATTGGAGGACCAGGTTCAGGGTGTCCCCCTGACCTAAACGCCCAGTTGCAGGATAGAACCCCTGAACTGGTGGGCGGACTGTGCAGGACACCTGCCACAGGTGCCCTGGACAATTCTGGAAGGGGGTACCGCTCCAGGTGGGAGGGTACAGAGCCCCAAGGAGGAGGACCGGGTGTGGGAAAGCCCACCCCAGTCTCCAGTCCAGCCGCCGGGTACAGGCCCGGGGCTGGTAGATCAGTGTCAGGATGTCATACCTGACCTAACAGGAGGGAGAATGGACAAAGGGTGCCAAGCACCTGGGGCTTCTGCCCCCCGCTCTCTGACGCCACAGAGGTTTGAGAGCCCTGAGAGGCATAAGGCCTGGGTCTCATCCCTGACTACTGTCAGTGGCCACTGTGATTTGCTCTCTGTCTGTGGGGACACACCTGTGAGCAAGTTAAGGTTAGATGCTGCACAGGTGGTGTCCACAGGTGAAGAGAAGGGTTCCCCATGGATTAGCTTGGTGGACCCTGAGAGTATGGACAGAGGGATTGAAATAGGTTCAGATTGGCGTAGAACTGGAATATGCCCCTGCTGTTGCGGGCCAGGTCCATGTTCTATCGCCCAAAGCAGGGAAGCCCATCAAGGTAGTGATTGGTCTACCCTGCGTTTTGGCTGGAAGGGGGTTGTGTTGGACTTGGCCCTTTTTGCAGGGTCATCCCTAAACTTTTTGCCTTCCTCCTATATTTTTTCTGACCTGTTGTTGGCTGTTTTATGACTCTGGGCACTTTACCACTGCTGATCAGTGCTAAAGTGCATATGCTCTCCCCATTGTAAATTGTGTGATGGATTAGTGACTCCATGATTGGATGATTGGTTTACTTGTCAGTCCCTAGTACAGTGCACTCAGTGTGCCCAGGGCTTGTAAATCCAATGCCGCTGGTGGACTTGCAGCACTGGTTGTGCCACCCACAGAAGCGGCTTGTCAAATGTGCCTCAGGCCTGCCATTGCAGAGCCTGTGTGCAGCCTAGGGCTGCCATGTCGACTTGGTGAGTACACCCACTTACCAGTCCCTAAACCTTCCCTTTACTGCATGTTGGTCACCCCTAAAGTAGGCCCTAGGGCAGGGTGCATTGTAAGTATAAGGTAGGACATGCCCTGGTGTGTGTGGCATGTCCTAATAGTGAATTACAGCCATTTTCGTTTTTCACTATTGCAAGGCTACCTGCTCCCCATAGGCCAGAATGGGCAGGCTGACTATTACACCTTATAGTCAGAACTGACCCAGGGAACATGGTAGAAAAACGAATTTAGTATGCCTGAACTCAGGATGATAAAATACATCTTTTAGTGAAGTTGGTTTTAACATTCTGTGTTTGAAAATACCACTTTTAGAAAGTGGGTATTTTCTTGCCTAAACTTCCAAGCCTGCCTCTGCTAGGTTGTGTATTCCTTGTCTGGAGATTGAGTGACAGGGGCTGGGGGTGGCTACAGGAGACAGGGTGAGTCAGCACAGGGCTGAATAGAAAGATCTGCATCCAGAGTGGAGGGAGGAGTTGCACCTGGGTCTGAATAGGGCTGTGCCTGCCTTCCACAATGCTGGCTCCACCTCCTGCCAGGCGGCTGAGCACCCTGCCCCACATTCTGAAAGGAAAGAAGGAGTCAGAAAAACAAAGTGCTCCAGGACTGACCAGAACTTGTTTTGGACTAGGCAGAGGCCTCTCTGCCTTCAGAGAACAAAGGAAAACTGTTTATAAAAAGGGGACCCAGACCCCTAGGAAATTAGATCACTTTGGGAAACAAGAAGAAACCTTTGCTGAGGAGCGGAACCAAGAAGGAACTGAGGAGAAGACTATCCCTAAGCTAGAGGGATCTGCCTGCAGTGGTTGCCTGACTGCCAAAGGAAGGAGAAAGGACTTTGTGTGCACTTTTATTCAACTTGTAAAGTATCTCCAAGGGCTTGAGAAAAGAGCTTGCCTCCTGCTGAAGTCTCAGGGACAACAGACTTCAACCACCAGCTCCCCAAGAATCCTTTGGAAGTGCCTGCTGCTGTTTTGGGCCTTCTGAAGGGACTGCGTGTCGCAAGGAACTGGAAGTGCGACTCAAGAGGGAGAAGCGTGTCGCCGTCGCTGCTGTCGCATCACGGAGATGACGCCGCTGTAACTGTCGCATTGCACCGCATCTCGAGAAACGTCCCGCAACACCGAAGAAGCGTGTCGCCGTCGCAGCCGCTGCCGTCGCATCGTAGATGTCGCCGATGTAGCTGTCGCATTGCACCGCATCAAGAGAAGAGTCTCGCATCGAGGAAGAAGCGTGTCGCCGTCGCAGCCGCTGCCGTGGCATCGTAGATGTCGCCGCTGTAGCTGGCGCATTGCACCGCATCGAGAGAAGCGCCTCGCATCCACGGAGAAGAGTGCCGCCGTCGGAGCTGCTGCCGTCGCATCACGAAACAAGGGTGTCGCCGCTGCAGTTGTCGCATCGAGCGGAAGCGTCTCGCAACGTTGGAGAAGAGTGTTGCAGCCGAAGCTGTTGCCGTCGCATCGCTGAACAAGGGTGTCGCCGCTGCAGTTGACGCATCGAATCGAGACTTCTCGCAACATCGGAGAAGCGTGCCGCATCAGGAAGAACTTGACGTCTTTATTTCTTTGCACCAGAACTTTGTCGCATTTCCATCGCTGAAACATTGCTTGTTGTGGAAGCGTCCCGCATCGTAAGGTACATTGACTTAAAGTGTCGCATCTTAAGAACTGAACTGAACTAAGCTAAAACTACCATTTTAAGTACAGTATTGTGGATTTTTGTCGTTTATGGTCTTGTGGTAAAACTATATAAAGAATACTTATTTTTGATATAAACCTTGTGTGGTGTCCATCTGTAGTGTTGTCACTAGATTACTGTATGTGTTCACAAATGCTTTACACACTGCCTCTGAGATAAGCCTGTCTGCTCGTGCCAAGCTACCAAGGGGGTGAGCTGGGGTTATTTTAGGAGTGTACACCTTTACCCTGACTAGAGGCGAGGGTCCCTATTTGTCACAAGTACCTACCTGTGCCAACTAGAGACCCCCAATTCTAACATATATGATATAAAATGGACAATGCAGAAGACAATGATAATTTTAAAATGATACGTGTTGAATGAATATTACATTCCTTGTACTAATAATTACTGTAATTGAGAACTTTTTCTAAAGCAAGTATTAAGAGCGAATGGGCCTCATGTTAACAGCACAATTCATCCCTCCCTCATATCAGGTTGTACACTGTCTTTACACTACAACTCTTAAAGATGGCCATCATATTGGCACACAACAAAGAGGGATGATCTGTTAAAAGTAAATTCTGTTTCTGTTAGTTTGCACGTTTCGAAATTGGCACTGTGCCCCTCCTACATCATCTTATTTCTAAAATTTGCTGCTGCCTAGTACTTGTTTCACCGGTCACTACGGTGCTGCTTTCCACAACTCTGCAAGTGTGGCAGCCAGCATGGTGAGTCTGCTTGAAGAGCGAGTGGGAACCCTTGCAATGCCTCCAACAAATTCTGTGGGATTGTTATCAGTCTCTGAGTTACTCTTAAGGGTGGCAATCGGAGGGTATCACAAAGACATTTACATTGACAACGACAATAGCATTCGGATTGCCGAGACCTAATATTAACCTTTGGATGCACTAATTTTGACTTTTCTGTTCTCTCTTTGGGGGTTTTTATCCCCTCTGTGCTCTTATGATCATTTTACTGGCTAGTGCCAGGATACCCTTTGGTGACAGAACCCTTTATAAATTCTATAAATAAATAAAATAAATAAATAAATATTGGCTTTGCCAATGCTTGTTTTTTGTAAACCCATTCAGTAGTTTTTGAGATCTTAAGGGAAAAAAGTAATTGTATATTTTGGCAGTTGGGCTCTCGAGAGTGCTGCGGGAGTGCAAAATCAAAAGTGGAGCCTGTGATTGGTCAAGAGGCCTGTTTTTGCTTCATGCTCTTGTGGGAGCGAGAGGCTCCCACGAGTCTCGCACGAGCGAGCCCTCTGTTTGACTGGCTGTTGGAATGTTAGAAATGAAATGGTCACAATTACTGTTCACTGTGAAAAATTGAAGGTGTTGTGGAAAATAAGTAAAAAAGCTATATCAAAGGGCAGCAGAAGGGCATGCCACCCCCCCTTGATTTAGAGAGTCTGTGTCACTGTGAAAAAAATACATGTATATTGTTTTTAACTAATTATTGCGATCTTGAGGGACTCTCGCAGGATCGTGAATAGTTAAAAGGAGTAGTTGGGTTCTCAATACTCTCTATTAGTAGGAATACATATTGTGGTACTTGTATTTGAGAGAACGTGTGTAAGAGATAAGTACTGTGATGATTATGATGGGTTACAATCTCGCAAACCTCCTGTCAGATAGTGAAAAGTAGGAAGGAGTAGGTGCTGTTTGAATACACCCTGGTATGCATACTTGCTATTGTAGGAATGAGGCTTAATGGAGATGATGTTTATCAAAATTTGCTATTTATGCCCATCAGCTTGGTAAGAGTTGTGAGTATAGTAAAGGCCCTTACCACACACACCTTACTGTGCACACCCGTCATTTGAGAGAGAGATCTGAGAGGAGAGGTCTGTCGCTACCCATACACCCTACTACCGACACCTATCATCTGAGAGAGGTCTGAAAGGAGAGGCCAGTCCCTCCCCACTCACTACTATGTACACCAATCATCTGAGAGAGAGGTCTCAAAGGAGAGGCCTATCCATGAATACAGCCTATTATGCATACCAGTCATCTGAAAGAGAGGTCTCAAAGAAGAGACTAGTTGCTCCCCATACACCCTACTATGCAAACCCGTCATCTGAGAGAGAGGTCTCAAAGGAGAGGCCAGTACCTTCCCACACCCTACCATGCACACCCATCATCTGGGAGAGAGGTCTGAAGGAAAAGGGCAGCCAGTGCACACACCCTACTATGCACACCCATCATCTGAGAGAGAGGTCTGTTGCTCCCCTTACAACCTACTATGCAACACCATCATCTGTAAGAGAGGTTTGAAAGGAGAGGCCAATCGCTCCCCACTCTCTACTATGTACATCTGTCATCTGAGAAACAGATCTCTAAGGAAAGGCCAGTACATCCATACACCCTTCTATGCACACTCGTCATCTGAAAGACAGGTCTCAAAGCAAAGTCTAGTTGCTTTCCAGACACCCTTCTATGCACACCCATCATCAGAGAGAGAGGTCTCAAAGGAGAGTCCAGTCCCTTCCCACACCCTACCTCACACACCTATTATCTGAGAGAGAAGTCGGTAAGGAGAGACTAGTCTATGCACTAATCTACTACGCACACCTGAGATCTGAGAGAGAGGTCTGACAGGAGAGGCCAGTCTATGTATACACCCTAATACACACACCCATTATCTGAAAATGAGGTCTGACAGGAAAGGGCAGTCCACCTCCACTCACCACTATGCACAACCATCATCTGAGAGAAAGGTCTCAGCGGAGAGGCAATTCTCTCTTCCTGCACCTCACTATAAACACCTGTCATCTGAAAAAGAGGTCTGGAATGAGAGGGCAGTACCTCCACACACACTACTACGCACACCTGTTATCTGAGAAAGAGATCTGAAAGTAGAGGCCAGTCTGTCCATACAGACACCTGTCATCTGAGAAATAGGTCTGGGAGGAGAGGGCTGTCACTCCCAACACCTTACTATACACGCTGTCATCTGAGAGAGAGGTCTAAAAGGAGAGGCCAGTCCATCCACACACCTTACTACCCACACCTGTGATCTGAGAAAGCGTTCTGCATGGAGGGGCCAGCCTCTCACCACATCCTTTAAGTGGGATTGGTGTGCCTAGATGTAGGTCACTTGCTCGCTGTGACACTGGAATCAAGCTAGCCTGGCTGATGAGGGGGTGATACCCCCTAACCGGTCCAAGGATGCTTGTTTCAAGTCCAGGGAGGACCTGGCTTGGCAGTCCGGGCTGACTATTCCCATCAGGAGCAGGGTCAAGACTGATTTAAATATGGGTGGGTCCAAACTGGGGTGGGGTAGTGAGCAAAAGAACAATGAATTAAATCCAGATCTCTTGACTGAGGGTGTATGTTTGATTCATTGAGCATTCCATTCCTCATTTGTTGCCACACCATCTTACATTCAAATATGCACACTGGTTGATCAAGACACAGTTGTGAACCTAGTAGATACTCCATTTTATAGTGTACTAATGACATTCATTATTATAAAGAGAGGTATGAGAAGAGAGAGTAGGCTGTACTAACATCCTATTTTGCACGTGTTAATCTGGCAAGATGTCTGAGCAGACCTGACAGTCTCTCTTTAACCTAATCTGTGTGCTTGTCAACCAAGCGACACTTCTAAGTATAGAGCTCAAGTCCTCTTCACACCCTAGTTGTAGATCTTTCATTCAACAGAGATGTCTTAGCAGAGAGGCCAGTCCCTCCCAACAGCCTATTACGCACAACCATCATCCAAGAGAGAGGTCAAAGGATAGGGTCCAGTTTTTCCCCACACCCTACTTCACGCACCCGTCATCCAAGAGAGAGGTCTCAGCGGAGAGGCCTCTCCCTCCCCACACACTACTACGCACACTTATAATCTGAGAGAGGTCTCAGTGTTGAAGCCAGTTACTTCCCACATCCTAGTACACACACCCTTCATCCAAGAGAGAGTTCTTAGTGTTGAGGCCAGTCTTTCCCCACACCATGTATTGCACATCCTTGTTGTCTTGGGGAGGTCTCAGTGGAATGGCCACTCCATATTATGCCCTACTATGTAGTGTGGTTATCCTCATGCGAAGTGTTTTTGAAGAGTCCAGTCTCTCCTTACTCTCTACTATATACTGCTGCCATACTGTGGAAAGCTGGGAATGGAGTGGTCACTTTATGCTAAAGGCCTAGGAGAAGGAAATAGAAGTTGTAAGTACTGTAATGAAGGAGAGTGTACATTAAGTGATATAAAAACAAATTACAATCTTGCAAGAGTCTTGTGAGATCATGGAAAAAAGTGGTGGTAGAGGAAATTGTTTGTAGGGGAATGTGTCAGTGCACAGGCGTATGTGTTTAAATAATTTACTACCTACACTGAAGGATGCATACCTGTTGTACATGTCATGTTTGGATGCTCCCACACTCTTGTGAGGCTCACAAGATCATAAAAAAAGTAGTGATGTAGTGTGAGAAAATGGGTTGTTGACTGACTGGGGTGTGAGCCTTAGTCAAGCAACAGCCACAATACCTTGTAGGGTGAACCACAAAAAGTCACCAAATTAACTTGTGCACAACCCTGTATAATTTGGCACAAAAAACAGTCAGGTTTATTTAGAGGCAATATGTAAAGTATTTATGCATTACACAAACAGTAATACCGTGAAAAACACAACACAATAAAAATACCAAAACCAATTTAGATATATAGAGTAAATTTTAATAAATTATTTGACAGCAAAACAACAAATATCTAATCTGTAGAACTGAAGTTATACATTTTTTATATTTTAGTTTCAAAATAGCGCTTAAAATCAAAAAGCTCCAACCGGGAGAAAGTCAAAAGTTAAGGCCGACCACGATGGAGCACAGGTCAGATACACAAAGTGGACTGAGCTCTGTCAGCGCTTGTTTTCAGACTTAGAACATTTTTGAAGAAAAAGTCTCTGAGAAGGTAGAAGTTCAATGGGGCAAGCCTGCAGGAGTGACAGAGGATGGAGCTCCATTGTCGGATAGCAGTGGAGCGTAGCTGCAATGAAGATTTTTAACCTTGGACTTGGGACCTAATTTAAATGTTGGTGGGACTGCAACAGAGTGGGCACTTTTGGCGGTCGTCCCACCAGCCTACCTAGCAGTCCGCCTGCCCGATTTAGATGCTGCATTGCAATGAACGAGAAGACCTCTAAGGGCCTGATGACTCTACTAGGACTTGGCTCCCATCTCCTTTGGCAGGATGGGCTGCAGCAGACTGTGGCAGGGCTCAAGCCAGGATTCCCACTGCCAGTATTTGGTTCTGGCTTGTTTCGTAGAAAATTCCAATGGGAATTCTTCCTACTTCGAGTCGGTGGAAATACTCACCTTTTTGTGGGGTTCAGGCTGTGGTTTCCTCCTATTCTCTTTCGTCCAGGTCCCCCCGTCCTGCTGCACCTTGACCACAACGGACCGGTACCCTGTTTTGACAGACTGGAAGATAAGTGTTGGTGGTGTGTACGGGTATACATTTCATGGTGTGTGTATGTTGGTGGGGTGCAGTGCAAAATGTACACATAATGCACACAAAACATATCCCACAGACACATATGTACACATACACAACATATATGTTAATACTATAAAAAAAAATGTTGCATACCTGTCTCCCCCACCACCACGGTCTCCCCATCTGGACTCCGCCACCAGGACACCGCCAACCATACGGGAACATCCAAATCAGCTTGGCAGTACGCCACCATAAAGATGGCAAAGGCAGGAGGGTTTCCAATGCAAATGTCAACCTTCTATTGGGATACATGCCTCCGACCATGTTTCCTGGAGGAGTATGCTCTCATAGTTTTATAAAAACTTTATTGTGTCAGGAGATTGGAATTTCGCAGTAAAGCAGTTAATGTTCAAGGAACATACTGTGAGGCTAATATGGGTGCTATTTCAATCGTGGGTACCCCCAGACAGAGCAGCTGACAGCCAGGCCCAGTCGGCCGTCATCATGGCTAAATTCTCTGTTGCTAGTTGATCATTTCCTTCGTAAACTCGGCTTTGGGAACATTTTTGTATTGAGAAGGGTGGGTTACCAGGGTTTCGGGGGGAGCCGGGGATTTTACGAGTACCGACGGGTACCATTGTTCCAATTGGGAGGAATATTTTACTACCCCAGCTGTTAAATTGATCGGCCTTTGATAGTACCAGCTCCTTTATTGCCTCCGATACTAATGTGATTAGTGTCATTCCGGTTATTTGATTGCCTTTACTGGGCATAAATTTAATAGATGTTATGTCATTAGATTCCAGGTTACACATTTCCGGAATGAATTTAAACAGTTTGAAGATATTCCCTCTGTTTAGGATGGTGTGCGGATCATGGGTGATGTACTCCAGAGTCAGTAACAATGCCCCCCGAAACCCTGGTAACCCACCCTTCTCAATACAAAATTTTTCCCAAAGCCGAGTTCACGAATGAAATGATCAACAACAAGCGGAATCTATACAGAGAACCTCAAAAGTTTAAAATGGTCAGACTCTTCCATACCAAGTATAATGATAACGTGCAGAGGCATGCTAAGTGCAAGGAGCTCTGTCGATATTGTGCCCACTGCAGCATGGGAGTCCTTTTCAAGTCAATTACTCAATAAATTACCGTTCACCTCACGAAAAATCTCAACCGGGAACCTATTATTCACTTCTGCAGGGACTAAAAAACTAAGAACCTTAATTAACTCGATTATACGACATGCCCGGAAGTGCCCGGGGGCCGCACAGCTATTCACCAACTACAAGCAAGCTCAAAAAGCATTCAGGCAAGCAATAATCTGAGATAAACAAAAAAGCTCTGACCAGTTTTTGTTAAAATTAATTCACGCAAGTAAAAACCCTAATCCAAAGGTATTCTGGTCTCTTGTGAATAGGAGGACACAAGGCCCTATAGGGCAAAGTAGTGCCAATATACGTGAAAACGAATGGGTATCATTTTTAACAGATCATTTCAAAGTGACCAAAAATGAAGATGGTCGATCTGCTAAACCCACACCATCTGCCTTCTCGACCATCCCTAACTATTCACAGCTCTCCTTGGGCACAACACACCCTGTAATACTAGAGCAACAAACAGACATGTCTGCCGAGATACAAGTCACAAACTTTACGGAAACCCAGTACCAGCAAGAGGAGCCTCTGTCTCAGGCATCAAAGACACCTGAAGCACTGATAACTGGAACAGTACAAATTATAAGCAACTGCCAGTCAGACGGGGCCCCCGGGCAAAACGGCCTCCCTCATGCCCTGTACAAAGTGGACATTGAGTTGTCAGCCAAACATCTGGCACTCCTATTCTCCTATTGTTGGTTTAGTCTATTCTAGGGTCTATTCTAGGGTCCTGGCATGGAGCCATCATCCATCCAATCTTTAAAGGGGGCAGGAGAGCTGCCTCCTGCACTCTGTTTTTCTATTGTAAAGATTTTAATTAATAGAACAATAAAGTTTTTCACTAGACTAGTTATGCCATACAGGTGTAAACCAATTCTACCATGTTTTAGGCGGCAGAGAGCACAAGCACTTTAGCACTGGTGAGAAGTGGTAAACTGCACAGAGTCCTAAGGCCAAGAAGCAAAACTCCAGCAAAACATAGGCAGTTTGCTGGTGACCCTGTAGAGAGGGCACTTTCCAACACGACCCCCCTTCAGCCTAAAGCCAGGGTACTAATCAATACCTTGATGGACTTCCCTGCTTAGGTGATAAACATGGACAATGACCCTCTACTGCAGGGGCATTTGGCAGTTCTATGCCTCGATGAATTCAGTTGGACCCCTTTGTCTATACTCTCCTGAGCCACTAAACAGACCCATGGGGAACCCTTCTCCTCACCTGTGGACCCCATATGTGCAGCACCTAACCTTAATTGGCTCACAGATGCATCCCAGCAGGCAGGCAGTACCACCATGGCCAAAAAGGAGTTGGGGCCCCTTCCACCCCTTGGGTCTGACTTATATCCCCCTTCCAGGGAAAACTATGTCCATAAGGGCAGCAACCAGCAGAGGCCACTGACAGCTGTCAGTGTCCACAACCAGGCCCCAGATCGTCTAGGGGTCTCAGACCTCTGTGGTATCTCAGAGTGGCCGGCAGGAGCCCCAGGTGTCTTGCACCCTGTCTTGCATGGGTTAGCAGTGTTAAAGTGCACAGAGTCCTAAGGCCAACAAGCAAAAATCTAGCAAAATATAGGAGGAGGAAGGCAAAAGGTTTGGGGCTGACCCTGTAGAGAGAGTCATTTTAAACAGGTAAGGAAAATCTGTCCAAAGAGAGAGGTTTTAATTGAGAGTGCTTGTGTGTTTATGTGTGTGTGAACATGTGTGTGTGTGTGTGATTGCAGACTATAGAGTGTAGGTGTCTAACGGATAAGTACTGTAAAGAAAATAAATGTATCATGTTTCTAAATAATTTTGTCTCTCTCACTGGACTCTCTCGGGATCGCAAATAGTAAAAAGGAGTAGATGAGTTCTCAATACACTCCATTAGTAGGAATGCATATTGTTGGTGTTTGTTTTTGAGCTGTACTTTTGTTATGACCCTCATAGTACATATACTTTAACTCAATGAAATGTGTGAGTGGTGATAGTGCTATTTCTAGAGTGAAAAGCTGCGGTGAATGTTAGCAAAGGGGTCTCAATATGAATGTGTTAGTTTATAAACTTTTATAAAATTAGGTGCTATAATTTATTTGTAATAAAAAATGCACCGGTTGAGAGTGTGACATTTTTCAGGAGAAAGTAATAACAAGTTACTGGTGCATTAGGTGTAAATATGTGCTAGTGGTTGAAAAATGTATAATGGTTTAGAAAATATACAGAAATGTCACTGTAATCAATTATTGACCAGTATTTAACTTTTATCTTTTTGGTTATTTTTTTAGGAGAAAAATGGAAACTTGTCTCTGAGGAAATAGGTATTTGTTTACATAAGTAGCACAGAAGAGCCTTGTTCATCAGGATAATTGTGTTGTTTAGTAATAACTACGTCTTTAAGCATAGTGTATTCTGGTTGGAAGGATGTGGACTCACCTGAACAGTTGAGAAGTTCAGCAGCATGAATTAACTCTGGACGAGCTAGGCTTTGTGAATTGTATATATAGATATGCTGCTTTGCTGAGACTTTATTGCTACTTAGTCTGCCATAACCTAGCACAAATCGAAAGACCCTTTGGCAGGCTATGGTGGCTAAAAGATTAAAAAGAAGTGCTACCTACAGCAAATATCGTGAAAAGTGGGTAGGGGTGTTTTTAGGAGGTGCTTATGAACGTCAAAAAAAAAGTTATGCATTTTAAAGTTTTTTTTTCATGGTATAGTTGTTTACATTGTTTGTGAATGTAGTTGTTGTAGTTTGGTACTGTTGTTAAATTGTTTTGCTGTAATAAATACGTTTGAAGTTACTTTGTATTAGTTTCCTTAATACTTATTTTAAATGTCAAGTTTATTATAGTATTTCAATATTCCATAAAAATAGCAGTAACATGTTGGGGGACTGTGAATATGCTATTACATATATGTGAATGGTACTATGCTCATCTTTTACTTGATAGAGAGTTGATGATTGAGGAGCTGATAATTTTGCATTGCAGGTAGGGTTAGTTGTCATGCAACAGTGAGGTGTTGCATGCTGTAGGATAGGTAACTTTAATTCAAGAGAGGGATCTTTGCACAGCGGTAAGTGCATGTTTATACTCTAATAAACACTACTATCAGCTGCTCTTTTATGTATGGGTGTTGCCGTTGGGAGCTGCTTGAAACACAGGTAAGTATAATTCCACAATAACATATGGACATGAGCTATCCATATTTTATACTCTACTGTGGACATTTATCAGTATGAAGAGAGGTATGTGCAGATATAACAGTTTCTACCTATAGCCTCCTTTTCACATGTTGTTCTGGTGATATCTCTCCCCTCAGAGAGGGAATTGTGTTTTCATATCAATGTCTCTATAGAAGTTATGCAAGAAATACTTTTGAGCATAAAGGTAATTTGAACTCTATACATTTCTTGTACTTCTGTCATACTGGGGAGAGCTGTGACCAGAAAGGTAAGTCATGTTTCACACTCTAATTTGCACAAGCCTTATCCAAGAGACACATCACAGGAGAGAGGCCAGTCTCTCCACACACTATACTTTCCGGAGGTATCATGCAAGAGACTTGTGTCATGAAACAGGACAATTTATCCCTACAGTCTTATCTGCATACCTATGAGCATGAGAAGAGGTATGGGTAGAGAGATACATTTCTCTCAAACTCTACTAGACACACCTTTTACCCTGCTAAGAGGTGTTAGCAGAGAGGTGACTCCCTTCCCAAACAGTACAGCATATTGCTGTTCTTCTAAGGAAAGATGTGTGCACAAAGGCCACTGCTTCACTACACCATACTGTACATCCAAGTTGTCCTGGAGAAAGGTGTTAGTGCAGAAGACAATGTATCCCTACATACTACTGTATATGTTTGTCATGCTAGGGAGAGCTGTGAGTGGACAGGAAAATCCATTCCCACACGCTAATATATATGGTTATATACCTGGGGAGAGGTCTCACTGGGAAGGGTAGTACTTGTTATACTTAGGGGCCGATTAAGATGCCGTAGGAAACAGCTCCGACACTCGGTCGGAGCCATTTCTACAGCATCGTAATCAGCTGTTTGGATGGAGTTGGTCAGAAAGGAATCCGAACTGGATTTCCGAATGCCTTCTACGGGCTCGGAGAGCCCGTCTGCCATTCGGAAAGCCTCCAGGAATCCTACGGGCTTACAATGATGGATTCCGACAGCCTTTCTGTGCTGGCCTCTCTGACACAGAAAGGCTGTTGGAAGTCGACTTTGGAGGCCCCCAGCAGGGCCCCCATGGGTGCACGGCATCCGGTTGGAGGCCGAGGTGGCACCTAAGGTGCCTCCTGTTGATCCCTGCACCTCAAGGTGCCTGCCACAGGGGGCAGGGATGAACTGCACCTCTTCTCTTTACAATGAGAGCATGAATTCCGGTCACAATGCATGCTCCCATTGTAAAGAATAGGAGTGCGACCGAACAGTGTTACGTTGCATCGTAATTTCTGGGATGGGACCACCAACGGGGAGTCAGTCGGTCCCAGTACCGGATCACTGTTGGATGGGCTCAGGTCAGCCCGACATCGAAATTGGGCCCTTAGTATTGAATAGTGAGGTCTTACATATGAGGTGAGTACCATCCTCACTCTGCTATGCATACTAATGAGCCTGGGAAAGGTGTGAATGGAGAGGCAGTGTCTCTTTACACCCTATTCTATACACTAGTTATCTTCATGCAAGGTCTCAGTGAAGAAGCCTGTCTCTCCCCATAGTCTAGTAGTTGTAAGAGGTAAGTATTGCAATGAAGAAAAATTTACATTTTTCCTCTAAAGAAATTTTAAAATCTTTCCAGAATTTTGCAGGATCATAAAAATAAAGCAGTTTATGAGAATCTGGTGCATACAAATTATACATATTACAACAGGATATGCTCAATGATAATTTAAATTCCTTTATGAAAGTACACTCTCGTGAGGTGCTCTCGAGCATGAACGAGCAAATTGGCCATGCACAGTGGATGCAGAAGACTGTGTGCCTGAATCTCGTGGGCCTCTCACAAGAGTCACCCATGCTATGCATTAGGCCATCGTGGATCTCATGAGTGTCTTGCAAGAGTTGTCAAGAAGAAAACAATGCGTAACATAGCATAAACAACATTCATAATGAAAGTATAGGGCAGGTCTGAAAATTGCTTTTTAAGTAACATTTTGAACAACAGTATTTTTTTCTCTTTTTCAACATTTTTAACTTTTTTAAAATATTTTTTCAAAAGAGTAGAACAAGAAAAGAAATTGGAAGTTAACATAGAAACAGCATCTTCTTCAAAATAAAAAAGATAGAAAACTAGAGAAAAAAACCTCCTGCCTTGATTTATGATCCTGGACAAACCTATCCTGTGCAGAACTGCTTTTCTTAGAAGAAAAAGTAGTCTGCTTATATAAGCAGCAAAACAGGGTTTTGTTCAGATAAGCAGCATTGTTATCTGCTTGAGCAGTGAGCACATTATCACCGGGTTGAAAAGATGTGGACGCCCCTGATGAGTTATCAAGCTCTGCAGAATGGGCTAACTCAGCCCACGCAGGGTGTTGATGGTGCATAGCCCTCAAATGTCACCACATCCCAGTGATGCTAATGCTGTATTGTTTGTTCCTGCTCCTCTTAATGAACTCCTTTTTACATATTTTGCAAATCACATATTTCTCAGATAATTTTTTCCCACCTGGCCTCATTTGAAAAATGTTCCACACCAAGGACTCCTGGGGAGACTGAGGTGTCTGAGTTGTAGGAACAGCAGTAGGGTTCTTATCTGAATCAGAAGATGACATTCTGGAGACAGAAAATCAGCAATGTGACAGAGCTAGCCAAAACATTCTAACCACAGCAAAATGCAATAGGTACGTGAAGCAACAAGGAAGGAATGTTTCTTCGCTAAGACATCCAAATGAACCAATCACAATCCTTCCTTGGGATGGCTTTCCTCTCTCAGGTGTCTCACAGGTGTCTGACATGAGGCCTGTGAGATCCTAAAACCTGGGACCTTTCTTAATATCTCAAATGCAATAATACATCAACTGTTTTTCAACTTTAAGCAACACTTTTCATGTTGTAATGTCTTCAAAATGACAAAAATACACTGTTATGAACTTAATTCCAAATGTACGATCTCATGGGTGGATCAAAGAGACCCAGACAGGAAATAAAGTCCCCTCTTAGTCCCCGCAGGGGATTGTGTGTTCGACTCCCCTGATCTTCTTGCAACAGCTGTGTTTGTAAACTGAATAATTAATACAATATACATACTGAACTGCATTTATTATTAAAGATTAGCATTCAATAATAACTGTCACATGAAAAAGATCTCTGTATAGTAGATTAGAATGATATTTGTGACTCTACCATCTCACAAGACTCCCGTGAGCCACCCACGAGTCTCCTGGAAGAGCGATCACATACCTTAACAAGCATTTGCAATGCAATAGGTCTCGCATTTACAAGAGTTTAAGCTATTGGCATTGTAAATGACAATGCCTTTTATCTATGTGTTGTTTTTAAAACAGATAAATAAAAGGCATTGTCATTTACAATGCCAATAGCTAAACTCTCAAATGCGAGATCTATTGCATTGAAATGCGTTGGCACCCGTGCTATAAATATTTTAAAAAAACATTAGGAGAGAGCGTGTCATGCCTGCAGGACAAAGCTATTTGGGAAAATAATGTTCGGAGGCTGTAATTTAAGCCTACCGAGTAACAACACACGTAACATGGGTTGTCGCCATGGGAGGTTACAAATTGAGACAAGGCGGTACTAAGGAGGGACTAATAAGCCTATTGACCAATGAACAGCCACAGTTTACAGTGAACAATGACACAAGCCAATTGAAAATATGTGCGAAGAGTGGGCGGAACTTCAGGTCCCTACCTAAGTACAGCATGCCTCGCAGAGCAGCGCATGTGCTGCCTATGCTCGACATAAAAAGGATAGTTGCTTATCTAAACAGAATAATTGGTTTGCCTATAGAAACTACAAAGGAGTAAATATTAAAGAGATATTACATAGTTCCAGAGATTCTAGGCTTCAGAGTTCTAATAAGGAGCCCTATAGTGCCATGTGCATTGCTAAAGTACTGTTCAGGAGTGATAACTAACAAGTGTCTAGCGAAGATTGGAAAAGTTAACAGTCTGGGAAAGAAGAAAGGGAGGAAAGAGAGGAGGTAGAGCTGAGGCGGTGGGCAGTGTAAGGTCAACTAAATGAAGGAGGAATTGTAATTCCATGAGGCAGAGTGGAAGCAGACAGAAGAACCCTGCATATGTGGCAAGAAAGCTTGTTCATTCCTAGAGACACCTAAAGTTATGAGAAAGACTCGTCTATCAGGGTGTTTTTCAGGCAGGTGGTTCTTCAATCTCTTGTCAAAGGACAGAACAGATACTCTAATCGGATATCTTTAGGTATGCTGGTCCATATTTGTAAGAAATCCTAATTAGTGCAGAGTAAAGTCAAGACTAGTGCATTGTTTCTAGGCACAGTGTGTGAAACCAGAAACCTCTCTGCGCCGTCCAGAAATTCTGAGCCACGAGACTGGTTTGAGATCAGAGGGAGGGTATCATGGCAGTTTCCTTATTCTGTCACTAACCAATTGCCCGTGTATTTTAAATTAGAGCCATATCATAAAGTGTTCAGCCCTGGGTCACTTCAATTAGATGTCCTGGAGCAATTATTTAAACATCTAGGACTCCCAAATTCCCAACACGCTGATGATGGTCATCTGTCCTTGTCTTGCTTTAACCCCTCCCTCTTCAAACTGCAACTGAACCTGTGAACTCATCCTCATTTGGTGAGTGTCTCCATCTGTTCTGTAATCTCCACCCTCCTAAAAGGCAACATGTCTCCAGTGACTTCCATTAGGCCACCCTCTTTGCAAACCTGCATCACCTTCCAAAAAATATATTGACTCCATTCACTTTAATGATGTCACCCTCTTAACCATCTAGCCTCACTCTCAACTGACATCCAACTGGCTGACATTTATGTCAAACACATTTGAGCCAATGGTCCTCTTTCATTAGTCGAAACCGGAAAGACGTCAATAAATCTGTTCAGCTTTTATTGTGCCACACCGAAGTGCAAAGCACACACATTAAGCCATGGCTCCTTTGAGCGATCCTGCCCAAACCATGTACCTTCTCTTGCACGCGCACTCCCAAATGACATCACCCCATGTTGTCATGTCAGCGGGACGCAGCACGTCTGGCTGACCCTCTGCTACTCTTGACTTAACTTTTCCTGTGGTGACCGAAAGTGGCAGATAAAAAAGGTGCAGGTTTGTGGCGGCATAAGTGAAATGTGTATAATACGGCAATACATATAAAGCTTTGCGAATGTGCAGCAAGGCTTCCTTCCCTTTGACAAGAAAACATGCCAAGGGCTTTCAGGTGGTGGTGCAGAGAGAGGGGTGCCATGATGACACAAACATGACTGGCAAGAACAAAATGCCATGGATTGTGCTGTGCCGCCCTGATTCAACAGTTCATAGGCTCTTTAAGACACAACACTGGGATGTGCAGTCTGTTTGCTTTTCAAACGTTCACTGAAAGGGAGAGGACCGGGGCTGTCTTGCAAAAAATTTCCTAAAAAAGAAAATCTGTCATTGAACCGTGTCGAACATATAAATGCTGTAATGCAAATTAATTCTAATACGTCCTCTAAGACCACTGAAGACAAATATATTCAATATGGTGTTTTAACTTTTTTTTTTGTTTTTACACTTCTTACGTCAAAATAGGTTCTTATATAAGTGAGGATTGTGATTCTGGTTCAGTCAGTTACTGCATGCACCAATGCAGCAGCCAGCCCTCCTCGGGGGGCCTGGGAAGTTTGTGCCAATAAACCTGAAAACTCACAAGATGCAAGATCCTAATATCCAAAGTGACAGAAGGAGGCACCTCAATAGGAAGACGGGACTGAATGCTGCAGGAAAGCATGTAATGCCTGCAGTAGGAGAAATGCATTAAAGAAAATAGTGCTTACAGACTAAATAAGACGTACCGTGTAACAACTGAGGTAAAAGGGCCAGTCCTCAAGGAAGGATACAAATGAAGACAAGGCGGTACCAAGGAGGGACTAACAAGCCTACTAACGAATCAGAAGCCACCATTTACAAAGGACAATGACACAAGCCAATGAAAAATATGGGTGGAGAGTGGGCGGAGCATCATCTATATACTCCAATACAGCATGGCTCGCAGTGCATGCACTGCCCAGGCTTGACCTAAAAACAGAGAGGACCTCTTGAGGGGAACTGAGGTTTATGGAGAGCGCTGCATCCTGATTGGTTAAAACATAAACTGGTTATCCTGGGAGTTGTAATTGTGTTCTATTTGTTCCAAGAAGTGCTTTGAGAACATTATTTTTTATATGAAAGCTTTTGTATGTGGATTAAAAGGGAATTTAATGTATAATCCTCGCCTCCGTGTGCATTTTACATTCATGCTATTATTTTCTTTAAAGTGCTTCGTCTTGTTCACAGAGCACTGAAGGTCATGGTACTGGAGCTAACACAGTATAATTCAAAAACGTACGTGCCTTCCAGATGTCTACATTTAGCCATCCATAACCTGTTAATCGTTCCCAGATTTAAAAGATCATGTAAGAGTGGCCAAGCTTTCTCTGTCATGGCTACAAAGTTATGAAATTGGTATTCCACTGCACCTTCGAGTTACCTCTTCCCACATTCATTTTAAGTGCAGTTTAAGATCTCTGGGCCTGATTCACAAAAGTAATCTGAGACAAAATCATAACTTTACAACTTGCGGTATTCAAAAAAGTCATTTAGGAGTAGTAAAGTTAGGATTTTGTCTCAAGTTTGTCTTAAATTTTGGTCTTAAGACAAAATCCTGACTTAAGTTTAACTTAAGTTAGGATTTTGTTAAGACCAAAACTTAAGACAAACTTAAGACAAAATCCTAACTTAAGTTTAACTTATGACGTGTTCTATTACATCATTTTTGACATCACAGATGAAATCTCAAATAACATCATTGATGACATCACTTTTGGCATCATCCAAGCTTTTCCAAGCTTTTCTTGTACACATTGCTCTTTAAACAGGTATAGATTTAGAGCTGTTAATGTAAGTACAAAATAACTCAGAACAATATGAGCCATGATAAATGTGATCACATAAACAACTCCCTAAGCTGTAGAAAGTATGGGTTGTATACCACATTGACCCTATACCACTTCAGGGCTAGCGTAGTTCATATTAACGATCAAACACAGATATATCGGACACCCTAATTGGATATGGTGTTCGATCTGTACACACCTGTTCAGAGCAAGCCATCTCTTCCAAACAAAATGCCCTAGTATGGACAGATTTTGAAGGGGACTGCACCTGCCTGCAAGGGGATGTCTGGGGGGGTCCATGGGACCCCCTTTATCCCCTCCAGCGGGCTGTCATCAGGGAGCGAACTGAGAGTGCACCACCTTTTAAATGGTGCACTCTGAGTGCTCCTCCTGAGAGCTTCTTTGACTCTGCACCCATGTCGCTAATACAGTGGGAGCGCAGAGGCAAAGGGATTCCCTCATTTGCATGGGGCACGGCCCCATGCAAATGAGAGAACACCCCCTTGAAGATAGCGCTGGTGCTTTATGTGTGCTAGCACTATTGGTATTACAGAAGGGGCCGTACAAGCATCTGCAGCCCCTTCTGTAATACCAAAGTGACCCAGGGGTGCGCACAGCGGGCGCAAATGCCTATTGCGCCCCTGGGGCACTTTATGTAATATTGCCCCAGTAGGTCAAAGGTTCACAAGACTTTCTCTCAGAAACATACTAGCTTCACATTAACTGTATCAGGTATGGTTTACTGTTTGCAATTCTAAGCATAACCCAAACAACATATATATATATATTATTTTACAATGCCAATCAAAGAGTTAGTTACTTTTTGTCTTAAAACTGCTACTGGTTCTATCTACTGATAACTGCAGCACATGTACTCTATTCAAGAATCACATTGTTTCAAGAAATATTGAAGAACGTCCCTCTGTGTATTCCTTGTATATTTCTCTGAGAACGAGAGCCCTTAAGTGACTGAGCAAAAGGGTTCTAGATCTGTTACCACGATCCCTGCTGGGTCAGGGTTGTCATGTTCAGTGGTTGCCAGAAACCATTCGCTCCCTGTCTAGGTTAGGGGGGCTTACAGTGGCACTGTGAGCTAGCTGGTCTACAGGACAACATATTCTGCGGGGGTGCATGGAATCAGTCTGGCATCATTCCCAAGGTTTATGTCATCCACAAATGCGCAGTTCCTAATGATGATTGGAAACTACACGACACACAACGTTAGTTGGGTTCTTATTTTAATGGTTACCCTGAGTAGTTCAATCGTGCCTTCTCAGAGACACCTACGTACTTCCAAACTGGAGACGTCTGTGGTGTTAGAGAAAATCCTCCTCAGTTGGGTAGGTAACCCCTGTGTATTGGCTGTAGGTTGTTCAACCTTGAACCTTTTAAAGGATATATCCGCTTTATTATTCATTTTCTAACATGTCTGGGGATGAAAAAAGAAATGTGGGCAGTAAACATTGCGGAGAACTTCAGACATGCAGTTACTCTTAAATTACTACACCATAGTCTAAAGGCCGGGGGTTGAGATGTTACCTTCGCGGTTGAGGCAAACAAATAATTTAGGACAAAGGTGTTCTATTCCTGGGTTACATTCCCAGCTGCAAACAATGCTGCACAATTAATTCACAGCTACACTGAGGATAAAATACCAGAGTAATACACTCCATATGAGGAAATAGAAGTTTCTCTCACTTGCCAAGAACATATAAATTTATTTAAAGGTGCCCACTGTTGGACTTGGCCCTTTTTGGCAGGTTCACCCCTAAACTTTTTGCCTTGTATGTTAGTAGTTTTAAGTCTCGGGGCACTTTAGCACTGTGGTCCAGTGTAAAGTACGTGCGCGCTGTGTGCGTGTGTGGTGAGACTGGCCTGCCCTCCCATAGGAATGCATTGAGGAGGAGTGTGTCAGTGGTAATTCCTGTATTGTGAGGAGCAGTGTGGTCGAGTTTAGTATGTGCGAACTCGTGAGAATAAATGCTGCGCAATGGTGTGCACAGACTTATGGTGACTGGTGGAGAAATGCCACTTTTAGAAGTTCAAAAACATTGATGGACAGAATGCAGAACAATGTCATACATTCACCCCAGTACAGAGATCTGGGCCTAAATCCATCGTTTTTTTGCTCACCATACCATTCCAGTTTGAACCCAGCCATATGCAAAACAGTCTTGACCCTGTGCCTCATGGGAACAGTCCAGCCCGAACTGCCAAGCCAGGTCCTCCCTGGACTGGAAACAAGCATCCTAGGACCAGTTTCGGGGTTTCACCCCTCTTCAGCCAGGATAGCTTGATTCCAGTGGCATGGAGAGAACGGGACCCACGTCTGGGCATACTCGTCCCACTCGGGGTGACAAAATGCAAAAACAACAGTTGATGGACAGAATGCAGAACAATGTCATACATTCACCCCAGTACAGAGATCTGGGCCTAAATCCATCGTTTTTTTGCTCACCAAGAATGATGATGGATTAAACCCAGATCAGTTGACTAGGGGTGAGTACTTGCAATGTTCAACACTCCGTCCATCATCCCCTTTGGTTTTGCATTGTTCGCCCTAAGTTGGCAGGGTATGCCCAGACGTGGGTCCCTTGCTCACTTTGCCACTGGATTCAAGATAGCCTGGCTGACGAGGGCTGTGAGCCCAAAACCGGTCCCAGGATGCTTGTTTCCGGTCCAGGGAAGACATGGCTTGGCAGTTCGGGCTGGACTGTTCCCATGAGGCACAGGGTCAGACTGATTTGCATCTGGCCATGTCTGAACTGGGGTGGCGGAGTGAGCTAAAGAATGATGATGGATTAAACCCAGATCAGTTGACTGGGGGTGAGTGCTTGCAATGTTCAACACTCCGTCCATCACCCCCTTTGGTTTTGCATTGTTCGCCCTAAGTTGGCAGGGTATGCCCAGATGTGGGTCCCTTGCTCACTTTGCCACTGGATTCAAGATAGCCTGGCTGAAGAGGGCTGTGAGCCCAAAACCGGTCCCAGGATGCTTGTTTCCGGAACAGGGAAGACATGGCTTGGCAGTTCGGGCTGGACTGTTCCCATGAGGCACAGGGTCAGACTGATTTGCATATGGCCATGTCTGAACTGGGGTGGCGGAGTGAGCTAAAGAATGATGATGGATTAAACCCAGATCAGTTGACTGGGGGTGAGTGCTTGCAATGTTCAACACTCCGTCCATCATCCCCTTTGGTTTTGCATTGTTCGCCCTAAGTTGGCAGGGTATGCCCAGACGTGGGTCCCTTGCTCACTTTGCCACTGGATTCAAGATAGCCTGGCTGACAGAGGGCTGTGAGCCCGAAACCGGTCCCAGGATGCTTGTTTCCGGTCCAGGGAAGACATGGCTTGGCAGTTCGGGCTGGACTGTTCCCATGAGGCACAGGGTCAGACTGATTTGCATATGGCCATGTCTGAACTGGGGTGGCGGAGTGAGCTAAAGAATGATGATGGATTAAACCCAGATCAGTTGACTGGGGGTGAGTGCTTGCAATGTTCAACACTCCGTCCATCACCCCCTTTGGTTTTGCATTGTTCGCCCTAAGTTGGCAGGGTATGCCCAGACGTGGGTCCCTTGCTCACTTTGCCACTGGATTCAAGATAGCCTGGCTGACGAGGGCTGTGAGCCCGAAACCGGTCCCAGGATGCTTGTTTCCGGTCCAGGGAAGACATGGCTTGGCAGTTCGGGCTGGACTGTTCCCATGAGGCACAGGGTCAGACTGATTTGCATATGGCCATGTCTGAACTGGGGTGGCGGAGTGAGCTAAAGAATGATGATGGATTAAACCCAGATCAGTTGACTGGGGGTGAGTGCTTGCAATGTTCAACACTCCGTCCATCACCCCCTTTGGTTTTGCATTGTTCGCCCTAAGTTGGCAGGGTATGCCCAGGCGTGGGTCCCTTGCTCACTTTGCCACTGGATTCAAGATAGCCTGGCTGACGAGGGCTGTGAGCCCGAAACCGGTCCCAGGATGCTTGTTTCCGGTCCAGGGAAGACATGGCTTGGCAGTTCGGGCTGGACTGTTCCCATGAGGCACAGGGTCAGACTGATTTGCATATGGCCATGTCTGAACTGGGGTGGCGGAGTGAGCTAAAGAATGATGATGGATTAAACCCAGATCAGTTGACTGGGGGTGAGTGCTTGCAATGTTCAACACTCCGTCCATCACCCCCTTTGGTTTTGCATTGTTCGCCCTAAGTTGGCAGGGTATGCCCAGACGTGGGTCCCTTGCTCACTTTGCCACTGGATTCAAGATAGCCTGGCTGACGAGGGCTGTGAGCCCGAAACCGGTCCCAGGATGCTTGTTTCCGGTCCAGGGAAGACATGGCTTGGCAGTTCGGGCTGGACTGTTCCCATGAGGCACAGGGTCAGACTGATTTGCATATGGCCATGTCTGAACTGGGGTGGCGGAGTGAGCTAAAGAATGATGATGGATTAAACCCAGATCAGTTGACTGGGGGTGGGTGCTTGCAATGTTCAACACTCCGTCCATCACCCCCTTTGGTTTTGCATTGTTCGCCCTAAGTTGGCAGGGTATGCCCAGACGTGGGTCCCTTGCTCACTTTGCCACTGGATTCAAGATAGCCTGGCTGACGAGGGCTGTGAGCCCGAAACCGGTCCCAGGATGCTTGTTTCCGGTCCAGGGAAGACATGGCTTGGCAGTTCGGGCTGGACTGTTCCCATGAGGCACAGGGTCAGACTGATTTGCATATGGCCATGTCTGAACTGGGGTGGCGGAGTGAGCTAAAGAATGATGATGGATTAAACCCAGATCAGTTGACTGGGGGTGAGTGCTTGCAATGTTCAACACTCCGTCCATCACCCCCTTTGGTTTTGCATTGTTCGCCCTAAGTTGGCAGGGTATGCCCAGACGTGGGTCCCTTGCTCACTTTGCCACTGGATTCAAGATAGCCTGGCTGACGAGGGCTGTGAGCCCGAAACCGGTCCCAGGATGCTTGTTTCCGGTCCAGGGAAGACATGGCTTGGCAGTTCGGGCTGGACTGTTCCCATGAGGCACAGGGTCAGACTGATTTGCATATGGCCATGTCTGAACTGGGGTGGCGGAGTGAGCTAAAGAATGATGATGGATTAAACCCAGATCAGTTGACTGGGGGTGAGTGCTTGCAATGTTCAACACTCCGTCCATCACCCCCTTTGGTTTTGCATTGTTTCGCCATAAGTTGGCAGGGTATGCCCAGACGTGGGTCCCTTGCTCACTTTGCCACTGGATTCAAGATAGCCTGGCTGACGAGGGCTGTGAGCCCGAAACCGGTCCCAGGATGCTTGTTTCCGGTCCAGGGAAGACATGGCTTGGCAGTTCGGGCTGGACTGTTCCCATGAGGCACAGGGTCAGACTGATTTGCATATGGCCATGTCTGAACTGGGGTGGCGGAGTGAGCTAAAGAATGATGATGGATTAAACCCAGATCAGTTGACTGGGGGTGAGTGCTTGCAATGTTCAACACTCCGTCCATCACCCCCTTTGGTTTTGCATTGTTCGCCCTAAGTTGGCAGGGTATGCCCAGACGTGGGTCCCTTGCTCACTTTGCCACTGGATTCAAGATAGCCTGGCTGACGAGGGCTGTGAGCCCGAAACCGGTCCCAGGATGCTTGTTTCCGGTCCAGGGAAGACATGGCTTGGCAGTTCGGGCTGGACTGTTCCCATGAGGCACAGGGTCAGACTGATTTGCATATGGCCATGTCTGAACTGGGGTGGCGGAGTGAGCTAAAGAATGATGATGGATTAAACCCAGATCAGTTGACTGGGGGTGAGTGCTTGCAATGTTCAACACTCCGTCCATCACCCCCTTTGGTTTTGCATTGTTCGCCCTAAGTTGGCAGGGTATGCCCAGACGTGGGTCCCTTGCTCACTTTGCCACTGGATTCAAGATAGCCTGGCTGACGAGGGCTGTGAGCCCGAAACCGGTCCCAGGATGCTTGTTTCCGGTCCAGGGAAGACATGGCTTGGCAGTTCGGGCTGGACTGTTCCCATGAGGCACAGGGTCAGACTGATTTGCATATGGCCATGTCTGAACTGGGGTGGCGGAGTGAGCTAAAGAATGATGATGGATTAAACCCAGATCAGTTGACTGGGGGTGAGTGCTTGCAATGTTCAACACTCCGTCCATCACCCCCTTTGGTTTTGCATTGTTCGCCCCTAAGTTGGCAGGGTATGCCCAGACGTGGGTCCCTTGCTCACTTTGCCACTGGATTCAAGATAGCCTGGCTGACGAGGGCTGTGAGCCCGAAACCGGTCCCAGGATGCTTGTTTCCGGTCCAGGGAAGACATGGCTTGGCAGTTCGGGCTGGACTGTTCCCATGAGGCACAGGGTCAGACTGATTTGCATATGGCCATGTCTGAACTGGGGTGGCGGAGTGAGCTAAAGAATGATGATGGATTAAACCCAGATCAGTTGACTGGGGGTGAGTGCTTGCAATGTTCAACACTCCGTCCATCACCCCCTTTGGTTTTGCATTGTTCGCCCTAAGTTGGCAGGGTATGCCCAGACGTGGGTCCCTTGCTCACTTTGCCACTGGATTCAAGATAGCCTGGCTGACGAGGGCTGTGAGCCCGAAACCGGTCCCAGGATGCTTGTTTCCGGTCCAGGGAAGACATGGCTTGGCAGTTCGGGCTGGACTGTTCCCATGAGGCACAGGGTCAGACTGATTTGCATATGGCCATGTCTGAACTGGGGTGGCGGAGTGAGCTAAAGAATGATGATGGATTAAACCCAGATCAGTTGACTGGGGGTGAGTGCTTGCAATGTTCAACACTCCGTCCATCACCCCCTTTGGTTTTGCATTGTTCGCCCTAAGTTGGCAGGGTATGCCCAGACGTGGGTCCCTTGCTCACTTTGCCACTGGATTCAAGATAGCCTGGCTGACGAGGGCTGTGAGCCCGAAACCGGTCCCAGGATGCTTGTTTCCGGTCCAGGGAAGACATGGCTTGGCAGTTCGGGCTGGACTGTTCCCATGAGGCACAGGGTCAGACTGATTTGCATATGGCCATGTCTGAACTGGGGTGGCGGAGTGAGCTAAAGAATGATGATGGATTAAACCCAGATCAGTTGACTAGGGGTGAGTACTTGCAATGTTCAAGTCTCCGTCCATCATCCCCTTTGGTTTTGCATTGTTCGCCCTAAGTTGGCAGGGTATGCCCAGACGTGGGTCCCTTGCTCACTTTGCCACTGGATTCAAGATAGCCTGGCTGACGAGGGCTGTGAGCCCGAAACCGGTCCCAGGATGCTTGTTTCCGGTCCAGGGAAGACATGGCTTGGCAGTTCGGGCTGGACTGTTCCCATGAGGCACAGGGTCAGACTGATTTGCATATGGCCATGTCTGAACTGGGGTGGCGGAGTGAGCTAAAGAATGATGATGGATTAAACCCAGATCAGTTGACTGGGGGTGAGTGCTTGCAATGTTCAACACTCCGTCCATCATCCCCTTTGGTTTTGCATTGTTCGCCCTAAGTTGGCAGGGTATGCCCAGACGTGGGTCCCTTGCTCACTTTGCCACTGGATTCAAGATAGCCTGGCTGAAGAGGGCTGTGAGCCCAGAAACCGGTCCCAGGATGCTTGTTTCCGGTCCAGGGAAGACATGGCTTGGCAGTTCGGGAGTAATACGCAACTGGAACGAAG